>JAVTVJ010001836.1:185338-267922 GCA_034509425.1 Eopsaltria australis
GGACCGGGCACAGACGGACCGGGACACCGGGACACTGAACAGCGACACCGGGACCGGGACAGACGGACCGGGACACCGGGACACCGGGACACCGAACAGCGACACCGGGACCGGGACAGACGGACCGGGACCCGGGACACGGGGCACAGACGGACTGGGACATCGGGACACCGAACAGCGACACCTGCACCGGCACAAGCGGACCGGGACACCGGCACCGGGCACAGACCGACCGGGACACCGGGACAGCGGCACTGGGACAGCGGGACAGCGGCACCGGGCACAGACCGACCGGGACACCGGCACAGCGGCACCGGCACCGGGGACAGCGACCCCCGCCCGGGGACACGGCCACGGGCGCAGCGCTGCCTGCTCAGGGACATTGACAGCGGCACAGGGAACAGCGACAGCGATACCGGCAACGGCATCGGGACACTGATACCGGGACAGCAACGGGGACGGTGATACCGGAACGGTGACACCGGCACTGGGTCAGGGACGGCAACAGCGACATCGGCACCGCGGCACCGGCGCTGGGACGGGGACACCGGCACCGCCGCAGCCGCAGCCGGGAGCAGGTGGGATCCAGGGGATCCGGGCTGACCGGGGCCGGGGGTGGTGCCGGTGACAGCGCCGGGGGACCGGGGCTCGGTGGGGGGGTCCTGCTCGTGGTCCTCGGGCTCCCGGGGCGGGGGGAGGGTCCCCACCACGGCCGGGGCTCCTGCAGGGGGGATCCCAGTCCTGGGGAGCTGGCGGCGGGGGATGGGTGAGGGGAGATGGGGAGGCTCCAGGGCCTGGGCGGTCCCGGGGCCGGGGTGTCCCGGGCTAGGGGGGGTTGCTGTACTGGGGGGGTTGTGTCCCGGTACCGGGGCTGGTCCTGGGGAAGGGTCCCAGCGCCAGGCGGGTCCCTGCACCCCCTCCCCGTCTGGGGAGATGCCAAATCCGCTCCCCCGGGGCACGGGAGGTGGCACGGGGGGTGTGGGGGTGACACCCTCACTGGAGAACAAGGCAGTTCCTTGTCTTCCATTTTTGTCCGATGTCCCCCTTCTTTTTTCCTGTGTTTCCCTCGCTCCCCCAGGCAGCCTCGGCCGGGAGACCCTGCTGGAGCTGAACCCGGGGAGAGGCTCCTCTGGGGGGGCCATGGAGGCCCCCGCCCGCGCCTGCTCCTGCGGCTCCCCGGCCTCTGACAGCGAGGTGGAGGCTGGCAGCTCCCCCCGGAGCCCCCCCAAAGCCGAGCGCAGCCGCAAGCGCCCGGGGGGGCTGCAGCGGGCTCCCCCCGAATCGCCGCCCGAGCCCCGCGGGGGGAAGCGCCCGCGGAAGGGGGAGGAGGGGGATGCCCCTCCCAGCGACGGCGATCGCCTCTTTGCCCAAAAAGTGAGCGTTTGGCAGAAAATGAAGGGGCACCCCCAAGACGGGAGGTGGGAGGGGAGGGCTTGGTCCCCTAAAAAGCCTGGCTCTGCCTCAGTTTCCCCAGGTGGCTGGGGGTGAGCGGGATTCGGGGGCTGGGAGGGCGGTGAGGGGGGTTCGAGGGTTGGGGGTGCAGCCCGCTCACCCCCTCCTCCCGTTGCCCGCAGTGCCGGGAGCTCCGGGGCTTCATCCGGCCGCTGGCGGAGCTGCTGGAGGGGCTGCGGCGGGGCCGCTACGACAGAGGTGAGTGCCCCCCACACCCGCTGCCCCCCAGGCTCCTCTTTGCCCCCCGAGAACTCACAGCGTTCCGGGGCTCCCCAGGGCTGAGCAGCTTCCAGCAGAGCGTGGCCATGGACCGGCTCCAGCGGATCATCGGCGTGCTGCAGAAGCCGGAGATGGGGTGAGCGTCCCCGATGTCCCCGGGGGGGCACAGGGACAGCCCCGCGGGTGCCCGCTGGGCGGAGGGTGACGGCCGCTGTGTCCCCGCAGTGCCCGGTACCTGGGGACGCTGCTGCAGGTGGAGGCGATGCTGCGGCTCTGGTTCCCCCACGTCGCTCCCAAACCCGCGCTGGACCCGGCCTCTCCCGCGGCTCCCCCGCGCCGCCGCCCCCCCGCCGGCCCCGCCGGGGCTCCCCGGTGCCGCCGCCTGCCCGGGGACCTCCCCGGCGAGCTCCCGCTCGGCAGCCCCGCGGGGACGGCGGGGGCGTTACAGCAGCGGGGGCCCCCCCAGTGCCAGGCCGGGACCCCCGAGCCGCCCCCGGCGCCGGACGTGTGACGCCCCCCCCGGCTCGGGGGGGGGGGGAGATCTCGTCTGCATTTCTTGGTTTTGCCTTTCTTGACTGTTTTTTTTTTTACCGGTGGTCAGTGAGACCCGCGGGCGGGCGGGACTGACCGGGGGGGAGCCCGGACCCCCCAGAAGCCCCAGCCCCGGGGCGGCCGCGTGCCTTGGCCCGAGCGGAGCCCCGTCCCCGCGGGGGCCGGGCGGGGGCTGCGCCCCCCGGGCTTGTGCCTTTCCCCGTGGTTCGCGGTGTTCGCGGTGAGTGTGGCCGCCCGGAGTGGCCGTGGGCGGCTCAGGGCTGTGTGTGGGGGTGTGCGGGGTCTGTGTCCCCCCTGAGCGGGGCTGCCCCACGGCCGGCCCTGCTGGGAGCAATAAACGCCGCGGGAGCGGCCGGGGCCGCCGGTGCCGTGTGCTGTCATCTGTGCCCCGGGCGGGCGGGGGGAGCGCTGCTGGCCCTGGGCGCTCAGAGCCGCCCGCAGCCCCTGGGGCCACTTCGTCCCCGTAACTGCGGGATCCCGGGTGCCGGCGGGGCCGGAGGGAGGGAGCGAGGGACGGAGCGAGAGCCCCGGGAGCCGCTCGGGCCCCGCCGCCCCGGCACCGGCGGAAGTCCCGCAGTACCGGAAGTCCCTCCGGACGGAAGTTCCGGCGGAAGCCACTTCCGGTCCGGGTGCGGAGCGGCCGCGGCTCCAGCGGAGGCAGGTGGGGACGGGAGCGGGGACAGGGACTGGGCTCAGGTGGGGACGGGAGCGGCACCGGGAGCGGCACCGGGAGCGGGAGAAGCACCGGGAGCGGGGACGGGACTGGGAGCGGGACCGGGAGCGGGGACAGGGACTGGGAGCGGGACCGGGAGCGGCGGGAGCGGGGCCAGCCGCGGGCGGGGGAGGCCCGGGGCAGGGGCAGCGCCCCGCCAGGGCCGTTCGTGGGGCGGGGGATCCCAGCCGTGTTCGCTCGGGGCTCCGCGGGAAGCACCGGCCCCTCTCTGCCCCCGGGGGCTCCGTGCCGGGGCTGGGGCGGGGGGAGGAGGCACCGGCGCCTCGGAGGCCCGGGACCCCGGTGGCAGCCGCCCGTCCCGCAGCAGCGCGGCCATGGCGAACCACCTGCGCTTCGTGGGCCGCACGGTGATGGTGCAGAACGGGAACGTGGATGCGGCGTACGGAGTCCTGAACAGGTGAGGGCCGGGGCAGCCCCGGGGCCGGGCGGGGTTTGGGCCCGGAGGGGCCCCGCTTCCTTCACGAACCGGGTTCAGACCTGGAATTTCTTGAGCAGAAGGTGGCGGGGGGGTCACGCCGGGCTTTGCTTATCCCGGCGCCACCGCGGACGCGGGTGCGAGTGAAATAAAGGAATAACCGAGTGGAGAAGCAGGCGAGGAATGCGGAGGAGGAGCCGCTCCCCTCGCTCCGGCGCACAGCTCCGTTAGTGCACCCGTAACGAAGCCTGGGGGGATTCGTTCCCCTCCTCACGGACGGACGGCGAGGACGAGCCGGGGGTGCCCGCGCTGTGCCCGGTGCCTGCAGCGCCCGCTCTCCCTCCTCCCGCAGGATCCTGGCGCAGGACGGCGTGGCCGAGGCCGTGCGGCGCTCCCGGTACTTCGAGAAGCCGAGCCGGGCGCGGCGGCGGCGCGCGTTCGAGGCGTGCCGGCGGGTGTACTGCGCGGAGATGGCGCGCAGGATCGCCTTCCTGGCGCGGAGCGGCCGCCACGACCCCTGGCTGGGCTGCTGAGGCCCGGACTGCCGAGGGCCGGCCCCAATAAACGCGCTGTGCCTCTGACCCGCGTTAATTGAGTTTGGTTAATGAGGGGGCGGGGCTGGGGCTGGGGGCGGGGCTCAGCGCGTTCCGGCCCCGCCCCTCCGAGCGCGCGCCCCGGGTCCCCCTCCTTCCCGGCGCCCCCCGCGCGCCCCCGTTCCGCGCACGCGCCGCGCGCCCGTTTCCGCTTCCGCCCCGACGCGCCGTCACCGTCAGGGGCCGCCGGGCCGGGCCCGGGAGCGGCGCGAGGGAGCGGGGCCGGTGAGGAGAGCGCGGCCCGCGGGGGGAGCGGGGGAGGCGGGCGGGCTGCCGGCACGGAGGGCGGCGGTGGCGGAGGCGGCCCCGGGCCCGGCCCGCGCGGAGCCGCTCGCCCGGCGCGCCGCGCTGAGGGGGCCGGGCCGGGCCTCGGGCGCGGCTCCGCGGCGGCGGGCGCTGCCGGGCCCCGCGGGGCCGCTGCGGGAGCGGGAGCAGCGGGAGCCCCGTGCCTCTGGCGGGACCGGGCTCGGTCCGTGTGCGGCCCAGGGACGCGGCGGAGCGCGGGTGCGCGGTCATTGATAAACGGGCGTGCCGGGGCTCGTGTCCCCCGGCGCTCGGAGCGCCGCGGCTGCCGGAGCTGCTCCCCGCGGGCACGGCTCCGCTCTGCCGCCCTTACCCGCGGAGCTGCCGCTTCCCCTGCCGCTCCTGCTGGAGCTCGGGGCGGGTGGAGGCTGAGCCGGCTCCGATCGCACGAGTTCCGTGCTTTATTGCGGACGTGCTCAGAGCTGCTGGGGCGTCGGGACCGTAATTCGTTAGTTCTGCTCGTCCGGAGCCTCTGCAGAGTCAGGACTCGTGGGGGAAACGCCAGGATCCAGATTTGGGCTCTGTTTGAACCTGTCCGTAAGGAAATTGCCAGGAACCAGGGGAGGTTTCCAAGCTCCGGAGGGAGCCCGGGCCCTGCAGGAAGCAGCAGTCACCTCCTGGAACTGCTCACGGACCTGAAATCAGGGACTCTCTGTTAGGACTGACCCCCGGGGCCCCATTCCCAGGGTCCAGGAAGGAAAACTGGACCCCAGGATCCCATTCCCAGTTCCAGGAAGGACAGCCGTGCCAGGTGTCCCTACCCGCAGCCCCGCGGGGCTCCTGTGAGAGGCAGCGCCGTGCTCCAGCTCATCCCTAAGCAGATTTTCCCCGCGGGTCCCAGATCCGATTAGGGCCCCAGGCAGTTAAGAGCGGCAGGCACAGCCCGGGCTGTGAGTGAGGGGATGTGGCTGCCAGGAAACGGCCCAGGTTTGGGGCTGCACTCGGGGAAGGGGCTCAGGTGGGTTCGTGCACTGGGGGGCTCTCCTGTCCCCCGTGTTCCACTCGCAGTGCACCTCTCTTCCAAAACCGTGGAGCAGCCCCGCAGAGGGATCTGGGGGGCTCGGAGGCCTCTGTCACTGGGCTGGAGAGGAGTGGGGAGCTCAGGGAGGAGGCAGGGCAGGAGGGGCTGTTCCCGGGGTGCTCTTGGAGGCACAGCCCGGGATCTGTCCGGGATCCGGGAGGGAACGCCCGGGAGTCCAGAATCCCCCTGTGGGGCCAGGAGCTTCCTCCTCGTGGGGCTTGGCTCCTTGTAGCCCAGGGTTTAGAAACAAGGCAGCACAGATTGTCTCCAGGAGCTGTCCCCTGCCGTGTCCCTGTCTCATGGCTGTGTCTCCCGCAGCTCCGGGGCGGGCATGGCGCTGTCCAAGCGGGAGCTGGACGAGCTGAAGCCATGGATCGAGAAGACGGTGAAGCGCGTGCTGGGCTTCTCGGAGCCCACCGTGGTCACCGCGGCGCTCAACTGCGTGGGCAAGGGCATGGACAAGAAGAAAGCGGCCGGTACGTCCAGGGCTGGGGCTGGGGAGCAGCCCAGACCTGCCAGGGTGGAGGGGCAGGGGCACAGGGCTCAGCCCCCGTGAGCTGAGGACGGGCACATCCCTCAGGTGAGGGGCAGCGGGGAGCCAAGGAACACCTTACAGAGTCTGATAAGCAAAAACTGATTCCTTGTTCAAGGAGCTGGAAATGCTAATTTAACCAGGGTGGGGGTTTTGCCCATTACAGCCCCACTTTGCTTCTCCCTGAGGCCCAGAGTCCCTTAATGCCTTGGTTAAAGCCCTGACAGCACAATGGACAGATCCCAGGGGCTCCCAGAGCCTCAGAGGCCTCCCTCACACTTAAATCTAAGTGGTTTACACGTTCCCAGGAATCTCTGTGGGTCCTGCATCCTCCTGCTCGCCCAGGATTCTGCACTGATAGGATTTTCCTCTTTTCCAGACCACCTCAAACCCTTCCTGGATGATTCCACCCTGCGATTTGTAGACAAGCTTTTTGAGGCAGTGGAGGAAGGACGAAGCTCCCGGCACTCCAAATCCAACAGCGACCGGAACCGGAAGCGGGAGCTAAAGGTGATTATTGATTGGTTTTTGCTGTGGTTGGGTGGCCTGCAGGCAGCACTGGTGCTCTGGCACACTCTCCTCTTCCAGAGAGGTACAGCTCGGAACGTTCAAGAGAAACGACTCCTCTCCATGATGAAGTGTGGGAGCCTTTACCTTGCGGTTCTGTTTCCCAGAGCCACGGTGGAGGCCTGGCTTTGGCTCTCTGTTAGGCTGGTGGAGTGAATCCGTGGGGATCCATCTCCCTTCTGCTCGGTGCTCCTTGTGCTTGTGTTCTCACTCGGAGCCTGGGAGAGCTGCTCCCGGTGATCTCCCTTTGCTCTCTGAGCCCCGGAGCGCGTGGGGCTCCGTGCTGGATGATCTGCTGGGTTTGCATTCCCCCTCTCCACCCAGAATCAGCAATAGGTAGTTCTTGGCAACTCCTGTCCTAGCACAGGAATGATTCCAGCTGGGATTCCATAGCTCTGGTGTTTCTCCCTTGCCTGGGATGGTGGAAGGCTTGTGCATCCAAAGCTGTTTTCACTTCCTTTCTTCTCTTGAGGACTTTTCTCACCATCCTGTAGAACTGCAGTTTCCCGTCACTCTGCCCAGGCTGACAGGCCCTCTCCGTGCTGCTCCTGCTCACAGAGATTTCCCTTTCACTCTTCCTGAGGTTCCTATTTTGTGGCAGTCTGTGTTTCCCCAACACTTGCAGTCAGCACTGCACCTCGGTGAGGCAGAGCAATCCCATTCAGGATCTGGATCTCTTCGGGAGCCTTGGGACAAGCTGCCTCCGCTCCCCGTTCTCCACTAGGAACTTGTTTTCTTCCCTCCATGGCAGTGGGTGCCAGGCTGGTCCCTGGGGCTGTGAGGGTCGAGCAGGGCTGCAGGCCCAGCTGCTCCCCTGGGCAGAGATGGGGACAGTGGCTGTACCATCACTTGGTGATGGCAGGAGTGTGGTGGCAGCCCGCTGGGGTGGCTGCAGAGCAAGTGCTGGCAGAGGGATCTGGTCATGGCAGAAGGGATCTGATGATGGCAGAAGGGATCTGGTCATGGCAGAAGGGATCTGGTCATGGCAGAAGGGATCTGATGATGGCAGAAGGGATCTGGTCATGGCAGAAGGGATCTGGTCATGGCAGAGGGATCTGGTGCTGGCAGAGGGATCTGGTGCTGGCAGAGGGATCTGATGATGGCAGAAGGATCTGGTCATGGCAGAAGGATCTGATGATGGCAGAAGGGATCTGGTGCTGGCAGAAGGATCTGGTCATGGCAGAGGGATCTGGTGCTGGCAGAAGGATCTGGTCATGGCAGAGGGATCTGGTGCTGGCAGAGGGATCTGGTGCTGGCAGAGGGATCTGGTGCTGGCAGAGGGATCTGGTCATGGCAGAGGGATCTGGTCATGGCAGAGGGATCTGGTGCTGGCAGAGGGATCTGGTGATGGCAGCAGGAGCAGGGCTGGGGGTGCAGCAGGGGACCCTTCCCCAGAGAAGCCACAGGGGTGTCTGGCCTGAGCACTGCTGGTGTTCCTGGTTGAGCCAGAAGCTGGGCTAGGCAGCAACAGCAGAAACTTACCCTTCTTCTCTTGGCTCCTGGCATGGAGAGGGGTATTCCTCCTGCCAAATCCTCACTCTTCTCTCTGGAATCGCATTTCTTGGAACTTCTCCATCACACTCTGGGTCTGCCTGGACCCTGCAGGAGCACAAACCAGCCTCTGAGGTGGTCAGGTCACGGCAGCACTTGCAGACTGACTGATCCTGCCCAGTGCAGGCTGTGGAGAGGAATTTGTCCTGGCACTTGTAGATCCCGTGGCGTCGGGCAGGGATGATTCCCAGGGCCAGCTGCCGTGCCGCTTCCCGCTCCTCGGTTCTCTCTGGGGTAGGTCACGGCTTGGGAAGGTCAGGAACTGAACGTAAAGTTTCCACACTTTATACTATGGGCAAGTCCTTTCTCTTGAACTTGTAGGTTTTCCAAGAAGTACCTGTGTGGCTGAGGAAGTGTCCTTGTAGGATATGAACCGTTGTAGTGAAGAAGGGATTGCAACTAACGCTCCCAACCGGTGTGTATATTTTCTTTTCCAATAACACCTTGACACACACACTACAGTAACCCACGCACGGACAGGTCCAGGTTTCCATACACAAACCAGGCACTGACGATGGAATCCACGGCCACAGGTGCTGGGCTGGGCCTGACCAGAGCTCTGTGGAAAATGTACCATGCCTTTTGTTTGGCGACCTGACGCTGCTGAAGGCCCATCAGCGGGGTCATTGCTCCATGTGCTCTCTGAGCTGTGCTTCTCTGGAGTGGCTCTGGCCTTGGATCTGAGCTGCAGTGGTCTGGGCTGGAGTGTGAGGGAATGCTGCAGGTATCCCAACCCTCCCTGGGTCCAGGGCTGCATCCTCCTTTTGTGAGGATGCCTGGTAGAGCAGCGCAGATTCCTTCACCAAACCCTCTCCAGTTGGTGGAAGATGTGGAAATGTTTTTATCCCAGTCAGGTCAGCTCTGGGCAGGCTTTTTCTATCTTTCCATGTCGCTGAGACCTTAAATCTGCTCAGTGCCATTCCCCCCTGTGAGCGCCCGGGGGAGCGGTGGTGGCTGTGACGCAGGCGCATCCCTGGGATGTGTCCTGTCCTTCACGCTCTTGCATGGATGTCACTGGTGTTTCTCTGGTGGGGGAGCAGGGCCCAGGCTCGGCGTGGGCCCAGCCTGCACGTGCTGCCCCAGAGTTCTGCGTTATGGAGCCGGAGCTGAGACATGCTGGTGGTTTCTCATCTCAAATCCTGGTCTGGGAGGAGAATGCTCTGTTCTAACCACAGCTTTCTCCTCTTTCCTTACATTAGGATGTGTTTGGTGATGACTCTGAGGTGTCCAAGGAATCCTCTGGCGTCAAGAAGCGGCGCATCCCACGGTTCGAGGAGGTTGAGGATGAGCCTGAAGTCATTCCAGGCCCGCCATCGGAGAGCCCAGGGATGCTGACGAAGCTCCAGGTCAGTCTAGCTGGGCCGTGTCCCAACATGGTGTAGAGTCTATCCTGACTTGTATCCCAAATAGAGGAATCGTATCCCAATGGCAAAGAAAAACTCCCTGCCTGTTTTCCCACAGATCAAACAGATGATGGAGGCAGCAACCCGGCAGATTGAAGAGAGGAAAAAGCAGCTGAGTTTCATCAGTCCTCCAACACCACAGGTATCTGCTGCAGGCAGCAGGCAAATGCCCCATGTCCCTGGCCCCCGTTTCAGCTGTGATACGTTGGCCTGGGTGTGCTGGAACAAAACTTCCTTCTCTGTCAACAGCCCAAAATTTCCTCTTCATCGCAATCGGAGCGGCTCCCCATCGGCAACACGATCCAGCCCTCGCAGGCAGCCACGTTCATGAACGATGCCATCGAGAAGGCCAGGAAAGCTGCGGAGCTGCAGGCCCGGATCCAGGCCCAGCTGGCCCTGAAACCAGGGCTCATTGGCAACGCCAACATGGTGGGGCTGGCCAACCTGCACGCCATGGGCATCGCGCCGCCGTGAGTACCCAGCGCCGGGCAGGGGCTGGCCAAAGTTTAACTGCTGCTGAAGGAACAAATTTTATATTAAAGAGGTGAAATGGAGGTTCCTCCTGCCTTGGCCAAGAGTCCCAACTTGCACACACAGGGTCGGAGTCCCTTCTGGCAGTACAGATGAGCTGTAAAAATATGGCAACGGTGGAAATAAGCTCAGATTTCCTTTGAATTAGTGCTGGATTCACATTTGAGTGCAGCGTGTCTTGTCCTGCCCCCAGGAAGGTGGAGCTGAAGGATCAGACGAAGCCGACGCCGCTGATCCTGGACGAGCAGGGCCGGACGGTGGACGCGAGCGGGAAGGAGATCGAGCTGACCCACCGCATGCCCACGCTCAAGGCCAACATCCGAGCCGTGAAGAGGGAGCAGTTCAAGCAGCAGCTGAAGGAGAAGCCCTCGGAGGACATGGAGTCAAACACGTACTTTGACCCCCGGGTCTCCATAACCCCGGCCCAGCGGCAGAAACGCACCTTCAAGTTCCATGAAAAGGGCAAATTTGAGAAAATTGCCCAGAGGTTGAGAACGAAGGTATCGGAGGTCTCGTCCTGCTAATGAGAGCGTGGGTGGGAGGGGATTCTCCTCTCCTGAGCTGGGAAGGGACCTGGGGTGGCTTTGATTCTGAAGTTTTCCAGTCAACTCAACTGAAACTTTTCCTTAAAAACCCCATTCTTGTTGGGATGGCGCGTGCCCAAGTTAGCACTTATACGCGTAGAGGGTTTTCTCACCACTGTCTTCACCTGTTGAAAGGCAAAATCTCCTTTTTTTGACAAAATGTTGAAAGTTCCCAAGAGAACAGATTCTTCTCTGGCTGAGTGATCAACCCAGAAGTGGAGATTTAAAGGAATTTTGTTTAAATTCTCCAAGTTCTTGGGGAGAAGGGGAGAGAAAAAGTCCAGGGATACGGTCCCTAGAGGGAGATGTTCCTTTGGGAATGTTCCATGGTCCTGAAAGGCTCAGGAATGAGAGCAGAGTTTTGGCAGGCTTGGGAGCTTCCCTTTGTCATAACGTGCTGTGTGGTTTCCCTTGCAGTCTGCTTCAGATTGTTTAAGAACCCAGAAAAATCAGCAGGTGTTCGTGTTCAACTCTTCACAGAGGTTCTGCTGCTTTGGAATGACCTTTCTGATCCATTTTCCTCCTCCTTTTCAGGCTCAGCTAGAAAAGCTGCAGGCAGAGATCTCCCAGGCTGCCAGGAAAACTGGGATTCACACTTCCACCAAGCTGGCTCTGATCACCCCTAAGAAGGAGCTGAAGGAGGGGGAGATCCCAGAGATCGAGTGGTGGGACTCCTACATCATCCCCAACGGCCTGGATTTGTGAGTATTCCAGATGTTGATGGGTCTGCCACAGCAGGAATTCCAGGAGCTGCTTGGGGATAACACGGTGGGTCTGGGAAGCAGGGGGGGAAATCAGGCCAGATGTTCGTGCTTGAGCCTCAAATTCCACCTCTCACCTCCAAGATCCAGGCACTGGGTTTGCTCCCCAAGTTTCTCTGGGGGCTGTGGTAGGCAGCTGCTGTGGAGCTGGGAGATATTTCAGCCCAGAGTTGGGGAGGTTTGGTTTTGTTTTCAAGCACGAGCAGTCTGCACAAGCTGTGTTCACTGTGGATGTGAGGATCTGCCTCCAAACCCTGAAACGGGGGGGACACCTGTACATTAACACCTTGTCACTGTGGGTCTCCCTCAGCCCCTCGAGCTCTGGGCTGGGATTTGTGCAGGAACTTGTGCTGGGAATTCTGCCATGATGCCCAGCTCTCTCCTTTTTAGAAAAGGCGGGACGACCTCAAAGAAGGATGAGTACTTTGGGATCACGAACCTGGTGGAGCACCCGGCCCAGCTCAACCCCCCAGGTATGGCCCTCCCTTGGGGGGTTTGGCTGCTCAAAGAGCCCCGACCCCTCCACATGGCACTGCTGGTGTCCCCCTGTGCCCCCCAGGGCACATTCCTGATGGTCTCATTTCCCTGCCAGTGGACAGTGACACGCCGGTGACCCTGGGTGTGTATTTAACAAAGAAAGAACAGAAGAAACTACGGCGCCAGACACGGCGAGAAGCCCAGAAGGAGCTGCAGGAGAAGGTCAGGCTGGGCCTGATGCCACCACCAGAGCCCAAAGGTGAGTGAGGGACAGCCACGCCCTGGCCAGGTGTGAATGTGTGGGGAATGCTGCAGGCAGCACAGCCTTGATGGGACTGGCACCATCTGAAACCCACACAGACACTGGGTTTGTGTTCTGGTGGGAGAAAGGTGTCCAGTGGGAGCCTCTCCCATTGCCGTGTCCACTGGGAGCCTCTCCCACTTCTGTCCAGTGGGAGCCTCTCCCATTTCTGTCCAGTGGGAACCTCTCCCATTTCTGTCCAGTGGGAGCCCTCCCAGCTCCTCTTCCATTCCCTTGCAGTGAGGATTTCCAACCTGATGCGGGTGCTGGGCACGGAAGCCGTGCAGGACCCAACGAAGGTGGAGGCTCACGTCCGAGCGCAGATGGCCAAGAGACAGAAGTAGGTGGCACCTCGTACAGTGACGTTTTGGGACATTTTTGGATAGGTTTAGTGCTGGTGTTTCGTTTAGGACCGGTCTTTTCAGTGCTGCCCGTTTGTTTGCAGGGCTCACGAGGAAGCGAACGCAGCAAGGAAGCTCACGGCGGAGCAGCGGAAAGCCAAGAAGGTGAAAAAGCTCAAGGAAGATGTTTCACAGGGAGTTCACATAGCTGTGTACAGGTGAGTGAGCTCACACGTGAGCCCAGTTGGGAGGGACCTCTGTGGGCTGGGATAACAGTTCTGGTTTTCCACAAATATTTGATCCCTTTTTTCATTTTATCCTTAGGGTCCGAAACTTGAGCAATCCAGCAAAAAAATTCAAAATCGAGGCGAATGCTGGGCAGCTGTACCTCACGGGCGTGGTGGTCCTGCACAAAGATGTCAACGTGGTGGTGGTAGAAGGAGGTGAGGCTCTCCAGGCAGGCTGGGGTCACCACGGAGCATCCCGGAGCTTGCCTCCAGCAAGAATTGCTATGGAAATCGGTGACAGGGTTAGGGAAGGACAAGGAAGTGGGGAGGCAATTAGAAACTCCCTTAATTACATCGCTAATGGGGTTAGCAATGCTGCAGAGTGCAGTAATCCAGTCAGAAATCCCGGATCGTTCTGTGAGGAGGGGAACCTGTGCCAGCTGCAGGTTGAGGGATTTTCTGAGAACCTTGGGTCTCGATTCTTCCACAGGCCCGAAAGCACAGAAGAAATTCAAACGTCTCATGCTGCATCGAATAAAGTGGGACGAGCAGACATCAAACACGAAGGGAGAGGGTGAGCGATGCTGAGCTGGGGTGAGAGGGGGCAGTCCTGCTCCACCGCCTGCGCTAAATGTTCTTCATTGGTGGGGTTTTTGCAGATGATGATGAATCTGACGAGGAGTCCGTTAAGAAAACAAACAAATGCTCTCTGGTTTGGGAGGTGAGTCACGGCAGTGGTTCCATACAGGACGGGGCTGAGGTGGGACATTCCCGGTGCCGAGGGTGGGAATTTGGGAGGCACGTCACCCCTTGTGTCCGGCTGGGAATCTGTGTGACGCGTGGCCCCTCGTCCCCGCAGGGCACGGCGAAGGAGCGCAGCTTTGGCGAGATGAAGTTCAAGCAGTGCCCCACGGAGAACATGGCGCGGGAGCACTTCAAGAAGCACAGCGCCGAGCACTACTGGGACCTGGCGCTCAGCGAGTCCGTGCTCGAGTCCACGGACTGAGCCTGCCCCGCCGCTCCTGCCCGCCGCCCCCGAGCCGCGCCGCCCCCTCACTCCCCACACAACCTCATTAAAGACATATTTTTTAAAACAATTCGCCGTTGGGTGTTGTTGGGTAAAGGGGGCGAAGGACGACATTGCCCCTGCGTTTGAGGGAAGGGACAGGGGCTTGTGAGGGCACTGGGAGGGGGCAGAAGCCACTTCCCCTCTTTTGCAAGGACTCAGCCCCAGGCTGGGCTGGGGGGGCCCAGCCCTGTGCACGTTGCACAGCGGGGAATTCCCTCCTGGACAGGGGGGTTTGGAGCCCCCAGCCGTGCTGGAGGTGGCACTCAGTGCTCCGGGCTGGGGGACACGGTGGGAGTGGGTGACACACGCTCGGAGGTTGCGGGATTTGAGGCCCGAGCGCCGTGTTTATCCCGGCGCGGGGCCCGCGCTCTCGCCCCTCACGGAGCCGGGCCCGCGAACGGCTGTGGGGGGGCGCCGCCATATTGCCGGGCGGGGCGGGCGCGCGCGCATGCGCGGCGGGGGCGGGGCGGGCGCATGCGCGTCCCGCCCGTGTGCAGGAGTCACAAAATGGCGGCGGGGGGGCGGGCGGCGCGCGCGGGGGGGGCCGGGCCGTGACCGCCTCCGGTACCGGCACCGCCTCGGGCCGGGCCCGCCTCCGGCACCGCCCGGGGCCCCGCGATCCCTCCGCGCCGGGCCCGCCTCTGGCGCCGCCCGGGCACAGCGATTCTCCCCGGCTGGGACCGCCTCCCGCCGCCTCTGGCACCGCCCGGGCACCCGCGGGCCCCCTCGATCCCCCGGGCCGTGACCGCCGCCCGGCCCCGGCCCCGGCCCCGTCCCGGGCTCCGCCGCCCCGTGAGGCGCCGCCCCGCCGCCCCCCGCGCGGCCCGGCCGCGAGCAGCGCGGGAAGATGGCGGCGGGCGGCGGAGGCGGCGGCCGGGCCTCCTCGTCCTCCTCCTCCTCCTCGGCCGCCGCCGCCTCGTCCGCGGCCGGCGCGCTCGAGGCCTCGCTCGACAGGAAGCTGCAGGCGGTGACCAACACGATGGAGTCGATCCAGGGCCTCTCCTCGTGGTGCCTGGAGAACAAGCGGCACCACAGCACCATCGTGTACCACTGGATGAAGTGGCTGCGCCGCTGTGAGTGCGGGCCCGGGGGGCGGCGGGGGCAGAGCGGGGCGCAGCGAGCGCGGCCGGGCCCGAGGGGCCGAGCCCGCCCCGGGCACTCGGGGAGCGGCCGCAGCGCAGGGCCGGGCTCACCATCCGAGAAAGGCTTGGGTTGGAAGGCACCTTAAAGCCCACCCAGTCCCACCCTCTGCCACGGGCAGGGACACCTGCCGCTAGACCAGATTGTTCCAAGCTTGGCCTTGGGCACTTCCAGGGATGGGGCAGCCACAGCTTCTCCGGGCAACTGTGCCAGGGCCTCACCACCATCACAGGGAAGAATTCCTTCCTGACACCTAATCTAAATCTGTCCCTTTTACTTCAAAAACGTTCCCACTTGTCCCGTGTGCATCACCTTGTCATCCTTGGAGGAACACAATGTGCTTGCCTGCACCTCAGTGGTGGCACCTTTGTCCTGAATCCATGATCTCCTGAAGCAGCACTTTGGGGGCTGAAGGACCAGGGCCTGTTTCTGTGCCCTCCTGGCCACGGCAGCCTGGGGTGGGCACAGGCAGTCCAGGTGCCAGCGCTGGGGTTCGGGATGTGTCCCTGACCTGCAGGGAGAAGGTTGGTGTTTGCAGGAGGCTCAGCACCTGAGTGTTATCTCCCATGGAAAGGTTTGACTCTTCTTGTGGGAGTTCAAGGAAGCTTTGCTTGGCAGGAACATGGAGATGACATTCCCACCCCAAAGTGTTGCTCTGTTGTGTGCTGAACCTTTTGGAAAGTTTAGGAGAGTTGGGTTTCTCTGTCAAGGCACTACTGCAGAGTGCAGGAGATCCTCTTTCCCCAGAGTTTGATCTGTTTTGTCTGTACTCCATGGAATTGAGGAGAGGAAGGTGAGAGCCTTGAAGGAAGTGCCCTGGCTCCTCTGCAGGCCCTCTGTGCTTCCATCCCTCCTTCCCCTTCCCAAGATCATGGAAAGCCTGAACTGTTCCCACCTGCAGGTCCTTGATGCCCTGTTCCTGCCCCAGCTCCCATCTGCTGCTGGGCTGTTGGCTCCTGCCTTGAGCCCTTGGCACCAGCCTGGAATTCTTGTTGGATTTTGTGGGATTCTTCCAAGGTTTTCCTTCACAGCCCTTGTGAGGATCTCACCTCCACACCCCTCCTTTTATCCAGGTCCCTCCTTACGCTGCTGAACCAGTCCTTGCCCCCTGATTATTTGGTTACTGCCTGCTTCCAGAGGGTTTTTCTCCTGCCTTTCCCTTCATGGTACACTTCATCCTCTGCCCCAAGGACCTCACAGTCCTCGTGCTGTGGGCAGTCCCTGTGCCAGCCAGAGGAGCGCAGTGGTGCTGTCAGGTGGCTCTGGGTTCCTTTCCCAGCGTTTAAATGTTTTAACTCCAAAGCTCCTACACCAAACCTGCTCTTCCCAGGGAGCTCCTGGCGAGGGGGAATGTGGTGGGGTTGGGGCTCCTGGGACACAGAATTGTGTCCTTTCAGGAAGAACAGAGTGCTGGTATTTGACGTGTTGCTCTTGGTTTGGGATCTTGCTCCTGAGCCAAGGCTCATCCTGTGCTGGTCACAGGCAGAGCTTCCCAGCAGGAGCATTCCTGCGAGGAGATGCTGCTGTATCTTCACCTTTGGGAAGTTCCTGGTGGGAATCCGAGTGTCCGTGCAGGAGGCTCTGGGCAGAGGGTTTAGTGTGAGTTAAACAGGACCCACCCATAGGCTCTGAAATGCCCTTCATGTTGGTGCCACTGCGCCTGGTTTGGAGCAGGTGCTGGGGCTGGGCTCAGCTCTGCACTTTCCTGCTTGCCCAGATTTCCTTGCTGGTTTAAGCTGAGAGGAACTGTTCACCCTTTGGGTACAGCCCTTGGTTTCCTCTGTGGATCATGTCCATGGTCTTTCCTCCTCTGTGGTGTGGGTGTATCTTGGTTTATAATGTGTGGCTCTAACTTTGCTCTGGGTGAATGCTGCTCTCTATGATCAGCATCAGGCTGGAGCCCCACTCCAGATTTCTTTCTGCTGTGTAGATGCTGGATTGTTTAAATCAAAGGTTTGTTGTTCTTTGGAATCTATTTTACGTTATTAAGATCTGGAATCACTGCTCTCTGCTGGTGAAACGTCTCTGGGATGGAGGGAGCATCCAGTGAGCAGCAGGAGAATTGACACTAGAGCACTGGGTTTAACTGAATCACAGAAGCCCCATTCCAATGGGATGATGATCTGAGAGATTATCGAGGCTGGCATTTTGGGGAAAGCTGGCTCCAAATTGTTTTGGAACGCCAGGCCAATGCAGCCCTGCTCCATTCCCAGCCCTCCGGGCAGAGCAGAGCACTCTGTGCTCCAGAAAACCCACCTCAGCCTGCCCTGTCAGCGTGTTCAGGGCTCAGGTTATGAGCAACAGGTTCTGGTCATAAATCCTTGGCTCACTGAGTCTGTGCTGGAAAAGCTTCTCCTGGGATGTGGGAGCTGGGGCTCTGTGTCCAGAGGAGCAGGGTCAGGGATGAAAGCTTCTCCTGGGATGTGGGAGCTGGGGCTCTGTGTCCAGAGGAGCAGGGTCAGGGATGAGAGCTCCTCCTGGGATGTGGGAGCTGGGGCTCCACACAGGGTTGGGGGTGAACAGCTGCTGGCAGTGGCTCATGGCTTGGCTCTCATGCCTTTGCTGTGTGTCCTGGGGCAGGGACAGTGGAGGGACAGGGTCTCAGGAGCAGGGACTTGCCGAGGGCTCTGTCCCCCTGTCCTTCCCCGCCCGACTCTGGAGTGATGCTCGAGGGTGTGGGGCCAGCAGAGCCGCTGCTGCTGGCAGGGCTCAGGGAGGCTTAAGGACATCGACCTGTGGGGATTTGAGGACCCATCCGAGCTAAGCCTTTTCTTGTGTCCTCAGCTGCGCTTCCCCTCAGAGGAGGATCTTGTGTGCAGGATCTTCCTTTTGGACCCGTGTTCCTTTGGGAATTCCCCCTGGTGCTGGGAGGGCAGCAGGGGCAGAATGTTTGTGCTGGGAGCTTTTTCAGGTTGTGAGTGAGGGATGAGCTCCCATCCAGGACTCTGGAGCAGGAAGGATGCTGAGCTTCCTGAGAGGAGTCCTGGAGACCAGGAGAGCTGCAAGGTGCAGCCATGCTGTGGGAAGTGGCTCTGCCTGCGTAGGGACAGCTGGAAAATGGAGCAGGATAGAGAATTGAGGGATCTGTAGATACAAAGTGGTTCTGGTTGCACCCGGGGGTGACGTGGGCAGGTGAGAGGTGGCAACACAGGAGTGTGTGAAGTAACACCATCTCCTGGCACTGCTCCTCCAGTTTAACCCTTGGGAATGTCCTTTGGAAGTGAAGGAGCTCGTTACCATCATTGGCATGTGGATGAGCTTCCCAAGTTTGAGGAAGGGGTTTGATGAGGTAACTCAGTTTGGAGCTTTTGGACATGAGGAGAGTCAGAGGAGCAAGCACAGCTGGGGGAGTCTGAAAATCATTTGTAAATTGGAGATGTCCTCTCTGGTCCCCAGGGTTTGCCTGCTGGACCTTGGAAACTCGGAAACTTTCCCAAAAGCAGCACTGAAGCATTGGGATCAAGATGTGGCTGTTGTGGTACTTCTGCCTGATGCTGACTCTAAATTTTCTTTTGTCCTCAGCTGCTTTTCCTCATCGGCTGAATCTTTTTTACTTGGCCAATGATGTCATACAGAACTGCAAGAGGAAAAATGCCATTGTCTTTCGGGACACCTTCGCAGAGGTGCTCCCTGAGGCTGCTTCATTAGTGAAGTGAGTAATGAGCTGACAGGGTGGTGGGAGGCTGAGTCCCTCAAAAAGGGGGAATTTTTCTTGTGACTTTTCTAACTCTCTAGAAACATCAGCAGAACTTAAAGGATTCTGTTTGAAGAGCCGTGTGTTTGCAGAGTGGGCCAGGGTGGGTACGAGCTGGGTTTCAATTTGCACAGGGGGGTGGTTTGGCTCAGATTATCCTGTGGAGTGAAGGAAGCCTCACAGCAGTGTCCTGCAGTCAGGGGATAAAGAACTCTTCTCTTCCAGGGATCCATCCGTTTCCAAATCCATCGAAAGAATCTTCAAAATCTGGGAGGACAGAAACGTGTACCCCGAGGAAACCATTTTGGCACTGAAAGAAGCACTGAGTAAGTCGCTCACCTTTTGCATTTCTCACCTTACAAACTGCCACGTGAGCTCGCTGAAGTTGTAGAAATAGTCTGGGGTCACTGAGGGGAACGAGGGTCATTTGCACCTGGCACAGGCTGTAACGTAGCCGGGTGTGGGACGTGAGCAGCGCTGGACTCTCCTGCTTCACCTCTTTTGTACCTTTCTCAAGGCAGCTGTGAATTCTTCACGTGAGCTGGAGCTGCTCCAGCTGAGAGCAAACAGAACGTGAGGCTGCAGTGGTCCCACACGTCCTGAGCAGGGTGCTCTGGCTCTACCTCCAGGTCCTGTTCAGGGTTAGGCTGGTTTAACTGATGGTGTTTGTGCACTGGGAAGAGGCAGAAGCAAAGCTGGAGAGCGAAGAGTCCTCAAGTCCTTAGGGAAGAAACACGCGGAGTCAGTTAAAACCAGGAATTAGCCCATGCAGTACTTGAAGGAGATCAGGAAGTCAGTCCAGGTTTTGGCTTTACTCACATCATCAAGAGCTGGAGGTGCTCAGAAGCCCTCAGGTGTGGTCTGGGGGCCGCTGGCCATCAGGGCAGGAGGAACGTGATGTCTCAGGTCGGGCTGTGGCATGAGGACAGGCTTGAGCTGGGTGTTGCATGCTGAGAAGTGACATTTGTGCTTTTGCTCCGAAATCCCTTATTTTTGTAACTTGAAAACAAGTCTGTGAGGTTTCAGGTAAATCAGGTATTGTGGCTGCTTTCCCAATGGGCAACGCTTGCCTGTTTGATGCTGATTCCATTACAGCCTCCCTAAAGAGTTTGATTTTTAGATTCCTTGTGTTTTCCCTTCTGACTGTGATTTTTGAACTGTCTTAGTGTAAGGGCAAACAGAAACTTGATTTAAAAATGGCAGACCACCCCCAGGTTGCTGCATTCCTGAGTAAACTGAGGTTCTCTTGGGCATCCAGCAGCTCCTCTAAGGAAGTTGGTCGAGGTATTTTAAAACAAATTTCTGTTCACTCTTTCACCGTGCAACTGTATGGCACCAAAAACCAGATTCTGACAGGAATCCCATAATGCCAGACTGCCAAAAATGAAATGTTTTCCAGGTACCACTTTCAAAACTCAGAAGCAACTGAAAGAGTCTCTGAACAAACCGAATAAGCCGTGGAAGAAATCACAAAGTAAGGAACCACTGTGAACTCTGTGCACTAATGCAGAAATTGGCTGCTCGAGGAGCAGAAAGGCTGAGCCCAGCGTGGGCTGAGCCAGCTGAGCCTGCAGGCTCAGAAGGGCCCCGAGATGTGCACACCAAGGAGGTGTTGGCAGAAAACAACTCTGTACAGAAAAGAAGTGAGGCAAAAATAAGATACGAGAGCAGAGGTTGTGGAGAGCAGAGGAAAGAGCTGGTGGAACTTGCTCTTAGACTGGCCAGAGATGGAGAGAAGACAGAGAGAAGCAGGAGATGGACGTTCCCTTCGTGCTCAGGAGCACTCCTGCCCCAGCAGGCTGGGCTGGGAGGAGGAACGTGGAGCTGGGAGTGCAGGGACAGGATGTGGGAGTCCAGCAGTCCAGGACTCAGACCAGCAGGAGAGAATTTATTATGACAGAGCAACCTTAATGATCTCATTTTGCACCAACGCCCTGAGTGGTCCCCACAGAGGGGGTGAGGTGTCAGGTGTGACGTGTGGGACATCAGGTGTGATGAGTGGCACAGGGTGATATCAGAAGGTTAAAAGAGCTGGGGAGTGTTTAGTACTGGGCTTAACACCAGAAGCTGCTTTCCCAGACAGAACTGGGCTGGATCCAGCGTGGATGGAGGGTTTGGTGCTTTGCTTCTCATCACCTCCTTATTTCTTCTTTCCTGATTCTCCTGTTCTGTCCAGAATCTGATGGATTCAGTCTCTTGCCAGCAGGACTTGTCCCCCCACCCTGTAACCAGGTGTGACAGTTGTTAGGGCTCTGAGCATGGTCAGACCTAGGAAGTGCCCAAGGGAGACCCTGCCCACAGGAAACCTGGGCTCCCTGTCAGCTCCAGGTCTGGCACTTTGGGAATGACATTCCCTTCCTTGTAGAGAGGTGGAACTCCTTGGATAAGGATTGCAGGGACTTGTCTTCCTGAGGAAAAGGTGTGCCCAGGAAATGTTCAGAGCATGTTAAAAAGCAGCAGTGTCACTTGCTGAGCTCGGTCCCAGTCCAGCTGTGTGTGTCCCTGTCCCCATGAGCTGCCAGGAGCCCGGAGCACTGAGGGACACATGTATGGAGGGGAGGATGTGATGGGTAACACACAAAGTTATCTTAAAATATCTTCTGTTAGGCTGCCTTTTGTGCCTGACTTTCCATCAGGATGCGGTTCCTTAATTTCTTCACAATTTTCCTTTATCCCCACAGCCTCCACCAACCCGAAAGCTGCTCTGAAGTCCAAGATTGTTGCTGAATTCCGAGTAAGTCTGTGAGTGGAAGTGACCCATGGCACTGACCCCCACCTTGGGGGTTTGCGTGTGGAGTGAGCCCGGGCCCAAGAGCCACCTGTGACAGGGGGGCTGTGACACCCATGGGGCCAGCATGGGATGGGTCTGGGCAGGCTCAGGACACCCTTGTGAAGGGGAGCTTGGGGTGGCTGAGGGGTTGGTGTAAATTCAGTCCCCTGACAGAGTGGGACGTGTTCATGAAATGCACAGGCACGTGTAGAGTGAAATAGGGAGTCGGTAATAAACACCTGTCCCTGCTCTTACCCAGGAGATTTGTGGAATTGCAGCTCCTGCCTGAGCCCAGGTTTGCTGATTGTGAAATTTGAGGTTAAAAGTCCCAGGATCCACTTGGTTCCCGGGTTAGCTCTCGCTTGGAAGCGGTCTGGAGCCAGAGAGGAGGCAGGGCTGCTCTTCCCTGGAATGTGATGAGGAGGCTTTTCCTGTTTGCTGTTTTGCAGCCCCAGTCCCTCATTGATGAGCTGCTGCTGTACAAGCGCTCGGAGGATCAGATAGAGCTGAAGGAGAAGCAGCTTTCCACCATGAGGGTGGACGTGTGCAGCACTGAGACCCTCAAGTGCTTGAAAGGTAAAGAAAGCCCCAAGGGCACCAAAGGTGTTGTGGGAGCTCCTCAGTTCTGTCGAGGTGGGAAAGGCCAGAATTTCAGAGTGGGGTTAAGAACCAGCAATCGGGAGCCAAAAGTCTTGGTTAGTTTGAATTACTGTGGAAACTCCCAGGTGCAGAGCTCAGACCAAGCCAGTGACTGGCTGAAAACCAACACTGCCAGCAGCCAGGCCTCCTCCTTGCCAGACAGATCCCCGTGGATGACCAGGGATCCTCCTGGCTGACCCTGGGAGTGTGCAGCTCCGCTGTCCAACACCCCAGGTGCTGCCATTGAGGCCACACTTCTGTGGTTTGGCATGTGGCAAACTCATTCCCATGGTGTTCATCTCCCTGCAGATAAAACCGGAGGCAAGAAGTTCTCCAAGGAGTTTGAAGAAGCAAGTTCAAAACTGGAGGAATTTGTCAATGGCTTGGACAAGCAAGTGAAGAACGGCCCCTCGCTCACCGAGGCGCTGGAGAACGCCGGGATATTCTACGAGGCACAGTACAAAGAAGTCAAGGTGGTGGCAAATGTAAGTGTGCCCTTCCTGGATCCTCCACAGGTGGAACAGCATCTGCCTGTGTTCACTGGGCACCTCAGAGGCTGGAAAATGCCTTATCTCTCTGTTCACAAATTTAAAAGTTTGTGGGATTGGTGTAAGGGTGGTTTCCAAAGAGAGCAGAATGTAGGCTTTGGGCAAGACAAGGATATGCTCTCAAAATCCAACAGCTGGAAGCTCAATTCGTGTATGTTGCTGGAATTTTGGATCCCATCTAGATTCTTAAACAGGGTAAAATTACAGTTACTGTGACAGATCCTGAATTCTGGAAACTTGTGATTTATGTGGGGACTAGACGAGCAAAGAAAGGACAGTAGTAGAGTATTACAAAAACACCCTCCAGACCCCAGCAAAAGCCCCAAATGGGCAGAACGCATTGGTTAAAAACAGCACGGTTATGCAAATTGTTTTCAGTCAGTGGAAAAAGGTTTTATCTTCCCCACTTTTTGTGGTTGGTGCCCTGTAAGTCCCATGGAGGTGCCCGAGTTCTTACCACTGCAGGGTCCAGGCATTTGGAATTGATTTTCTCAGGCTGTGTGTTGCTTCCTTAAGGAAGTGACTGAGGCATGAAAGATCCCCAGTCCAGCGTCCTTCCTTCCTTAGGCCTACAAAACATTCGCTAACCGAGTGAGCAATCTGAAGAAAAAGCTGGACCAGCTGAAAGCAACCCTCCCTGATCCCGAGGAGTCTCCCGTCCCTTCTCCCAGCATGGACGCCCCCTCTCCCACGGGCTCCGAGTCCCCTTTCCAGGGCATGGGGGAGGAGAACAGCACCCGGTCTCCAGCGGCTGGAGGCCGCAAGATGCTCTCCCCAGAGCCTGCCACAGACAACCGGGACGTGGAGGACATGGAGCTCTCTGATGTGGAGGACGATACATCTAAAATCATTGGTACGTGGGTGTCATGTGGGAATTGGAGGACAAACCTGCCCTTCCCAGCCTCATCTGGGATGTGGAGGAGGCACAAAGCCTGTGCTGGGCTCTGGGCTGGGGCTGTTGGGTTTGGATCTCCTGGCAGGAAAGTCCAGTCCCACTGTGATCATTTCCTTGTCCCAAAACACTTACCAAAGATGTTTTTACATCTGTAGGAATTAGAACTGACGTTCCCTGAGTGGTTTTGGGGGCACTTAGTGACCTTTCTGCTCTTGTTCCCCGCTCTCTGTTGCAGTGGAGGAGAGGAAGGACAAACAGGCTGCGCTGGCCCCGGCCAAGACCGAGAGTGTCCCCAAAGCAGCGCCATCGGCCGCTGCGGCCGGCACGGCCTCGGGGACGGTGGCCACGCCGGCCCCGGCCCCTCCGACCCCCCCGGCTCCCAAGGTGGTGAGCGCAGCTCCCATCCCTGCAGCACCGGCACTCGCCTTACCCAACCTGGCCAACGTGGACCTGGCCAAGATCAGCTCCATCCTGAGCAGTTTGACGTCGGTGATGAAGAGCACAGGTGAGTGCTGAGCCGGGCCGTGGGCACCGGCACTAACAGAGCTGGGTGATCATTTAAAGCCTTGATTGTCTCAAAATAAACGCGAGTGAGTTACTGCTCTCAGAGGTCTGGCTCGGTCTCTGGCACATGGTGTCGCTTCCTGGGCCTCTCCTTGCTCGTGCTCAGTTGTTCCTGTGGGAAACCTGAGTCTAAAGCACGTGCGTTGCCAGAGCAGCAGGTGAGTGGTGTGTGCTCCTGCCCCAGGTGTGAGTCCTGCCTCGAGACCTTCGCCAGGGACCCCGACCAGCCCCACAGCTCTCACCAGTGGCCTGAAGACTCCTGTCCTGGGAACCCCGTCTGCTCCTTCGAATCCATTAGCAAATATTCTCTCCAAAGTTGAGATAACTCCGGAAAGCATTTTGTCGGCTCTCTCCAAAACCCAGGCTCAGACGGCGCCAGCGCTGCAAGGTACTGGGGGGGTGCTGGGGGAGGGCAGGCAGGTGTCTGGGGGCCGTGGCCAGGTGAAACGTGCTGCTCTGCTTGTCCTAAAATGAGAACAGAGGGCAAAAATCTTTATTGGAATGTTTTATGTCTCTGGGACGTGTGGATGACTTTCTCAGGTAGCACAGGTGTCACGGGCCAGTGAGATCTGTCACTTCCCTGTACTTGCTGCTTGTGCTGTAGCCAAAGCACACGTATCTATCTGGAACGTTCCCTGAACAGGACAGGAGACCAAGAGGTCTCTGTGTTTTCTGCGTGCAGAAAGCTGCCCAGAGGTTCTGCCTCTGCTCTGGCACCTTGCCAGGGTCACCTGGCCAGCAGGGCAGGGTTTCCCACTCCTGGCTGCAGACCAGGACGGGTTCTTACCCACCTGACTCGATGGTGTAATATTTATTTGTAGATCAATCCAAGCCTCTGGCAGGAGGTTGCACCTCACTTGGGTGCTGATGTTAGTGCAGCAAAGTCCAGTCCTCTTGGTGGCTGGAGGCTGGGGCGTGTAAAGGAGCAGCGTCTGCAGTGCCAACACGGGCACCTTGCCGCGGCAGCAGCTTGGGGTGGTTTGCCTCTGCCCTCAGTACCTGATGCAGCAGTTGTGTTTTCCAGGCCTGTCATCGTTGCTGCAGAGCGTGGCTGGCAACACCGTTCAGTCAGGAGAAGCTGCCTCGCAGAGCACCTCAGCATCGCCAGCCAGCACGACTGTGCCGTGCATGAAGGGCAGGAATGCTCCTTCCAACCCGCAGTCCTTCATAGCCAAAAGCTTTGGTTATTCCCCAAACTCGACCACCGCAGAGGTTTCCTCCACTTCAGTCAATAAGGCTCCCGTCGGACATACCCCAGCACTGTCAAGCTCTGGTTTTAAGCCACCAACCAATTCCCTGGGATTTTCCAGTTCTCACCCTACCAGTCCTTCCTCCCTTTTGCCAACAGAAACCTCACTGGGTCAGTCCTCTGAAATTTCAAAAGCCAAGCTGGAATCAGAACCCCCTTCTCCCAGCTTGGAGATGAAGATACACAATTTCCTGAAGGGAAATCCTGGCTTCAGTGGCCTGAACTTGAATATTCCCATCCTTAGCAGCTTGGGGTCCAGCATGGCAACGGAGAGTCACACCTCTGACTTCCAGCGTGGTCCCACCAGCACTTCCATGGACAATGTGGACGGGACGCCAGTGCGCGACGAGCGCAGTGGGACGCCCACCCAGGATGAGATGATGGACAAGCCAACGTCGAGCAACGTCGACACGATCTCCCTGCTGTCCAAAATCATGAGCCCTGGTTCTTCAACTCCCAGCAGTACAAGGTCGCCTCTGCAAGGCCGGGATGATGGATATTCCCAAGAACTTCCCAGTTCCGTGCACGGCTACCGGCCCTTCGGCCTTGGCAGAGAGTCCCCGGCCAGCCTGTACAAGCCTCCTGCGGACAGCAGGGAGATGCCCTCCTCCTTGATGGACTCCTCCCAGGAGAAGTTTTACCCAGACACATCTTTCCAAGAAGATGAGGATTACCGCGACTTCGACTACTCCGGGCCGCCGCCCTCGGCCATGCTGAACCTGGAGAAGAAGCCGGTCAAGTCCATCCTGAAATCGAGTAAACTCCCAGATTCTGCGGAGTACCAGCCGGTGCTGTCCAGCTACGGTCAGCGGCCGCAGGAGTTTGGCGTGAAGCCGTCCTTCCCCCCGGCCATGAGGTCTATCCTGGATCAGAGCGAGGGCTGCGACCCGCTGGCCTCGTCCCCAGGGATGTTTGGGAGCTACGGCCGCAGGGGGAAGGACTCGGCCTCGGACGGGTCGCCGTCGCCCAGCAAGAACGACGTGTTCTTCACGCCAGACTCCAACCACAGCTCGCTGCCCAAACCCGGCCTCCCGCAGAAGCAATACTCGGACTCGCCCCACGCGCTTCCCCACCGCTCGCTCTTCTCCCCCCAGAACGCCCTCCCCAGCCCCGCCAGCCGGCCACCCGCGGCAGCTGGGGACAAACCCATGGGCTCCTCCATCTCCGCCACCTCCACCATCGAGTTCAAGAACATGCTCAAAAACGCCTCCCGGAAGCCCTCCGAGGAGAAGCGTTTTGGGCAGATTCCCAAAAGCAGCTCTGGTGAGGTGGGGAGCTTGTCGGGGGCAGTGAAGGGCGAGCCGCAGCCGCCGGAGGAGCATTACCGCATCGAGACCCGCGTCTCCTCCTCCTGCCTGGACCTGCCCGACAGCACCGAGGAGAAGGGGGCCCCCATCGAGACGCTGGGCTACCACAACGCCTCGAGCCGGGGCATGTCGGGGGAGCCGATCCAGACCGTGGAGTCCATCCGGGTGCTGGGCAAGGGCAGCCGGGGCCACGGGCGCGAGGGGAGCCGGGCGGGCTGGTTCGAGCTGAGCAGCGGCGGGAGCGCCTTCGACAACGGCCCCACGGGCTCCTCGGAGCTGTCCGGCATGGGCGGCTTCCCGGCGCCCTACAAGGAGCACGTTCCGCCCTTCCCGGAGAGCGTCAACGACTTCCGAACGAACAACTTCAGCCCCGCCTTCGAGCATCACCTGCCGCCGCCACCGCCCCTCGCGCCGCCTCCCCTGGAGCACGGGAACCCCTTCCCGCGGGACCCGGTGGGGCCGCCTGCCGTGCCCCCGCCCGCTCCCACCAAGGACCACGGCAGCCTCTTCCCGCGGGATCACTCGGTCCCTGCCCGCATGCCGTCGGTGGATCACGCCAACCCCTTCTCCAAGGAAACGCCCGCGCCGCTCCCGCTGCCCCACGGCGTTCCCCCGCCCCCCTCGGTGGAGCACGCGGGGGTCCCGTTCCCCACGCCCCCGCCGCCCCCGGTGCCCGGGGAGCACGCCGGGGTCCCGTTCCCCGCGCAGCCGCCGCCGGCCGGGGAGCACGGCGGGGTCCCGTTCCCCGCGCCGCCCCCCCTGGAGCACGGCGCCGGCGCCTTCCCCAAGGAGCACGGTACGATGCAAGGGACGCTGAAGGAGCACTTCGGGGGCGCGCAGCCGCGGGACGCCCTGGCCCGCCCGCGGGACCCCGCGGGGCCGGGCCTGGCCCGGGAGCAGCTCGGGGCCGCCCGCGGGCTGGGCCCCCCCGCGCACCGGGACCCCGCGGGCCGCGGCTCCGTCCTGCTCCGCTCGCCCCGCGCCGAGTTCCGCCCGCGGGAGCCCTTCGGCGGCAGGGACCCCTTCCAGAGCCTGAAGCGGCCGCGGCCGCCCTTCGGCCGGGGGGGCGCCCCCTTCTTCACCCCTAAGCGCCCCTTCTTTCCTCCCCGGTACTGACGCAGCTGCTGAGCTCCCGGGGCTGCCCTTTCATTCGATTTCTTTATTTTTCTTTTTTCTTTTTTTCTTTTTTCTTCCTTTTTTCTTTTTTCTTCCCCTCGAGACCCCTGTAACCTTCTCCTAAATTAAATGTTCTGTACTTTTCGGTTGGTTCTGCCCCCAGCCCCCCAGCATTGGGTGAGACAAGAAAACAGACAAACCAATGTCTTAACGAGAAGAAGCCACGTTGCTGTTAAATAAAACCTTCAATAGTAGTCGAAAAAGTGGAAAAAAAAAATTAAAAAAAGGAAAAACTCTGAAAGCTTCGAGAGGAGCGCTGAGTGGTGTTGGGGTGTTGGTTTTCAGCCGATCCCCAAATTGCTGCTGCAGGGAGGGGAGACCCCCCTGTTCCTCCTTGCCAAAAGCACCAAAACAAGGCAGAAAGGGGCGAGGAACCCGCCCAAACCCACCCTGGAGCTCCACGGGACGTGGGACTCTGGCAGCAAGGAGCCCCAGGCTGCCCCTGCTCGGGGAGACTGTCGGTTGGGTTTGCGTTAATTTGGGGATCTCTGGATTTTTTTGTTTCTTTTTTTTTCTCCCCGGGATCACTGTTGACTTTGTACGTGTGTGTACATAGCAATCACTTTTTAATTCCTTCTGGGATCGTTCACCACACGCAGCCGGAGCCGGCCGGGGCTCTCGGGGGTCCCCGCGCACCCAGGGCCGCCCCCGCGGCTTTTATATGAAGTTGGGATTTTACTTGATTTATTTTAATTATTTTTTGTTGGTTTTTAGTTGCCTCCATCGTACCTGTTTGATACCGGTGTGGGCTTCAGGATCTGCATAAAAAGTACCAAACCAGCCCTGGCGGCTCCGTTCTTTCTCTGCGCGCTCCGGGCCGAGCCCCGCTCCCCGCGCCCCGCGCCCGCCTCCCCCCGCTCCCGCCGTGGTTCCGTCCGGCGCGCGCCGCTCCCGCCCGGGCGGGCGAGTCCAACGCGGCCCCGCGGGGGGGGGGCGGAGGAGCGCGGGGTGCGCCCGCCCCTCCCCGCCGCAGTGCGCGGTTCCGGCGGAAGGGGCGGGGCCTCGGCCATGTCCGCGCGCGCGGGGTCGCGGCTGCTGCTGGCGGGAACCGCGCGGCGACACCGGGTGCGCTCTGGGACACCGGGACCCCAACCCCGGGACACCGGGACCCTCTGACCCCCGGGACCCCAACCCCAACCCCGGGACACTGACCCCAACCCCGGCCCCGAGCCCCTCAGTGACACCGGGTGCGCTCTGGGACACCGGGACACCGGGACCCCAACCCCGGGACACCGGGACCCCAACCCCAACCCCGGGACACTGACCCCAACCCCGGCCCCGAGCCCCTCAGTGACACCGGGTGCGCTCCGGGATACCGGGACACGGGGACACGGGGACCCTCTGACCCCCGGGACCCCAACCCCAACCCCGGGACACTGACCCCAACCCCGGCCCCGAGCCCCTCAGTGACACCGGGTGTGCTCCGGTACACCGGGACCCCAACCCCGACACCGGGACCCTCTGACCCCCGGGACACTGACCCCAACACCGGGACACCGGGACACGGGGACCCTCTGACCCCCGGGACCCCAACCCCAACCCCGGGACACTGACCCAACCCCAGCCCCGGCACCGAGCCCCTCAGTGACACGGTGCGCTCCGGACACCGGGACCCCAACCCCGGGACACTGACCCCAACACCGGGACCCCAACCCCAATCCCGGGACACTGACCCCAGCCCCGGCACCGAGCCCCTCAGTGACACCGGGTGCGCTCTGGGACACCGGGACCCCGACCCCAACCCCGGGACACTGACCCCAACCCCGGGACACCGGGATCCCAACCCCAACCCCTCAGTGACAGCGGGTGCGCTCGGGACCCCCGGACCCCTTCCCCCGGCCCCGCTGCCCCGAGGGCGGCCCGGTGAGCCCCGGTGACCCCCGGTGATCCCCGTCCGCAGGTGTCCGGGCCGGACCCCGAGCGCCTCCGGCTCTTCCAGCGGCTGCGGGCGGCGGCGGAGCGGCGGGACGGGCCCGGGGATGGGGCTGGGGCCGGGGCCGGGGCCGGGGGCGGCCGCCTCCCGCCGGGGACCCCGATCCGCATCGCGCTGCCCGGCGGGCGCCGCCTGCCCGGCCGGGCCCTGCAAACCACCCCGTTCCAGGTGGCCACGGAGCTCGGGTACGGCCCGCGGTGTCCCCAGGGTGTCCTCAGGGTCCCCGCAGTGTCCTAGCAAGGTTCCCGGGCCCCTCAAGGTGTCCCCACAAGGTCTGCAGTATCCTCAATGTCCCCGTAGTGTCCCCGTGACCCCCAGAGTCCCCACGAGGTTCGTGGGGTTCTTGTTGTGTCCCCGCGGTCCCCACAGAGTCCCCGTAGGGTTTTTGGGTCCCCGCAGTGTCTCCGCGGGGTCTCTGGTGTCCCCAAGGGTCCCGGTGTCCCTGCAGGGCGGAGGCGGCGCTGGTGGCCCGGGTGAACGGGGCCCTGCAGGACCTGGACCGGCCGCTGGAATGCGACACCGACCTGGAGCTGCTCGACTTCTCCACGCCCGAGGGGCGGGAGGTGAGCCCGGGGCCTGGGGTGCGGGAGCCGCGCCCCGCCGCCCTCACAGCCCGTGTCCCCCATGTCCCCCGTGTCCCCCCAGGCTTTCTGGCGCTCCAGCGCCTGCGTCTTGGGGGCGGTGGCAGAGCAGTTTTTCGGGGCGACGCTTTGCAGCACCCGGGCCACCGAGGACGGCTTCTTCTGCGACGTGCACATGGGCAGCAGGTAGGGCGGGGCCGTCGCGGTGCCGCGGGGTCCCCGGCGTGTCCCCGGCGTGTCCCCAGCGTGTCCCCATGCCCCCAGGACGGTGCAGAGTGCGGAGCTGCCGGCGCTGGAGGAGGCCTGTGCCGCGTTCGCCCGTGCCCGGCACCGCTTCGAGCGCCTCGAGGCCACCCGCCAGCAGCTGGCTGAGCTGCTCAAGGTGCCACCCCCTCCCAGAGTGTCCCTTCCCCATCTCAGCATGGGGCGTGGGGGGCCAGCCTGGGGACACTGGGACCCTCCTGGTTGGGATCATCAACCAGGGTGATGCTCATCGGGACCGGTGTCACCGCCTTGGTCCCCCCCCAGTGCGGTGCCACTTCCCCCTCGGTGTCACCCCTCTCATGTCACCGAGCCCACTGTCACCCACCTCATTGTTGTCCCTCCTCAGCACAACTCCTTCCAGCTGGAGCGGCTCGAGGAGGTGACGTCCCCTATGGCCACAGTCTACAGGTGAGCACGGGGGACACGGGAGGGCTGTGGGTCACCACGGCTGTCCCCACATCCATCCCTTCATCCCTCAGGTGCGGCCCCCTGCTCCAGCTCTGCCGCGGGCCCCTGCTGCGGCACACGGGGCTGATCAGAGCCCTGCGTGTGCTCACGGTGGGTGTGGGTGTGGGTGGGGGTCCCTGGTGCCTCACCCCACTGACATTCCCCTATACAGGAGGTGCTGGGTGGGGGTCCCTGCTGCCCCTGACCCCACTGACCCCCCCCGTGCCCGCAGAGCTCGGCCGCGCTGTGGGGGGGCACTGGGGGCCGGTCACTCCAGCGCGTGGCCGCCGTGGCCTTTCCCAGCTCCCGGGACCTGGAGCAGTGGGAGCGGGCGCAGGAGGAGGCGGCTCAGCGGGATCACCGCCGCATCGGGAAGGTGAGCCCTGCCAGGGGCCAGGGGTCCCTCACAGCCACGGGGACCCCCCGGTAACGCCCTCCCCACTACAGGAGCAGGAGCTCTTCTTCTTCCACAAGTTCAGCCCTGGCAGCTGCTTCTTCCTGCCCCGCGGCGCCCACGTCTACAACGCCCTCGTGGAGTTTATCCGGGTGCGGCTTCCCCTGACCCCAAACATCTCCCTGTTACATCACCCAGACCCCACTGCACCCCGTCCCCACCACAGCCGGGCACTGCTGTGCCCCCCATGACACCCAGGCCCTGCCTGTGCCCCCCACAGACCCCACTGCACCCCATCCCCTATGCCCACCGTGCCCACCATCCCTCACCCACAGTTCCTCCCCAGTTCCTGCTGTACCCCGACGGCCACAGCTCTGGCCCCTCCCAGTCCCCGAGCCCCCTGTGACCAATGCTGACATCCGTCCCTGTCCCTGTCCCCACAGAGCGAGTACAGGGTAAGGGGCTTCAGCGAGGTGGTGACCCCCAACCTGTTCAGCCCCCGGCTCTGGGAGCTCTCGGGGCACTGGGAACACTACAGCCCCAACATCTTCTCTGTCCCCGCCGCCCCCGAGAGCCTCTCCCTCAAACCCATGAACTGCCCGGCCCACTGGTGAGTCAGGAGGCCCTGGGGTGCCTGGGGGGCTCCTGGGGGCTCTGCCTGTCTGTCTGTCTGTCCGTCCCCAGCCTGATGTTCGCCCACCGGCCGCGCTCCTGGCGGGAGCTGCCCTTGCGCCTGGCGGATTTCGGGGTCCTGCACCGCAACGAGCCCCCCGGGACCCTGACGGGGCTGACGCGGGTCCGGCGCTTCCAGCAGGATGATGCCCACATTTTCTGCACTCTGGAGCAGGTGTCTGTCCCCCTGACCCCTCCCTGTCCCCCCTGAGTGTATCACCTGCCCCCTGACACCCCTTTCCCAGCTGGAGAGCGAGATTGATTCCTCCCTGGATTTCATCCGGACCGTCTACACCGTCCTGGGCTTTTCCTTCCGCCTGGCCCTGGCCACGCGTCCCGATGGATTCCTGGGGGACCCCGAAACTTGGGATCGTGCTGAGCAGGTGGGATGATGCCCCCGTGTCGTGTCCCCCCTGCACTGTGCCCCCCTGACCCTCCCAACCCGCCCCTGCAGCAGCTGGAGCGGAGCCTGCAGAACTTTGGGCAGCCCTGGGAGCTGAGTCCGGGGGACGGCGCCTTTTATGGGCCCAAGGTGAGGCATTTTGGGGAGGGGGGATCCCCGAAGGGGGCGAACCAGGACCCTTCTGGAACCCCCCTCCCCTTTATTCCCGACAGATCGATATCCGGATCCAGGACGCTCTGGGGAGGCACCATCAGTGCGGCACCATCCAGCTGGATTTCCAGATGCCCGAGAGATTCGAGCTGGAATATGCCAGGTACTGGGAGAGGGGCAGGACTGGGACAGGAGGGCGGAATTGGGGATTTGTGGGAGGCAGGATTGGGCTGGAGTTCGGGACTGGTGTGGGGGGATCAGGATTGGAGCTGGGGGAGCAGGACTGGGATTGAGGAATGTCAGGAGTGCAAGGGGAGAATTGGGGGTTGGGAGGGGGATCAGGATGGGGGTGGAGGAACAGAAATGGGGCTGGGGGCGTCAGGATTGGGATGGGGAAGGTGGAATGGGGGATTTGGGGAGTGTCAGGATTGGGGGTTTGGGGCGAGGCTCCCCTGCCCCCCTGACCCCCGTCTCCCCCAGCCCCAGCGGGGGCCCGGCGCGGCCGGTGCTGGTCCATCGCGCCGTGCTGGGCTCCGTGGAGCGCATGGTGGCCGTGCTGGCCGAGAGCTGCGGCGGCCGATGGTGAGGGGGTCCCCAAAAACACCCCACCCTCACCCCCAGTCCTTTGGACAACCCCCAGTCCCTGGGACACAGTCCCCAGGGATGCCCCCAGTTCCCAGAAACGCCCCCAGTTCCCAGAAACACCCCCAGTGTCACTCCTGTCCCAGGGTGCCCCATCTCGGGACAGACACTCCCCGGTTTGGGGAACGCTCAATCCCCAGGACACTCCCTGGCTCCCCGAGGCACCTCCATCCTTGGGGCACCTCCATCCTGGGGACACCCTTGGGGCACCCCCTCCTCCTCTGTGCTCCCCAGTGTCCCCCCAGTGACCCCTGGTGCCCCCCAGGCCGCTCTGGCTGTCCCCACTGCAGGCCATGGTCATCCCGCAGACCCCTGAGGTTGAGGACTATGCCCGGGAGGTGAGTGTGTGACCCCCCCATGTCCCCCCTCCCCCGTGCCCCCCAGTGCCCCCCAGCCCCCACTGACACTGGGGGCACAGGTGCAGGCAGTGCTGAGGAGGGGGGGCCTCCTGGCTGACCTGGACGGGGACCCCGGGACCACCCTGGCACGGAAAATCCGCCGGGCTCAACTCGCCCACTACAACTTCCAGCTGGGTAAGGGGGGGGCACGGTCTGCAGACCCCCAGGACCCCCCCGGGACTCCCCTGGAGCCCCCCGGGACTGGCTGCACACCCCCACCCCCATCCACATCCTGGCTGCTGCTGGGGAGGAAAACTGAGACCCCCCCAACCCTTGGGATCCCCCATCCCCCCTGTGAGACCCCCTCGGGAATCTGCTGAAGCCCCTCCTGAGGCTCCCCTGGGATTCCAGGAGCTCCCTCCCCCCTTGGGAATTCACCACCCCCCCCCCCCTTGGGACCCCCCTGAGATCCACGCAGGAACTGCCCAGGAGTGTTTTAGGGACCCCCAACCCAGGGTCCCTCTGAGACCCCCACCCCCTTTGGGACCTCCTTTGAACCCCCTGGGACTGTTCTGGGACCCCCCCGAGGCGCTCCTGAGTCCCTGCCCCGGGACCCCCCCGTCCCCCCAGGGCGGCGGGTGTCCCCCGGAGCCGGGGGTGCGGTGCTTGGGGGTGGCCGTGCCCCGTGCCCCCCCCGACGGCCGTGCCCCCGCAGTGGTGGGGCGGCGGGAGCGGGAGCACGGCACCGTCAGCGTCCGGACCCGGGAGAACCGGCAGCTCGGGGAGCTGGAGCTGCCCCGGGTGCTGCAGCGGCTGCGGGAGCTGCGCGACGGCCGCGTCCCCGACGCCGAGCAGCGCTTCTGACCCCCCCTCCCTGCGGGTCCCGGCCCCCCCCGGGACCCCCAACTCAATAAAACTGCTGGGAACCGCGCTGGGTGTGGTGGGAGCTGAGACCGGGGAGCTCGGGGCTCCTCACGGTGCTGGGGTGCTCGGGGAGGGGGCGGGACCCTGGGGATCCGCCCGAACACCTGGATACCCCCACCGCAACACCTGCATTCCCGAGTTCCCATCCGCGGGTTCCGATTCCCGGGCTCTCATTCCCAGGTTTCCGTTCCCGAGTTCCCCCCGGCACTTCTGGGTCCTTCCCGCCGGGATTTCCCCCCGCCCACGCGCGGGGGAAAGTGGGGGGGTTGCGCAAAGCCCGAGTCACGGAGCCGCAGACGCCGTTGGGCAATCGGGGGGGACACGGGGCTGTTCCCCCCCCCAGCACCTGCCCGGCCGTGTGGGCTCAGCCCCGGGCAGGATTTTATAATCCCGGGATGGGACAGGACCCCCCGTGCCCCAGGATCCCCCTGTCCGCGGGTGACCGAGGCCGTGACCCTTGGGGACAGGGGCTGAGTGACGCCCCCTTCTCCGGGGGTCCCTCTGTAGGTGGCCCTTCAGCCCCCCCAGCGCGGGGGGTGACTCAGCGGGCGGGGGCCCCAAAACGGGGCAAAACCCACAAAAATGCGGTCTGACCGCTTCCCCCTGCTGTGACGCAGGGGTCGGGGGGGGGCCTGGGGCCACCAGAGGGGGATCCGGGGCCACCAGGGTGGACACAGGACCACCAGGGTGGGGACACGGCCATCACAGCGTCCCCAGCACGCCTGGGGTCGGGGTTCCCACCCCGGTCCCGTTTGGGGGTGCAGGATCCAGCGCAGCCCCCCGGTCCCCCCGGGGTCCCCCTCCCGGCTCCGCCGCGACGTCAGGCCGTGACTCAGCCCCGCGGGATGTGGCCCCACGCCCGACCCGGCCCTTCATAAGGCGGCGGAGCCGGCGGTGACCCCACAGCTCCCGACGCCATGGCGGCCTTCGGCCTCTTCCTCCTCCTCTGCGCGGCCGGTGAGTCCCACCCAGGGCCCCCCTGCACGGCTGGGCCCCCCCGGACACCCGGGGCCCCTTCCCCAACTCCTGGGTCCCTTCCCCGGACACCTGGATCCCCTTCCTAAAGTCCTGAGATTGCCCCACAGAGACTTGGGGCCTCTTCCTGAATTCCTGGGTACCTTCCCCGGACACCTGGATCCGCTTCCCGGACTCCGGGGTCCCACCTGGGACACCTGGGCTCCTGCCCGGGGATTTGGGACAGCTCCAAGCACACCTGGCTCCCCACCCGCATGTCAGGGCTCCCCGCCCCGGATGTCGGGGCCGCTGCCCACACACCTGGATCCCTCCCAAATGCCTGCAGGTCCCTGTCCCAAACACCTGCATCCGCTCCTTCACGAGCACCTGGGGCCCCTCCCCGAACACCCGGGCCCCCTCCCCGTCATGGGGCTCCAAGCCCACAGGTTTGGGAGGGTCCCTGCTTGTTGTCCCAGGGGCAGGGGGATGGAAGGGGTGACCCTGCTGACCCCCTGTGTCCCCCCCCGGTGACAGCGGCGGCCTCGGGGCAGTTGCAGCACATGGTGCAGGAGAGCGTGGACCTGCGGCCCCCCAACATCAAACAACGTGAGCGGAGAGACGGGGACACCGAGGGCGGGGGGACAAGGGGATAGCCAGGACTGGGGACGCGGGGATGCTCACGGGTGAGAATGCGGACAGAGGGGACACAGAGGGGTCAGGGTTGGGGCTGGAGGGACACGGGGACGTGCAGGAGAAGGGGGAAATGGATGGTGGGGACCTGGGGACAGTGAGGGTCGGAGACAGGAGTGGGACACTACGATGTGAGACACAGACACTGGGACCAAACGGGGAGGTGGGGACACATAGGGACAAGCGCAGGGAGGACACCCCCCGCCGTGTGCCCACCCCGTCCCTTTTTCAGTGCTGCAGCAGGAGCAGGACCTCGAGGTGCCCCCCGACATCCTGGTGGGGGGGGCCATGGCGGCCCCGCGCAGCCCCCCGGCCTGGGGCAGCGCCCTGGACGGGTTCCCCCCCGCCTGGCCCGTGGCCGCCGCCGTCACCCGGCACTGCCGCGACCGCCCCACGCTGCCGCCGCCGCCGCTGCTGCCCCCGACCGCCTTCGCCCACCTGCGCCGTCAGGCGGCCGCGCTGGACGCGCTGCGGCCCCGGCTGAACGACTGCTGCCGGCACCACAGCCCGCTGCCCTGCGCCCGCCGAGCTGTGAGCGGGGACAGGGGGACACTGCCGGGACACTGCCGGGACACGGCGGGGACAGGGGGACACTGCCGGGACACTGCGGGGACACTGCGGGGACAGGGGGACACTGCGGGGACAGGGGGACACTGCCGGGACACTGCGGGGACAGGGGGACACTGCCGGGACACTGCCGGGACACTGCGGGACATCTTCGGGAGGGGGATATGGGGACACTGTGGAGCAGGGAGACACTGTGGGGGACACGGGGACACTGCTGGAAGGGGAGACACGAAAACGCTGGGGCAGGGGTAACGTGGGGACAACGCGGGGGGAGAGACGCCACCGGGAGGGGGGACGTGGGGACACGGCGGAGGGAAGGACACGGGGTGACACCGAGGGGGCTGTGGCCCCGCTGCCCCGCAGTGGACGGACGTGCTGGACGGGTTCTGCACGGATGAGTTCGGGGTGAAGACGCGGCAGTTCCACTGCTGCCGCCGGGACGGGGCCGCGCGGCGCCGCTGCTTCGCCCAGGAGACCCCGGCCCCCACCTGGAACCCCGTCCCCACCTGGGACCCCAACGTCGCCTGGGACCTGGTCACCGAGCCTCCCTTTCCCCCCGGCGAGCCCACGGCCTCCAACCTGGGCAACATCTGCGGGCTGCGGGAGCTGCGCCCCGGCCGCCCCGGCCCCGGCGCCCGCTCCGGGCCCCGCGTCCGGCTGCGCGTCCGGCTGGAGCGCGAGTACGGCCGCTGCTGCCGCAACGAGAGCCTGAGCTGCGCCCACAGCGCCGTGAGTGGGGACACGGGGCGGGGGGGACACGGCTGGCACGGAGGGTCGCAGTGCTGAAGGACTCGGGGACCCCCGGCGTTCGGGAGGGTCTCAGGTGTCGAGGGACTGGGAGGGCCCAGGTATCCGGGAAAGGGACCCAGGTGTTCGGGAAAGGGACCCAGGTGTTCGGGAAAGGGACCCAGGTGTTCGGGCTGGCGCCCCGGTATCCGGGGACGGGATCCACGTGTTTGGCAGCGCCCCGGTATCCGGGGAGGGGCCCCAGGTGTCCCGGGAATGACCCATGTGCCCGGAGCGTGACCTGCACACTCAGAGGCCGGGAAGGCTCCCACGTAACCGGGAAGGTGACAAACGCGACAGGGAGGGACCCCGGCATCCGGGGAGGGGACGGAAGTGTCCCAGGGATGACCCAGGTGTTCAGGGCTTGGGGGGGCTCAGTGTCCGGGCGCCCCCCGACCCCAGTTTCTCCTCGGCAGTGGCTGAAGGGGCTGAATCGGTTCTGCCGGGAGGAGTCATCGGTGAAGACGGGGCAGCACCGGTGCTGCCAGCGCGGGGGTCCCCGGGCCCGGGGCCGCTGCTTCGCCGCCGCCGCCCCCCACCCCGAATATGACCGGGAGCTGCACAACGTGAGCCTGGCCCGGCCCGGCCCGGCCCTGCTGCGCTCGCTGTGCGGCCCCACGCGGCTCTTCACGCAGGGGTGAGTGACCCCCGAACACGCGGGGGACACCGCAGCCCCTCCCGCTGCAGCGACCCGGCTTGGCAGGACTGCTCCTCCCCGTCCCATCCGGGACTCCCCACTGCTCAGGAACCCCTTTCGGGGAGGGGGCGCAGCGGTCACTGCCCCCGCCTGAGCCCCCTGGAGGTGACCCCCGTGCTCATGCCCGTGTCCGTGTCCGTGTCCGTGTCCGCAGGCGGCCGGTGCCGGAGCTGCTGGGGGCCATGACGGCCGCGTGCTGCCCACTGTCCCCCGAGGAACGCGGCGCCTGTGCCCGGGAGCAGGTGAGTGCCCGAGGGGGTCGGGGGCGCTGGGGGACCCCCAGAGCCGCTCTGACCCCCGTCCCCATCGCCCACAGCTGTCCCAGGCCATCGCCACGCTCTGTGCCACCCCCCGGGACGCCTGGCGGGACCCCCAGGGCTGCTGCTCGTGGGAGGAGCCCGAGCGGCGCCGCTGCTTCGACAACACCTACCTGAGCCAGGTGACCCTGGGGGCCGCCGTGGCGCCCCCGGGCCCCGGCCACGAGGAGTGAACCCCCCCAGCACGAGGGGACAATAAAGATGCTGCGGTGTCACCTCTGAGTGTCCCCGTTTCTTGGTTGGGGGAGCCCCCTTATGCCTCACTGTCTCCATTGTTTCAGGGGCCCCCCGGGCGTCAGTGTCCCCACGGGGCCCCGTTCCGGGGTGTGCCGGGGTGTGGGTGCACGTCGGGGTGTTTGCACTCTTGGGGTGCGTCAGGCCTGCTGTGATACCCGTGTTTGGTTTTGGGGTGTGCTGTGGTCACTGCTCTCACCCACACGGGGCACACGCAGCCCCGTGCCCCCACAGGGGTCTCTGTGCACCCCTCCCCGGGATCCTTGTGGCCCCACAGTGTCGCTGTCACCTGTGTCCCCCTCACTGCCATGATCCCAGGGTGTCCCCAAGTCCCTGAATCCCGCATGGTGCCCCCCAGCCACGGCTGGCAGCCCCTGCTGGTCCCTGGGGCGGGTCCTCGCCTCTTTGGGAAAAGGAAGAATTTTCCCCATGCCTGTGGCCCTTTCCCAGCACAAAGCAAACCAGTCCAAGCCTTATTCCCAATTTTAGTTGAAAAATAAAGTAGTATCATTCTCAGCAGCCTCCACTGGGATACAGGGTGGAGGGAGAGGGATCTCTGCTCTCCATTGGGAATATTCCACCTCCACCCCAGTATTCCTGAGGCAGAGGCTGGCCTGGAACCTGTGTCCTGAAGCATGTCTGGGTGGATTGGCCTGCATGGATCTGGCCAAGCACAGTCCATGGGAAGGCAGAAGCCAGCATGGCAAAGTGTGGAAAACAGAGTTAAGGGAATCTCATCCCCCATTCCCTGCAGGTGGGAGGGGGACGAGTCTCTCCCTTCCCAGGGGAGATTTCTCACAAAGAATTCCCCCTGGGAGCACCGTCATCTTTGAGGCTGGGAGGGAAGAGGCCGAGCTGGAGGGCAGGGCAGAGGGGAGGGAAGGGCTCCTCACATCTTGGGGAAGCTGGCCAGGTTGGCCACGCCGCAGGCGTTGTTCATGTTGCGGGCGAGGAGGACGTAGCCCTTGTTGCCCCATTCCTCACCCCAGCTGGAGGGTGGAAAAGCAGAGCCTGAGCCTCTGGAAGAGCCCCAGCCACCTGCAGTTCCCAAGCCATCCCAATTGCCCTGTACCTGTTCTTGATGATCCAGTGCTTGGTGCCCTTCTGTGCCCCGTAGCCCACGGCCAGCACGGCGTGGTTGATGTTCTCGGCGTTGCAGCTCTCGTCGTAGTACACGCCTTGGGGACACAGCCGGTGTCACCGGGCGTGCCTCAGGTCCCCGAGCAGCCCCACGACCCCCCACGTCCCCCCAGCCCCTCACCCCGGCTGTAGAACTGGAAGGAGGGCAGGCTGGCGTCGATGCCCACGGAGATGGGACCGATCCGGGCCACCGCCCTCTTCAAAGCCTTCTCATTGCCCTCGGGGATCTCACGGTAGCCGCGGCACTTGGCCGCCTTCCCCGTGGGGCTGTACATGCAGCTCTCGTCCTGCGGGGGACCGGCGAGGCCGAGGTGAGACGGGGATGGGAGGGATGGAGGGGGATTTGGGGCTGTCCCCCATCACACCTGGCCAATGTAGGGATAGGAGTCCTCGGAGTCGATGCCGCGGTTCTGCCGCACGTACTCGAAGGCGTTGGTCATGTACCCGCCCCCGCAGCCGTCGTTGTTGGACACACAGTCCACCAGGTTTTGGGGGCTGAGCGACAGCAGTTTCCCTGTTTTCCTCTTCAGCTGCCCCTCCAGGGCACCCACCGAGCTGAAAGCCCAGCACGAGCCACACTGGCCCTGTGGGGACACAATGGGTGACGCCAGGGTGACACCAGGGTGACACCGGGGTGACACCCTGCTCCAGGCACACCTGTCTTACCTGGTTCTTGACAGGGGTCACGTAGCCTTTCTTGCGCCAGTCTATGGCAGCTGGGGCTTTCTCGGTCCAGTCGGGGACAAAGAGCGTCTCGTTGTGGCGTTGGTGACCACGGGGCACCTTCAGCCCTGTCATTGTCCTCACCACCTCCTCGCTGGTCTGGGGAAGGAGCCGCGGGTGGGTGAGGAGGCGGGTGGGGGCACCCACAGGTGCTGTGCCCCACTCTCTGCCTTCCCAGGGACACTCACCATGTCACCCAGGTGGTTCATGGCCAGCTCGAAGGTGTGGACGCCCAGGGCGTGCTCCAGGTTGTGGGTGTTGATGTATTTAAGGTTCTTCTCCCAGATCAGCCTCCGTGTCACCTCGTCCGCCTGCACCGTGGGGTGAGATGGTGCTGGGACAGGGCTCCTGCCTGTGTCCCCGCGCTGGGGACACCCTTGTGCCCCAGCATCCCACCCTGGGGACGTCACCGGGGGTCCCAAGGATCAGACCCCCCCGTACCTGGCCATTGTACTGCTTGCGGTGGGTTTTCTTCCACAGCTCCCACTGCGTGTCCAGTTCCCGCTCCGGGTGCAGCTGGGCCAGAGCTGCAGGGACCAGCAGGGCCAGCAGAACGGGCCACCACATCCTGGGGACCGGCTGGACACTGGGGACGGGGCAGAGGCTGAGCCAGGGGGCCGGGTGGGGCCACCTTCCTGTGCCCACCCTCCTGTGGGACTAGGACCCCCTGCCTTGGGGCCAGCACCCCCTGATTTGGGGCTGGGACCCCCTGTCAGCCCTGGCGGGGCTCTGGGACCCCTTCCTCCCCCGATCTGGGGCCAGGACACCCCCGCGGCAGCGCTGGCCGGGCGCCGGCATCACATGAGCCGGGACAGCTGGTTCCCGTTACCGCTCCGGCGGCGCCCGGCGGCCCGAAGCCGGGGGGGATTTTTGGGATGCGGAGGGGGCAGGGGGGGGGGGGGGTTCCCAGCCATCCTGCCCCTCCCTGGCTTCACCCAGCGGCCCCAGCCCCAGCCCCCGTGCTGGAGGAGGAACTGGGACATTTCCCGAGCCGGGGGCCCCCAGGCCCGCTCGACGTTCGGTGCCTCAGTTTCCCTTTTTGTGCCTCCGAGAGTCCCACACGGGACCCGATTCCCTCCCATTCCCACCGGGATCCATTTCCCTGGGGAAAAAGCCACCCACCGCGCCCCTGGGGCCCCTGGGGACCCTTCCCCGCCGCTTACCGAGCACGGAGCCGTCGGTGGGAGCGCCGGGACGGGGCCTGCGGGAGCCGCGGCCGCTGCGCTTTTATGCCGCTGGATTGAGGAAGTTTGGAGGCAGCCGGAAAATTTTGGCAGGCATTGGTTTGGATGGGCTGGAGGGAAGGAGGGGACAGGGAGGGGGACGCGGGGGCTGCCCCCGGCTTCACGTGATGCTGCGGGACGCGCTGAGTCAGCCCCGGCGCGGGGCTGGTGGCGGCTCCTGCCCGGGACATCGTCCTCTGTCCCTGGGATGTCCTCCCACCCCAGCACCCTACCCTGGGGACAGCCCCCGCCCCAAGGATCCTGGCCCCCGGGACGTCCTCCTGCCCCAGGGACACTCTCTTGTCCCGGCATCCCCCCTTGGGGACATCCTGCTGCCCTGGGGACACCCACCTTGTCCCCAAGTCCTCCCTGTGGCCGAACCGGACGGCGCTGAGCACCCACTTCCTTCAGGAGCGGCAGGACACGGCAGCTCGGGGACATCGTGTGACAACAGGGACGGAGGACACGACCCCACCTCTGTCCCCAGTGTCCCCAAGCCGGGGCTGCCTCTCTGTGCCCAGCTGGGGGGTCCCAGGCCGGTCCCTGGGCGGGGGAAGTGGGGCCGGCCGGTGCTTTCTGGTGACCGTCACCTCGTCACGCGGCTCCCGCCGCGACAAGGCGGAAGGTCCCGGTGGCCCCAGTGCCCTGTCCCAGACATACCACGCTGGGGACATCAACATCATCACCACTGTCATCGTCACCTCCCCCAGCCACGGGAGCAAGGATGGACCATCCCAGGAACCAGGAGGGGACAGGGGCGAGGGGGGGACGGAGCAGCACCATGGGGGGGGTGCATCCCTGTCCTCCCCTCCCCACGGGGGTCCCCAGGAGAGGGGTCACCCCCCGTGTGGCCTGAACCTCTGTGGGGACAGGGGGGGCTGAGTCACCGCGGGGCTCCAGCGCAGAATCACCGCTGGAGCACGAGGCCCTGACGTGGCACCGAGTGACCAGGAACCGAGGGGACTGGCGGGGGGAACGGGGGAGTACGGGGCTTTTGGGGGGCAACACGGGAGGAGGGGGCTTATGGGGGGGAAAGGGCAGTGGGGGCTTGGGGGTCGAACTGGGGGAAGGGGGTTTGGGGCACAAAACAGGGAGGAAACAGGAGTTTGGGAGCCAGAACAGGGAGGGGATGGGGATTTGGGGACAGTCTGCCAAGATGGGGACAGAAAGAGGCAGAAAAGAGACAAAGGCTTGAAAAAGGGAAAATCTCTTGCTGGACAATCTCTGCTGCCCTCTGGGCAGAGGGACCCGGGGCTGGGACACACCCCAGGGGGGTTCAGCTCCTGTCCCCCAAGAGCAGGATAAAATTCCCCTCAGGACAAACACTGGAGTTCCCAAAGGGGGGGAGGAAGGGCCCAGCCTGTCCCCTGCCCCTGCCCTCCGTGCAGCAGCCCCTCCTCATCCTCCTTCCCAACAGATCTGGCTGCTCCAGCTGCTTTCCTTCGCCCAGGAGCTGGAAAATCTGCGGGTGGGGGGGTGGGTGTTACAGCCACGGCACCTGCAAGGGCTCAGGGAAATGGGAATTTTCCTCCCCAGGATGTGATGGGATGCTGGGGAGAAGGTTACTGCTGGCAACAAACTCCCTGGATAACCAGACAGGGGTGGACCACAGGATGGCTCCAACTGGGATGTTCCCGCTTATTCACAGAGAAATTTGGAATAAAATTTAAAACAAAACAAAACCTTCAAATCTTAATTTTCCAGAGGGAAAAGGAGAGGGAAAAATAAAGCTTCCTGCTCCACTTACAAGAGGAATCTCTGGGCTGGTGACACAAAGGTTTCAAAGCTTCCTACGTGGATGTTACTCAGGAATCACAGCTCTGGAATCCGCTCTTGGAAAGGGGGGGGTTCCCTGTTCTCGTCCCCAGTCAGCAGAGAGAACACTCACAACCAGCCTGGGGGTCCCAGAGCCCCCCAGCATGCAGGGAAAAGGGAGAAACACCCACATTCCATCCAAAACAAAACTAGGCTTCCAAGAAAACTTGGGATTCTTCCCCAGCTGCTGCTGTGCCAAGTTTCCTTCCAAGTCCAACTCTGCAATTAATTTTCCTGTTGGAATTGAAGCAAGAGGGAATCAAACGGTTCTTCCAGCCCCTGAGGAGGGCAGGGTTGGCCACAAGTTGTTTTTTTTTTTTTCCATGGAAAAACCCAGAAGATTCCAAGTCAAGGTTTAAAAATTAAAAATTTTATATATATATATATAAAAATTTCATTCTGTTCCCTACTTTTCCAGCTCTCCTCCTACAGTTTGTGATTTGGCAACAGGATCATCCCATGGCAGGAATTCTTCTTTAAGGAGATGGTGAGCGAGCAAATGTAGTGAAAATACACAGTTCCTCAGCAATTCCCTGATCGAATCCAGGGATTCTCCTACATCCAGCTCCAAAATGAGGACAAGGAACTCATCTACATGTGATGAAATTCCATGGACAGCGTGGAGCAGGTTTTATCCCAAAAAACCTGTTGGAACATCAATTTGCGGCAGCACAGGAACCAGCAGCTGGAAAATGGATTCATCCAGAAGAAAGCTACATGGGTAATATTTTTATGGCTCGTTAATTATCCCGGGGTCACGGGGGGTTATGGGTCACACTGATTTCATTGCACAGTTCACAGGAAGAGGGAAGATTCCAAACAAACATGGGAATCTCCACATGGAGCACCCTGGACTGGAGACGCCGTAACAACCCTCCAAAAGCAGCCAAAATTCCTCCAAAAAGGAGGAAAACACTGGCTTAGGACATGGATTCTTACTCAAGCATCCTCCAGGATTGTGTTTACAGGGATAACACTTGGAAGAGTTTCTTCCAGTACTTAAAAATTCCAATAGTTTGTGTTTTATAGAAAAAGTCATGGCAGAGAATGAAATAAAAACAGTCAAAGCCACCTTAGAAGTTTGGAAGGGCTGTCTGTGATGCAGACAGGAATCCCTCCCAAAGAAATCCACTTGGGAGCGGCTCTGGGAACGTGGGGCCTTCGTGGCACTCGAGTCCTGAAGTTTCCAGAACAATCCCACACGGAGGAGGTGTCCAAACCACCTCCTCCTCCACGGCCATCCCTCCTCGGAGCTCGGTTCCTGAAGGTGGGAAGTGTTCGGACAGTTCCTTGAGAAAAAGGCTCGGCTGCTTTCCTTTACACGTGGCTATTGTAGAGAGCTTTGTGCTGCTTCCCCTAAGGCTTGTTTTACTCGGAAAAAGAAGGGAATATATTCAACTCTGGGAATTCTTCATTGTTGTAGTTGGGCCCTTGGTCCCCCAGCATGGTCAGCATGTCCTGTGAGGATACAAGGAGAGAGTTAGGATCCAGACTGGAATATCCCATATCCAATAGCCCCAAGCTGTGCCAGGCAGGTCCAGACTGGAAATCAGGGGGAATGACTGGACTCCATCTCAGAGGCTTTTCCAACCTCAACAATTCCATGATTCCATGATCATTATGCCAATTTAGTCATGGGTTTGCTGGAATAGATACCATGGACTGAATCGGTCCCTTTCCCAAGGGAACACGGGGTCTGTGTCCAAGGAAAATTTAAGCCATAATCACCAACTGCTGGGAAAGCTGGGGCCAGATGATTATGAATTCCTAGGAATTATCTTCATTTCATTGGACTGTAGGGTTTTTTTATTATTATTAATTAGAATTAGAAGGGCTAATCCAACTGGAATTTCACACTGATCCTGCAACAGACCAAGACACAAAGCCAGTCCTGCCCTCTACACTTCCAGCTCCATCAGGTTATGCAGGAGTTCGGGACGTCTCCAGCTGATGTGAACCAGAGGGACAAGCCCTGGCTGCTTCAAAACCAGTGGATCCCACCAGATGGGAAGGTTAAAAAGCCCCCTCTTACTGGGAAGACCTCGGGCTGGCTGGGCTGGGGCTGCTGCACGTGCTGCTCCCCGGATCCCGGGCCGTGGTGCTGCCCTTGCCACTGCGGCCACATCCCCACGGCGTCGGCGGCGCGCGGCTGGAACGGGGCCGGGGCCGGCGCTGCCTCGGCGGCTGCTGGACAGAGAACACAGGCAGTGAATCATCCCTCCTGTGGGCACGGGCCTTCCCCAGTGCTCTGACGGGACTGGGAAGGGCAGGGCTCCGTGTGCAGCTGCTGCTGGTGACGGGACAGGGTCGCTCTCCAGGAATTCCTGCCACAGGAATCCAGGTGCTTGCCGTGGGATAGAACAAAGGGACTCCCTCTCCTCCCAGTCGGCCTTAAAATGGTTCAAAATTCATCTGCTGGGATGAGCCCAGATTATCCTGAGCTGGAAGGGATCCACAAAGAGCACTGAGGCTGGAGGATGACTGAAGGTGATCAGTGCCAGCCAAAGCAGGTATTCAGCTCTGCTCCCCACATTTAGGCACTCCCAAAATCCACAAAAAACGATGGAGAGCACATCCCAGCACAGCTGGATGCTCCCAGCTTTCCTCCCAGGGGTTTTTTGCCCCCAAGCCACACTCACTGAAGCCTGTGCCGCGGCCGGCCAGGGCCGGGTACGGTGCCGTGGTGGGAGAAGCCGTCGATCCCGGCGCTGCCATGGAGCTGAAGGAGGACGGGGTGCCCTGGAATGTCCCCATGCTGAAGGAAGGCGCCCGGGGCTTCACCGTCTGGGATGCCACTTGCTGTAAGAGAGGAGAAACACGGGAGAGGAAGAGGAGGCGTGGATTCATCCCGACCCTCAGCTCAGGGAGGAGTTGCTGGATTAGCCCCGAAGGAGGAAGCACAAGGACACAGCGCCGCAGAGTGGAAGCAGGACGGTTCCCCACGGAGAGCAGGGTCTGGAAGGCAGCGGGGAGCCAGGGCCTGCACCTGAGGGCTCGGGCTGTGCTACCTGGGGTGTGAACACCGGCCGTGTCCCTGCAGCCCAGGTGGTCCCGCTGACCTGAGCTGGCGTGGAGTGGCGGGAGATCTGGGACAGGATCCGGCCGGCGGGCGAGGGCTGCTGCTGGATGATGTTCACGGGGGGCACCATGCTGCTGCTCCTGCAAGAGAAGAGGCGTCTGAGGCCACGGAACAGCACTTACAGGACAACAGGCACCAAACCCTTCTGCTCAGGTTGTTGGTGGAAGGGAATGAGCCCAAAAATTGGACTGTGTCCATCTGGGAAGGGTGGAGCGGCCATCCCTGGAGTGTCCCAAGAATGTGTGGACGTGGCTCTTGGGGACAGGGGTTAGTGGTTAACATGGGTTAACAGCTGGACTTGGTGATCTTAGAGGGCCTTTCCAACCTAAATGATTCCATGATTCTATACTGGGAAACATCTGAGAGGAGCTGCTGGGGTTGTGGCACTGACCCTGGGCAGGTGAAGCCTCACCTGAAGTTCTCAGCGGGCCGTGCAGCAGTGAAGGTGTTTCCCTGGGTGAAGAGGGGCGGGTTGGCTGGCACGGTGCTGGCAGGGATGGCTTTGCTCTGGTCTGTGGAGAGAGCACGAGTCATTTTTGGGCTGGGACATCTCAGGGACAGAGAACCAGCTGGAAGAGACGTGTCTGTGTGAGGAAGACTCCTTTGCTCCTTCTCCAGACACAGACTCCAGATGATTTTGTTAAATCCTGCTTAATTTGATTTCCTGTCCCTTTCCCACTCAACTCGCACAGAGGCTCTCTGGGCTCAGGCACTGCAGACTGGGAGCAGGGAGAGCAGGAGGGATGTGCCCGGGGCAGGCAGGAGGAGCAGCCCAGCCCTGCTCACCCACCTGTGCTGCTCACCCACCTGAGCCCTGCTCACCCACCTGAGCCCTGCTGCTGACCCACCTGAGCCCTGCTCACCCACCTGAGCCCTGCTCACCCACCTGTGCCCTGCTGCTCACCCACCTGAGCCCTGCTGACCCACCTGAGCCCTGCTGCTCACCCACCTGTGCCCTGCTGCTCACCCACCTGTGCTGCTGACCCAGCTGAGCCCTGCTGCTCACCCACCTGAGCCCTGTGGACCCACCTGAGCCCTGCTGCTCACCCACTGAGCCTGCTCACCCACCTGCTGCTCTCACCCACCTGAGCCCTGCTGCTCACCCCTGTGCTGCTCCCCACCTGAGCCCTGCCACCCACCTGACCCTGCTGCTCACCACCTGAGCCCTGCTCACCACCTTGCCTGCTGCTCACCCACCTGCGCCCTGCTCACCCACCTGAGCCCTGCTGCTCACCCACCTGTGCCCTGCTGCTCACCCACCTGTGCCCTGCTGCTCACCCACCTGAGCCCTGCTCACCCACCTGAGCCCTGCTGCTCACCCACCTGTGCCCTGCTGCTCACCCCCCTGTGCCCTGCTGCTCACCCACCTGAGCCCTGCTCACCCACCTGAGCCCTGCTGCTCACCCACCTGAGCCCTGCTGCTCACGCACCTGTGCTGATGCCAGGGAAGATCTCCCCGAAGCGCGGGTCCCGCTCCTGGCTGAAGAGGCTCTCTGCCTTCTCCAGGGGCTTGCTGTGCTCGGGGCCGGCCGCGCTCACGGGCTGCACGGGCACCTGGGGGACACGGCACAGCTGCTCTCACCTGGGCACACAGGAGCTGAGCACGGGGGGCAGCTGAGGGCCCGGCTGCTCCCGGGATCCTGGGGGGCTTTTCTGGGATAGCGGGGCCCTTCAGGATGCCCCGTCACAGCTCTGGAAGTGTCCAAGGCCAGGCTGGACAGGGCTTGGAGCAACCTGGTCTGGTGGAAGGTGTTCCTGCCCATGGCAGGGGAGGAAGTGGATGGGCTTTAAGGTTCCTTCCAACCCAAATTATTCCATGATTCTGTGATTCCACGTGATAAATACTGGAATCGAGCAACACCCAAGGTAGAAACACCTACCCCTCAAACCCCACCTCAACCTGGTGCCATCACCTGTAAACCCCCAGCAAAAAGGTGACTTAAACAGTGCAGGACAAAAAACAGGGAGTGCCCAAATCCCTCTGGACTCACCTGTGAGTGCTCATACCCAGCCAAGCTCTCCCTTCCTGGGCCCACTTCCAGCTCTGCCTGGGGTGGCTGCTGCTGCCTAAAATAGAAAGTGTCTGTAACAGGAGAACACAGGCTGCTGAACACAATTCCCAAGGGAACAGCCCTGGGTGCTTACACCAGGGATTCAGCAGCCTGGAGCTCCTGGCTGCAGAGAGGGGGATTTGGGGGTGAAGGGTGTGTGAGGGGAAGGTGGAAATGGGGAAAGGAGCCGAGCTCCTCCTGACCTGGAGGGCAGTGGGGCCGTGCCCATGTCCAGGGGGAGGCTGACGCTCTGCCCCAGCTGAGGCCTTGGTATGGAGTTTGCCAGGGCAGGCCGGGACTCCTGGCTCGAGTTCCTTCAAAGCAAACACACAAAAAAGAGATTTTAAAAAGTCCCAACTGGAAGCAAAGCTGGGTCCGGTGCGTGGCAGGGCGTGGCTGTCTGGGACAAGATGCAAACCCCTCTTTGAGTCTTTCCACTTGGTTTCCTGGAAAGGTGAGGGTGTCATGAATAGGATGCTCCAGGTGTGGGGGTCCATACTCAGTCCCTGAGCACCTCAAACACAACCACACAGACACTGCTGCTCTGCTCTGAACTTCCACAGGGATTTTGGGATTCTGGACGTGGGAATGGCTGCGTGTGGAATGAAGGAGCTCAAAGAGAGAGCTCTGACATGGGGCAGGAAATCAGGCCTGCAGCAGATTCCAGCCCTGCAGGGAAGCAGTGCTTCCTCAGAGCAAAAAAATCCTGGATTTCCCTTTCCCAGGCAATCCAGCCTTCTGTTTGCCTGCTGGAGCCGCCCCTGCCAAGCCTGCAGCTCTGGATCACACACAGGCACAGTTTCTTGCTCCCTGCAAGGGGTGTGGAGCTCCCTCATGGGAAGAGAGAGCAGCTCTGAGCATTCCCAAAGACGTGACCCCCTGGGCTGTCACAGGAATCCAAGAGCTCCATTCTGAGGCAGATTTCACTCATTTCGGGCACTGCTGGAGCTTAATTTTGGCAGCTTGTTAAGCCACACAACGAGACAGCTGAAGGCATTACAATTCCTGCCCTTTGTAGTCCCCCAGTGCCTGGCACAGCTCAGCAGGGAATGGGAGCTGGAGAGACTTAGGAACTTCTCCAGGGTTGTGCAAACTGATGGGAAGCTCGTGAGGGGGAGACTGAGGCTCCCCAGCTGTGGGTCATTCTGGGCTCAGAGCCCCTCCCCAGGCACTCACTTGACGTTGGTGTTGGTGCAGATGATGTACTCGATCTCATCCGAGTAGGGGTTCTGGAAGGTGAACGAGCTGGTTCTCATCCAGAGCCATTCCCGGTTCTTGGATCGGAAGCGGAACATGACTGACAGAACCTGGCCTTTTAACTTCACCACCTACAAAAAACACAATTCCATCAGTAGCACCTGACCAAAGGTGGGGAGGAGCAGCCTGAGCACGAGTTCCCCCCCAGACCCCTGCGATGGCCCTTTGCCTCAAACCTGGACCACCACATCTCAGCCTTCCCAAACTAAATGGCACTATTCCCTCAGGACAGCTCAACTCCTAAAGGATACAGGAGGGGAACCTAAAATCCCCTCTTTGGCTCCACTCCTCTTATCTCTTTGCACTGGTGAGATGTATGGAAAAGCCTCCGAGAGATGGAACACATGCTGTCGCTTCCCATTCCAACGGTTTGGAGCAATGGATATGAGCAGCTGGTTTTTGGAGTCATGAAAGCACAGGGGCAGCCTTACCTGCCCTGCCACCAGTCCAAGGCCCTCAGAAATAACAGTAACGACAACAGGGCAAGAAAACCACCTCCACTGCGGGTTCTGCAGCACTGGGCTGGGCCCTAGAGATGAACCAGGGTTTCAGCCAAGTCAAGCAGGCACTTGGGAGCCACATCCCTGGCCCTAAAAGCCGACTGGACCAGCAGCCAGAGCTGGAGTTAAGACTGGATTCAGGAGTTAAGACATCAGATGCTTCTGCTTCATTTTGCATTTAATGGTACGACTAAATCTGCAACTCTTTGCACAGGAGAATTATCTAAGCTCTGTTTTTCTTCTTGGTTTTCCAGTCAATTTCGTTGCTTTGCAAGCACCAAGACATTCCAATCTTGGAACGAACTCCAATCTGAATTCCACCCTGCATGCAAAGGGCAGCCACAATGATTTTACCTGCTGAAAACTGTCCCGTAAAAGCTGCTGGTCTTCTGGATGGCAGAAATCCACGATGTCTTTCCCCAAAAGTTCCTGTTTTTCAAGGAATTGTGAGAGATTGTGTTCATCTGGCAGGCAGATTCCATAATTAATCCCTCTCTGGACAGGTAGTTCCTGCTCCTTCCCCCCAAATCCCTGTCACACAACCCAAGCACAAGAGCTGATGTGCTGTTTTTTTAAAAGAAAAGCACAACAGCTGTTGATTAATGTTTGATCTTTAATTCAATTTGAGGCACAAATGGCCTTAATTGACATTTGACATAATCCAGAGACACCCAGCCTTCCCACGATCAAAGGACTTGGAAAAACACACGGAAAAGCAACCAGTGGAGAAGAAACACATGTCTGGGTTAAGCCCTGGGCACGGTTTATCAGCTCTGCTGGACAAGCAGAGCCATGATGCAGAAGAAAAATAAGTTCACAGAGCAGTTTTCCCTTAAAAAGCTCCTGCAGGCCTCACCTGGGGCTGGTAGCCCACGGTGGCCACGCAGCGGTGGTCGATGAAGGTGAAAATCCCCTCGGTGTTGTGTCGGGAGATGAACTCTGTGGGCTGGCACACGTTGTTCATGTCTGTGCAGTTGGGGGAGCTGGTCACCTGCCACAACACAGGGACAGTCACCAACCCTCGCTGGCCCTGAGCTGCCAGCCCTGCGGGGAATGTTTTGAATCTGGGGCCTCCCAGGGGAACAGGGCACTCACCTGCAGCCTGCCAATGGCCACGAGGCAGAACTTGCTGCCCTGGCCGGCGTCGGGGTCATCGTCAGGCAGGGAAACACCTGGGAGGGGAGGGCCAGAAATTCCAGCAAGGTTAGTACAGAAAAAATGGCTCATTCCAGAGGAATGGACTTCAAGACATCCCTGTGCCCTGGTTTGTAGCTCAATACCCTTCCCCATGAAGGGATTTTGTAAATTAAGGTGCCTCCCCCTCCCTTTTTTCACCAGAAGGATTGAAAATCTCTGAATTTCAGCAAAAGCTGCACATCAGACAGTTCAGTATTATGTTCATCTTCTACAGACAGAGACCTCTGCTGCTGCACCTGCAAAAATCAGGTCAATCTTAAAATAAAAATCATAGATACGTTTGCAAAGCACTTCCTGGCACATTCAGCTCCTGCAATGGCAACTTTAGACCACGTGCTCTTAAACCCAGACCACCTGAGCCCAAGGTGATTCCTTACCTGCTGGGGGCCAGGCTTTGATGTAGCCCGTGCAGTGCACGACGACGTAGTGAGGTTCTCCATCCTTGGCTGCCCCTAAACCATTCCTTGGGAGACAGAAACAGGTTGTGCTGCAGTAGGGGAAGGTGAGGCCAGGTGTTCAGCTGGGATATTTCTATGCTATTCATGTGTCACTTACCTGCAGCGGTTCCTCATGAAGCTGAGACGATTGACAGCCACTGGATCCACAGAGCTGTTGCCACACCTGCACCAGGGTTATAAAGGATTTGATCTTTCTTGATCAGCATGAAAATAACCTGGATATCTTGAGCAAGAGGAATTTCCACCCCCTCATTCTGCAGAACTCAAGGGAGGTGACACTCGGGGCTAAAACCAATTGTTACTTTAAACTGGATCTTCTACAACAAGGCAAACAAACATCTCAAGAACCTGACTGTAGGAAAAGCTCAGCCATGTTCTATCCTGTCTGCATCATAATGAGCCTGAAATAAGCTGAAATAACAGCTTGGAGGGGCCAGGGTTAGGGAGCAAGTTCAGCTTTAGGCTCAGATTTCCCCAGGGAATTCCTTCCTACCTCATCCGGCAGATGAAAGATCTCCGGGAGCCCATGCACATCCTCATGGACTGCTGCCCTTCCTTCTTCACAGTGCCCGTCTTCAGATCCAGGATACGACCTAACCAAACAGGAAGGAAAAGGAGATGCTGTGCACTGGGAGTCCTTCCAGCAGGACAGGTGTGGCACCAGGTAACGCACTGGGAACTGGCAGGACACGAGTGTCACTGGTGGTACCTTTAGATGCATTCTCGGGGGGGGCTGCAGCATCCTTGGTAGAAAGGCACCAGGGCTTGGTTCCCTCTACAAAGGGAAGGGTTTAATCCAAGTCCTCCGCAGGCTCTCCCACCTGCCAGCCCCCCGCGGCCCCCGGGGCCGCCGTACCTGTGAGGGCATTCTCCGAGGTGGAGAGCTGCTCCCGCAGCTTGCCCACGTCGTCGGGGTGCACCTGCTCGTACAAGGTGCTGCCAAACCACTCGGACTGCGGCTGGTTCAGCACCGGCGTCACCGAGTCCGACACGTACACCACGCGCCCCGTCTCGCACGACACGATGAACAGGAAGCCATCTGCAGCCTCCAGGATCAGGTGTTTGAGCTCCTGCACACACACAGGCACCCCTCAGCTCCACAGCCAAAACACAGCCTGCGTCTGGGCTTTTCCCCCCCACCCATCATTTAATCTGCCCCTCTGATTGCTGTGACTCCCACAAAGCAGCATCGGGCCAAGATCAGAAGGCTTCTGGGAGACCTCAGCGTGGCCTTCCAGGACCTCAGAAAGAGGAAGAGGGACTTTTTCTAAGGGCAGAGACCTGGTCGGTGAGAAAGGAGGGCTTGTAGGTGCCATCTGTGGAGGTGTTGCCAGTGCCACGCAGGGACTTCATGTGGGACACGGCCATGCGCAGGATGGTCAGCTTGTCCGGCTTGCGCGCCAGGGCGCTGCACGTGGGCACCATGTCCGACAGCTCCGTGATGTAGGCGGTCATCTTGTTCCTCCTCCTGCGCTCGATCTCGCTGTGGTTCTCCCTGCCAGGGGCCCAGGGGCAGAGAAGGAGGAAGGTGAAGTCAGCAGGGCTGGGGGCTCAGGCAGGTCCCCACGGGTGTGACACACACAGATGCATCGGGGCCGTCAGGATTGGGAGCCAAGCCTCACATGCTGGGCGTGCACGGGGAACGTGGAGATGGGGCAAGGAGGAGAGGCTACACCTGGACCCTCCTCGAAGTCACAGCGGCTCCCTGGCACTGGGGGACAGCGAGGAGCTGGGCTGACCTTCCCCATCCTCTGCAAAACACTGCAGGAAGCCAAAGGAATTGCTCCTGCTCCCAAAGTGGGGTCATCTCCCTGCAGGTGACCTCTACACTGTCCAGCTGAGGGTGGCTGAGACCCCCTGCACCATCAGACCCCCAGGTCTGCAGCTAAAACTTGGGCACCTGCTCCTCTGGGCAAGCTGGGCCAGGGGGAGCTGTGGGACTGGATGAGCTCCAAGGCTCCTCCCAAGCCCAGCCAGCCCAGGATCCCGAGTGACCTCAGTTAGCTGGGTCCCACCTTTGGGAAGCCCCCTCTCAGTGACACCAAGAGCCCTTTCACTGCTCCAGAGCAGGCTACACCTCCTTTCTGCACACATCACCAAGGCCAAGCAGCCTGGGCAGACCAGGGCCACGCAGCACTGGGTGCTGGCACCAGCCTCTGAAGAGGCACCGTGGCCATTGCTGCCACCTGAAGGGGCTCCTGGCCCCCCTGTGGCTCACAGGGCACAGTCCCCATGATCAGAACGTGGTTCTTTTATCCAGGATACATAATTTAACTGGGTTCCTAAGGTGGGTTTTCCAAAACAGAGCTCAAAAGCCAGGTTTCCTATACAGAAGGATGGATCAGGTGCAAGGAAGCACATGGTGGGAAGTGAAATGAGATGGAAGTGCTGGAAGGAGCAAGGATAGGCAGGTGAATAAACAGGATAAATACAAAAATGGAGCATTTTTCACTACAAGGTGTGTGCAGACATTCAGTGACCTCACCTTTGAGTCAGGCAGCTTCTCTAAACTCACAAGCTCAGGTGTGGAAAACAAAGATCCTTCAACTAGAAAAGCTACTGGGGAACCAGCAGACATTTACATTTCACCTGCCCCACTGTCCCTCTGCCTTGAAGGAAGGATGGGAGGACTGGGATTGTCTCTCCTGGGGACAAGAAGGCTCCAAGGAGACCTTGGAGAACTGCCCAAGACTGGGTGAAGTCTGCAAGGTGGAAAAGGGCAGGTGTGCACAGGACAGGTGACAAATCCCCTGCAGGTGGGCACAGGTGTCCTCAGGGCCCATTCCAAGTGACTGCTCTGGTGGTTTCAGGCAGTAATTAATTTCTCATTAATTACTAATAGAAAATTGGGGGAAAATTCAAATCCTGTTTCCAGTGACACCACCTCTCCTGGAAGGAGAACACCTGAGCTAACACACCTTTTCCTGCCTGTTCTGAGAGTCCAGCAGCATTCCCAGGACACAAAACCCTCCCAGAGGGACAACTTGGCACCCTGACCCAGGACACGAGGAACTGTATTCAGCACAGGTTAGCAAAGCTACAGGTGAAAGCAGGAGCCCAACCCTGTGGCCTTTGGCAAACAAATCCTTTCATGTATTCCCTAAAAACGTTCTTCCAAGGATAAGGTGTGCCTTTCCTCAATGCCTTTCCCCTCCTAATCCCAATTCCACAGCCATTGCCAGGAGTCTGTTAAATCCTCTGCAGATGAGGGAAGGAGAGGGGGAAAAAAAAAAAAAAAAAAAGAGAAGGGATGCCTGGAGAAACATTAAGGAAAGAAAAAACTCTGCTCGTCCATGCTTGAAATCTCCATTCTCCTACCTGGCAAGTCTCTCCTTATCCGCTGAACTCTGCTCATCATCAGACCTAAAAATAAAATTAGCCAGCTAAGCTAAAAATGGAAAAAAAGTTGAAAGAAATGGAAAAAAAATGGAAAGATGGACTAGGAAACCCAGCCTAGGGACAGGTCTGTTTTGCAGAGGAGCAATTCCATAAAATAAAACAGCCATTAGTTCACAACATTCCACATTAAATTGGTGCCTGATGTGTTCGAGTTTTAAGACATTTTACGAGGCTGTGACCTAGTTCTAATTTGCTTATTTCTACTATTAGAAGTATTCTGATATTTCTAACACATTTCTGATTTGCTTGACCTCAGGAGGACTGAAAACACTTAAACAGCTGGAGAATCCCAGCCTGGAATTCCCTGTGGCCCTTTGGCAGGTAATAGCAGGACAGTGAGCCCCAAATCCTGGGGGCACTTTCGGGCCCCTCCTGGCTAGAGGGACATTGATGGGCTGGAGCGTGTCCAGAGAAGGGAACAGAGCCTCAAACAGCTGTAAAAACACCACGGGCTCAGTCCCAACACTCAGAGCTACTGTCAGACACCAAAAAGTGATCAAAGTATTCCCTACAATCTCCAGAAAACCCCCAGTTTGTAGAGCTTCTGTGTAATTCCCCACCAAACACACAAATCACAACGTGTGCCAGGAAACCCTGTTCAAGAAAATCCTGTACAAAGCAGGAAACTTGAATCTCTGCAAGTTTCTTGAGCAGGAGGAAAGAACGAGAGTCCAAGGCCAGAGCTGAAAGGAATGGTGAGAAAGAGGAACGTCATTGTCACACTCAGTGAACCGGACAAAAAACATCAAGGAATTTGTGTGGATCCCTTGGAGCACCTTCAAAGAGAGACGCTCAAACTGCTCGTGGGAAGGCTGCTGCAGGATCCCTCTTGCATCAAGGTTTTTGGGCACAAAAAGCTTTAAAATCATCAAATGCTTACCTGGCAAATCTCTCTTTATCGTTTGGCATCGGGTCATCGTCACACCTAGGAGAAGGGGAGAGGTTAAAGTGTTTACACTCCCTTCTTCCCCAAAAAACCACTGAGAAAACAGGGTTTAACAGCTCCCACCAAAAAACGCCTGGTCCAAAAGGCCACTTTGGGCAGTGCAGGACAATTCACTGACCACTCCAAACACCGGGGGTGAACACAGTGAACTCCATGGGGCTCTCCACAGCACATCCCCACCAAGGATGGCGGGATCACACTCAACTGAATCCCATGCCAAGAAACAGATTAAATTCCACTTGGAAGAGGAAGGTAGCCCAAATCAGGACCTTCATCCAGGTGTTTCTCTAGGTAAATCCTACATTCCACATCCTGAAATCATTCCACAGCCACCCTTAAAGCACGGGAACGCTGGGAATTCCAGCATCACTGGAGTTGTTCAATCCTAAACCGTGCAGGGAGGCTACAAATGAAGGACACGAGATATTCCAACTCTTCTGTGCTCCAGATGGATCACGAGGAGATCCTCGCCAACTCCTCGGGAGTAAGGATGGCTCTGGAACTGAAGCATCCTTGCAACAGATGAGGGTTAATGAACAATGTCTGAGGCAGGAACGAAAGCCACAGAGATGGAGGAATATTGCTGACTGGGAGAAAGGGAAGAGTCTGAGGAACTGGAGCAATTCCCACTGCTTCCAGAGAGGAAAAGCCACAGGAGCAGAAGGAGCTTGCTCCAGGGAAAGCACACAGACACACCTAGACCATAGGACAGAAACTTCTGGATGCCACGTTCTCCCTCACCTGAGGAATTTACTGTTCCCTTCTCCATCATCATCAAAATCGAGCCTGAAAAACAGAAAACAAGATTGTTATTAACCAAGCGGTTTCTCCTTTAAAATACCTTTCTGTCTGTCCCCATGGATGCAGATGATTCCTGAAAGGAAAAATTAAGTAATCCCAATGCAATTAATTGATCCTAATGTGAAACAAACCATGAAGTTTGGAAGGAGGCTTCTTTTAGTTGTCTGTAAGGAACTGAGCAAGGAAAACAGCTCCAAAGGAAGAAAATCCACTTGGAGCATCCACTGCATCCCTGCTGTTCCAGAAGCCTGGGTCTCCTAGGAGAATCAGGGACCATCAACAGCCTACAAACGGAGCATTCCTGGCTGAAAAGCCTGGATTGGGTGCATTTAAAATGTAAAAAAAAAAAAAGGAAGGTAAAATCTTCCTGGAGTTAGAGTTCAGTTTGTGCAGTGTTTGCTCACACAGGGCCAAAACCCCACTTCTGACCAGTTTACCTGGGAGGACAGAGGAAAGACTTTCCACCTTTCCTCCCATGATGGAAAGCTGTGGATGCAGTGGAGCAGGGAGCACGGGAGGAGCTGCAGGGGAGTGGGAGCAGCAAACGGGGCTGAAGGGAAGAGTTGCAGTGACTGGGAGGAGCGCAGGGACAGATTTCAGTTTGCTTGAAAAATTACGAGGCCATTTCTGTGCCAGAAATCTGGGAACAGCCACTCAACTCCCTTTGAATTCGCAAAGGCATTTTTAGCAAACAAAAAGCCTCCCACAAGCACACTCTGGCCTCCCCCCACCCCTCCCAGGGACAGCACAGCTGCAAAGGCCCCAAAACCCAGATTCTCTGCTCCCCCAGGTCTTGCAGCAACTCCTGTCTTGCTCCCAATCCTTGGCGAGCATTTGCTTCTTCTCTGAGGTGCAAAGCTTTTAATCCCCTCTGAACATGTCACTTAATCCCCTCTTCAAGGGGTGCAGCTGCACAAAGACACCACCACCAAGGGAAAGGGCTGGACAGAGCCCACCTGAAGGAACCAGGAACCTTCTCAGAAGGAGCCCCAGCTGCCCCTCCCGAGGCTGGGGCTCTTCCTGGAGAGCAAAACTTCCCCAAAAAGGCCCTTTCCCAGAGCCCCAGCACGCCCTCACTCACCCGGGCCGTCTCTTGCTGGGCCTCTGAGCAACGGCTCCTCCAGCCTGGGCTCCCGAGCCGGCGTTCCCAGAGCCGACGGCTGCACCCAGCGAGGACACATCGGATGCCATCTCTAAACAGGAGAGGAAAAATCAGGGAAATCAACCAGTACTCAGTCCAAGCCCCTCTGGTTCAGTGGAACACTCTCCAGCAGAAGCAGCTGTGTGCCAGCATCTGTGGGGGCTGCATGTGGGGCAGTGTGTGCTTGTGTCCTTCCATCTGCTGCGCCGAGGGGCCGCTCCCAGCGCGGAGCACACGCTGCTTCCTCAGCTGGAGAGCTCGGGCTGCCAAATTAAAAGATGTGGTCTCTTCTTGGGAGAGAGGAGGAGCCTGGTGGGAGCAGGCAAGGGGCTGAGGCTGCACGATGAAGGAGGAGCAGAGCTGCGAGTTTCCCTGATGACACCAACTTGCAGAGGGCTCATTTCCCAACCCGAGACAAAGAATGAACCAAAACGCTCGTAAAACACCTCAAAACCCATCCCTGCTCAGCTGATCCCTCCTGTCTGCACCAGCACAGACCAGTGGGCACCACGGGCACCGTTACTGGCCTGCCTGGGCTCTTCCACAAGGGCTTGGGGCACCCTGGATGAGTGCAAGGTGTCCCAGCCATGGCCCAGGTGATCTCTACAGTCCCTTCCACCCCAGCCCAGCCTGTGATTCCAGGATCCCGTTTTCCTGTATTTTCCCCCAATCCTGGCTGTTCAGGAGCCCGGGTAACAGGGTCTGCAGCTGTTCAGAGCTTGCTCAGTGTGGCTTATGCTGAATCTACATCCCAGCCCAACCAATGTTCCTCTGCATCCAAGAAGTCTGTTCCACATCAGAAAACTGGTTTTTAAATGCATCATAAACCTCTTCCCCCTGTTTCTGAAATAAGTCAGCTCTGTGATTATTTTAATGGTTGAGGATTTGTAAAAGTGTTGCGAAACTGTCCCAAAACAGTGACTCCAGCCTGAAAATCAGCACAACCTTTGGAAACTGAGCCTGAAGCAGCTCCCAAACCACTTCTGCTTTATCAAAGCAGAGGGACCCCAAAGCTTCCCAGACACCCCCAAAAACCCCAGTGTTGCACTTCCCAAACCACCCCCAGCAGCACCGAGAGCAGCTTGGGCAGGAAACAGCCACAACCGGGGGGACAAAGTGAAGAACTGAAGTCAGGTTTAATGAATTAGGGAAAAAATGGGCTTTGAGCTGGGTTTCCCAACTTCTTCTCCACTCCCCAAAGCCAGATTTCAGTCCAACAATAGTTTAATTTTGCTCTCAGAGTTGCATATTGGTTTATTTACAGCTAAAAGTGGAGCTGTACAATCACCTCTGCGGTGCAAACACACTCCCAAATTTCTGCTGTTTCTTCCAAAATTAAACAGTAACGCTCCCAGCCTCTCTGCCTGCCTGGCTTGTGTTCCTCCAAGCAGCTGGCGTTGCTGAGGAGTTTTTTCCTTGCCAATCCATAGTATTTCCCAGGGGTGACTACAGTATGGAATAAGCATCCAGCTCGAGGCTTGGCAGCTGAAGGAGCCAACAACAACGATCCCAAGCAAGCGCGGGAGCGAGCACAGCCCGTCCAACACAACACCAGGATCCTCTGGAATTCAAAAATACATCTGAAGAACAAACAATCAGAGGTGGAAACCCTTCCCCATCTCCTTTCTGCTCCATTTTGGATCACTCGGATGCCGCTGTGCCCCATCCCGTACTCCCAAGCGAAGTCCCAAGGTGACATCCAAGGATTTTGTTTAACAAAATGAAGTCCCAAGTGGGAATAAAGCAGGTCAGGAGGTTCCTCCTTCTCCCCAGCCATATCTGAACATGGTGGGAACAGAAATGAAGTTTCTGGAGCACACTGGATAATCCCTTTCATGAGGGGAAGGAATTTCCGCTCGGGGCAGGGGAAGGAAGTGACAGCGCGCTGTTCTCTGGACCCAGCTCCACACACGGCACAGAGGGAATGGGAATTGCTGCCTGGGAACGGGAATTGCTGCCCGGGAACGGGAACTGCTCGAGATTTCTCAGGAACCCAACACGGTGTCCCATGAGGAAGCTGCTCCACACCAGCTTCAGCTTCCCAGTGGGAAGCGTTTCCCTCTCGTGGTCCAAGTGGAAGCCCAGGAAGGACCCTGAGGTTCGGCACCAGGACCTGGCACCGCTCTGCCCCGCAGGGAAAATCCCTGAGGGCCCCTCTGCTCCACCCTCCCAACACCAGGGACAACACGGGCACGGAGATGGCACGGGAAGAGGTCTGGCTTTTCCAGCCTTTGGGATTTCCAGGAAACACGAAGATCCCTTCCCAACTTGTGCCTCCTCCGCAGTCCAAACACGAGCACCATCACCCTGAGGTGAGTGGGGATTCCTGGAGCACTCGTGGAGCTCTCCCTCCTTACAGCTCCCTGGAAGGAGGCTGGAGCCAGGCTCTGCTCCAGGGAACAGCAGGATGAGAGGAGCCAGCCTCAAGCTGTACCAGGGCAGGTTCAGGTCGGGCATCAGGGGAAATTCCTTCCCGGAAAGGGCACTGGAAGGGGCTGCCCAGAGCCACCATTCCTGGAGGTGTCCAGTCACGGCTTCCAAGAAGCCCCAGGTGGATTTCCAACATCCTGGCTGGATCCATGTCCCAGCCCTTCCCAGAAGCGATCCCCTCTCCCCCACACCATGTGCTGGGTCTAATTAAGGCCAGAAGGGACGAGCAGAGAAACGTTTGTAACCAAATGTAAACCCCAACCCCCCCAGCGCCCCAGGCTCCCGGCCCAGCTCTCCTGGGAAAGGCTCTGCTGCAACCACCGGCATCCCAACCGGGAAAAAAGGGCTCCAAAATAAAATCACAGCAAATATTCCCAGCTGAGATTTACGACAGGGGCTGCTGCACATTTTAAATACACTTCTGTGGTACAAAACTGGTGCTTTTTGCTGCAGAAGCTTCAGCAGGGGCTTATTTGCCAGGCTCACGTTAGGAGTGCAAATCTCACAAGATTTGCTTTAAATTTACCCGCTTGTGAGCTGCCCAAAAAGTCTGGAGCAGGTTTGGGAACAGATAAATCAGCCTTAAAACTACTCTGCATTTCACTCGCAACTGCAAGGCTTTGATTTTCCTGCTTTTATGGCTTTTTATTTACAAAACATCTCAATTTCTGCATCTGGGGCACATTAAATTGATTTTTTCAAGCAAGTAGGAGGTTTTCAGCTTGTTTGAGCTTCCCATGCAATGCCAGCTCAGCACTTTCATCCCCACGGGAACCTTCTCCAAGAAGAAACACAGAAATTAAGAGAAGAATGTTTCTTCCATTGCTAAGGGGTTGAAGTGAAGACTTTCTGGGTATTCTGGGGCATTACCCAGCATCCACTGGAGCCCTGAAGTCTGGTTTTCAACATCAGGGGAAAGAAGACCCACATTATTGGTGAGAATTGCTCAGAATTTATTCTCCCAGTAATCTCCATGTTTACTGTCTGTGTATTTCCCTCCCCCTGTGTAAAAGGGTTGAGTGAACATTGGTCACTCTGCCCACGGTTATAAATATTAAACACAGATGTGGAAAGTTCTTTCTCTTCTTCACCATTTAAAACTTTCTTATTATGCAAAAAAAACGTGGAACTGTGATGACTCCACTTCCACAAATACTCAGAAGTACAGATTAAACCCACGACAATCTTCCTTCCTCCTAAATGGGATTGTCTGAGTCCCCAGTGCATTCTCTCACCACTAAAAGCCACAAAACCTTCCTCCAATGTTAAAATAAAACCCCAGGATCCCTCAGCGGAGTCACTGAACGCTCCTGGATAAACCTGGGCACGTCACGCGACCCTCAAGCCACACCAGGAGCCACAAAGCACAAACTGAGACTGAAAAAAAAACCCCAAAACCACAAACAAACTCAAATGGTGATCTCGGCCACCACGCTGTAAATCCATTCCGACTTCACAGATGCTGGGTTCATCTGGACACAAGCTCATTCCGGAGCACTTCAGCCAGAAAACTGATAAAATCACATACTTGGGGCTTTTTATTTTGGCAAGAACCGGGGCTCACCAGCTGCCAGCTTCCTGTGCACAGGGAGCTGGGGACTCTGGGGACCAACCTGAGGAGCCCAGGCTGAGGGAACATCGTGCTCCAGGCCCTCACAGAGCCCGGAGAGAGATCCGTGCACAACCCTCACACCAGGGCAGCAGCTTTGGCTGGGAATTGAGAAAACCTCAGCGAAAACACAGCTGAGAAAGGGGCTAAAGCCGACAGGAGCCGTCAAGGAAAACAAACCCAAAGGAGCGATGATGGGCACCCAGCGCAGGGAGCCCAAATGCAGGGACCCCAAATGCAGGGAGCCCAAATGCAGGGAGCCCCGTGTCTCCTCGAAGCACGGCTCTCCGGGGACACCCCAAACCCAGCTAACAAACACAGCCCTGGCTCCCCAAGGGTGCCCCCATCGCACCGTCCCAGCTCCCTCCTGCACAGACACGGATACCCCCAGCCCTGCGGGGGCTCCTCACGGCCCTGTCAGCCCCTCCAGAGCCCCCTCAGAGCCCCCTCAGCGCCCCTCAGGGTCCTCCAGCCCTTCAGAGACCCCTCAGGGTCCCTCTCAGAGCCCCACATGACGCCCCCCGCCCCTGAGGGTCGCCCTCAGCCTTCCAGGGCGCGCTGAGGGCCCGCGGGTCCCCTCAGGCCTCCCTGAGCCCCGCCTCCCGCTGCAGAGCCCCCCTCAGGCCCCCTCTGCTCCCCGTCACCCCTCAGCCCCCCACGGCCTCCCCGAGCTCCCCCGGGCCCCTCGGCGCGCTGCCCAGCCCCGGCGCTGCCCCCGCGGCCCGGTTTACCTGCGCTGGCGGCGGTGGCGGCCATGGCGGGGGTCCCGAGCCGCCCCCTGCTCGCTCCGCTCCGCCGAGCCAAGATGGCGGCGCAGGAAAACCTCCGCCGGCCTCACGGCCCCGCCGGCGCGGGGGCGGGGCCAGCGCCACGCCGGGCTCCTATTGGTTCAACCGGGGGGCGGGGGGAGGGACGCGGGGAGACGCGGCTCTACTATTGGTCCGAACGGGGAGCTGGGGGCGAGGACAGTGGAGAGACACGCCCAGGGGGCGGAGCGAACGAGGCTTTGCCCCGCCCCCTACGGGAGAGGGGCTTGAGGGGGCGGGGCCATTGTGGGTGGTGTTGGTGACGTCACGAAACGTCGGGATCGGGAATTGGGACCGGGATCGGGATCGGGGATTGGGATCGGGAATCGGGAATTGGGATCGGGAATCGGGATCGGGAATTGGGAGCGGGATCGGGATCGGGAATTGGGATCGGGATCGGGACCGGGATCGGGAATTGGGATCGGGATCGGGAATTGGGATCGGGATCGGGAATTGGGATCGGGATCGGGAATTGGGATCGGGATCAGGATCGGGATCGGGGATCGGGACCGGGGATCGGGAATTGGGATCGGGATTGGGAATTGGGATCGGGAATTGGGATTTGGGATTTGGGTCGAGATTGGGGTTAGGCTGGGGTTCTAAAACCCACGGAATGAAGATTCGGATTCAGACTGGACACTTGGTTTGGGTCGGAACTGGGACTGGGATTAGGATTGGAACAGGTCCTTGAGTCAGGACTGGGATTTGGAGCCACCAACAGGACCCCAAAACTCATCCTTTCCCGACAGATCTCTGGAAACGCCTTCAGCCCAACTCATGGGTGTCCGAGTTCCACTGTCTTCCCAAAGCGATCATTTTTTCTCTTGGAAGGGGAAAATGAAGGAACCTGACGGAGATTTTTGGCATTCTTTGGGGTTTCTGGGGTTTTCACGGGGCTGCCTCGCAGGATCCACGTGGGCAGCCCGGTTCCGTGCGATTTCCAAGAGTTCATCCCAGTCCATTCCAACACAAACCAAAGAACCCCCCTGAAATCCTCTCACACCTTGGGATCAACCCCCCTCAACGCCTCCCCACCCCCCAAGTCACCCGAGAAGGGACCCCGAGCCCGGTGCCGGGGGAGCAGGGGGTGTGGGGTGGGAATTGGATCCCGGGGCCGCGTGAAAGGCGATGCCGCTCATTCCTGCAGGATTGATGAGCCGGGAGCCGGGGCGCGGAGCCAGCGCGGCCGCGGGGAGCTGAGCGAGGCGAGGAAGGCACCCAGGGACACCTCTGCCCCTTCTTTGGCTGCTTTTGATCCCTCAAGCCCAAGAATCCCCCCCGGTTCCGACCCCTCAGGGATGACAGCGGGAGTTGAGCGCTGGGGACACGCGCTGGAGGATCCTGGAGCGGGGAGAGACACCTGAGAGCACCTGGAACCGGGAGAGAGACACCTGAGAGCACCTGGAGCCAGGAGAGAGACACCTGAGAGCACCTGGAGCCAGGAGAGAGACACCTGAGAGCACCTGGAGCCAGGAGAGACACCTGAGAGCACCTGGAGCCGGGAGAGAGACACCTGAGGGTCCCTGGAGCTGGGAAAGAGGCACCTGAGGGTCCCTGGAGCTGGGAAAGAGGCACCTGAGAGCACCTGGAGCTGGGAAAGAGGCATTTGAGAGCACCTGGAACCGGGAGAGAGACACCTGAGGGGACTCTGGAGCTCGGAAAGAGGCACCTAAGAGCACCTGGAGCCGGGAGAGAGACACCTGAGGGTCCCTGGAGGTGTGACAGAGGCACCTGAGGGTCCCTGGAGGTGTGACAGAGGCAGCTGAGGGTCCCTGGAGGTGTGACAGAGGCAGCTGAGGGTCCCTGCATGGAGACCCCCACGCTGCCCCCCGGGCCGGACGTGGACAGAGCCGTGGCCACGCTGTTCGTGGCGCTGCTGGGGCTCTTCCTGCTGGCCGTGACCGTGCGCTGTGCCCGGCTGGTGGCGGATCCCTACAGCGCCATCCCCACCTCCACCTGGGAGGAGGAGCCCATCAACTGACCCCAACACCCGATCCCCAAAACCCCCCCAAACCCCCCAAACCCCCAAACCCCTCGGGTGCTTCACCCAGCCCCACCAGCCCCGTCACCTCGGAGCTGCGGGTACCCCCAGCACCCCCATCCTGCCCGGGTCCCCCTTCCTCCAGGATCCCCATTGCCCCCCAGGATCCCCCATTGCCCCCCAGGATCCCCCATTGCCCCCAGGATCCCCATTGCCCCCAGGACCCCCCATTGCCCCCCAGGATCCCCATTGCCCCCCAGGGTCCCCCATTGCCCCCATTGCCCCCGCAGCAGGATCCACCCCATTTGCCAGTTCCATTGCACCTTGACAGGTATACCCCATTGCCCCCAGGTATCCCGCATTGCCGCCCCAGGACCCCCAATTGCCCTCCATTGCCCGCCAGTAGGATCCCGCATTGCCCCCAGGCTCCCATTTGCCTTCCAGGATCCCCCATTGCCCCCGGAGGACCCCTCCCATTGCCCCCATTGCCCGCAGGACCGCCCGTTGTCCGCTAGGATCCCCATTGCCCCCATGCCCCCCCATCCTGCCGGGTTCCCCTCCTCCCGGGACCGAACCGCGCCTTTCCCGGGGTTCGCAATCCCCCCGGTTGTTGTGTCTGCGGGCACGGCGGGGGGCATATAGCGCCCCCTGCTCCCGGGACAAGCGGGATTCATTCCCGGTTCCAGCGGGGTTTATTCCCGGTTCCAGCGGGATTCATTCCCGGTTCCAGCGGGGTCTATTCCCGGTTCCAGCGGGGTCTATTCCCCATTCCAGACGCAGTAATTCCCGAATTTCGGGGGTTTATCCCCGGTCCCACTCCCTCCGCCAGGGGGCAGCAGCGCGGGCGGCGCGCGCAGGAAGTGACGTCACGCGGCGTCCCGGGGAGCGCGCCCGGCTCCGCTCCGGAACCGCGGCAGCGGCGGCGACAGCGGGTGAGGGACGGGAGAGAGAACCCGGGACTGAGGGGAACCGGGGCACCGGGTGAGGGACGGGAGAGAGAACCCGGGACTGAGGGGAACCGGGGCAACCGGGTGAGGGACGGGAGAGAGAACTCGGGACTGAGGGGAACCGGGGCACCGGGTGAGGGACGGGAGAGAGAACCCGGGACTGAGGGACGGGAGAGAGAACCCGGGACTGAGGGACTGAGAGAGCCCGGGATTGAGGGGAACCGGGGCACCGGGTGAGGGACGGGAGAGAGAACCCGGGACTGAGGGGAACCGGGGCACCGGGTGAGGGACGGGAGAGAGAACCCGGGACTGAGGGGAACCGGGGCACCGGGTGAGGGACGGGAGAGAGAACCCGGGACTGAGGGACGGGAGAGAGAACCCGGGACTGAGGGACTGAGAGAGCCCGGGATTGAGGGGAACCGGGGCACCGGGTGAGGGACGGGAGAGAGCCCGGGACTGAGGGGAACCGGGGCACCGGAGGACGGGAGAGGAAAACCAGGACTGTGAGGGACGGGAGAACCCAGAAGGGACAGTGAGGGAGAACCAGGACTGAGAACCAGGAGCCTGGTGAGGGACAGGAGAACCAGGGACTGGGAACGAGGCACCGGAGCAGGGGCGGGAGAGAACCCAGGACTGAGGAACCAGGGCACCCAGGTGAGGACAGGAGAAACCAGGGACTGGGGAACAGGCACCGGGTGAGGAGCAGGAGAACCCAAGACTGGGGAGCAGGGGCACCCGGGCTGTGAGGGGCAGGAGGGCCAGGGACTGAGGGGCGGAGCTACAGGGACAGAGAGAGAAGAACTTGGACTGAGAGAGCCAGGACTGAGGTGGAGACTGAGAGAACCCCGCTGACACAGGGACAGGTGAGGACAAGGCAGGGCTGAGAGAACAGCCTGGGAGGCGCCTGAAGTGGGGGCAGGAGGCGTGAGAGTTGGGTGTGTGCAGTACAGGGACCAGGAGGAGCTGCTGTGAGGGGACATTGAGGCAGGGTAGGATGAGGGGAAGGTGGCAGAGGGTGGGGGAGCTCCCGTGACTTCCCTCCCTTCCCTCCCTTGCCCACCTGCCCTTCCTGCCCTCACCTGTTGTACCCTCAGGCAGAGATGGATTGCCAGGACATCAAAGAGCTGCAGCAGGAGGTGATGGAGGAGCTGGGGATCTCCATGGAGGAGCTCCAGGAAATCATCGACAAAGAAGTGGAGAACTCGGAGTGGGTGAGGCAGCGCAAGCAGCAGCTGGAGGAGATGGAGCAGTGCATGAGGCACAAGGAGGAGGAGGTGGCCCACGTGGACCAGCTCATTGATGACGCCATGAGGTGCGTGGGGCTGGGCTGGGCCGGGATTCCGGGGACAGGGATGCGGGAGGACATTCCCGCTGCCTCCAGGGCAGGCCCCCGGCGTGTCCCTGTGCAGCCGGGGGGGCACAGCTGCTTTCCCTCCCCAGGGCCATCAACAAGTGCGAGACGCTGGCCAAGGAGCTGTACTCCATGATGGGCCTGCGGTACCGGGACAGCAGCTCCGAGGACGAGGCCCCGGCGGCCGCCGAGGTCATCGAGATCCCCGACGAGGAGGACGACGACGTCATGAGCGTGGACTCGGGCTGCAGGCGCAGTTCAGTGTCCCCAGCTGTGCCCGGGGACGGGGGGAGGAGGGAATGCTCTTAGCTCTGCCCGGATCCTGTTCGTGTCCTGGGATTCCTGGAGCCCCAGACTGGGATTTCACCCCTTTCCCACCTCAGAGGGTCCCACGTTAGGGAAGGTGGCTGAGGAAAAAGCCTTGTTTGGGTGGATTTCCTGGCAGGGATTTGGGATGGACGCTTTGCCCTGTTCCCTCTTCTTTCTGTGATTTATTTAGGATGGGTTTTCCCCACCAAAAATGTTTTAAACTGGTGTTTTCTTTTCACTCACAGGCAGCAGCAGTCCCAGACTCTCCAGGGATCAGAATCTGGTGAGTGGGGAGGCCCTGGCTGGAGGTGTTTGCTCACATGGGGCTTTCCTGGCACTCAGGGTTGTGTTTGGTGCAGAAATCCATCATTTTCCTGGCACACAGGGCTGTGTTTGGTGCAGAAATCCATCAGTTTCTCCATGTTTCCCTTTCCTTCTGCAGCTGCGGGAAGCGATGGCTGCCGTCAGGAAATCTGTCCGGGACGTTGCGAAATTCATGGATGCTGTAAACAAGAAAACGAGCTTGCAGGAGGCACAGAAAGGTGTGGGAGCTCCCAGGGGCTGCTTCCCAAAATGCTTCCCCAAATGGAAAACAATGATCTGCTTTCCCTGCTGGAAATCTCCCTTCTTAGTTATTGATCCCGAACTGGGATTTTAATTCAGGGTGTACTGATTCCAAATTCCTGCTTTTTTCCAAGCTGTTCCTACCCAGTGAAAAGGAGGCATTTGGGCTGCCTGAGGGGATGGAAAGCAGGAATTCTTCTCCCAGAATTGTGCTTCCAGCTGTGCCAGGGAAGGGAGCTTTGGGTGATTTGGAACTGACTTTGTGCTGTTGTTCCCCAGTGGATGCACAGCCCCCTCAGGAATCTCCTGGCACTGCCCAGCCCGTCACTGTCCCTGCCGCCCCTGGCAATGACCTCAACACAGATGGGGACCTCAAGGTGGGCATGAGGATTTTGGGGAAGAAAAGAACCAAAACGTGGCACAAGGGGACGTTGATTGCCATCCAGACGGTCGGTACGTGCCGTGCACGGGGCTTGCCCGGGATTTTGGGTGGGAAACAGGGATTAAAAGGTGTCAGAGCACCTGGTGTCACCTGGAAGGGACTGTGGGAGCAGCACACCTCCACTGCTTCACCCTCCAGATGAATTCCTGAAAGGCTTTTAAATAATTCTCACTTAATTCTGAAGAAACGATCTCAGAGTGGCCCAGAGCGTTGGAATTCTGGGGTGAAATCATGCAGCTCTTTTTTTTTTTCATTTCCCCCTTTGTTTATCTTCTCTTTGCCTTAAAATGTCTTTGCAGCTACTGGCAAGAAGTACAAAGTGAAATTTGATAACAAAGGAAAGAGTTTGCTCTCGGGCAACCACATTGCCTACGATTACCACCCCTCTGCCGAGAGGCACCACGTGGGCAGGAGGGTGGTGGCCAGGTACAAGGATGGCAATCAGATGTGGCTCTACGCTGGCATCGTGGCTGAGACCCCCAACGTCAAGAACAAAGAGAGGTATTCCTTATTTCCCATGGGCACCTGCCCCCATCTCTGGTTTTTTTTTGTTTTAGGCCAAAAAAAAAAAAAAGGTTTAATTTGAACACCTTCAGGTGCTGAGTTGTGCCCTCCCCGGGAATGCGATTCTGACTTCCTTCATCTTTCCTATCTCTGAAACTCAGGGTGGAGCTTCTGCTCTTGCTCATGGTCCTGAGTCAGGAATTAGATCTGCTAATTTATTCAAATTCTCACCCAAATGTTGAGTCTGGGCTCCTTGAGGCATGAAACAGTGGGAGGAAGCAGGAGCCCTGCGAGGGCAGCGTGGCAGCGGTGTTGCCAAAGCTCTGCAGCAGGAGAGAGAGCAGGCTTGGAGCAGATGCTTTTGCAATAAAGGAGGGGCAGGGCTGCTCTGATCTGTTAAAACAAAGGCTTGCTTCCTGAAGAGATTGATAAAGGGTTTAATCCTCTTGGAGCTGCGGTAAATTGTGCTGAATTTTATCTGATCCACGTTAATAACTGCAAATGAGCTGATTTTGGTACTCCTGGTTGTGATGCTGATCCCTCACCCTGCAGCTCTTGCACAGCTCCAGGGCCTGGAGTTCCTCAGAGGCACTAAGTGGGTGCCTTATCCGTCTTCCCTGCAGAATCCAGGAGCAATCAAACATTTTCCCTCCCTTTATCTCCCTTCCCTGGGGCACAGAGGGAAAGGGCCAGGCTGGAATTGCGCTGCTGGGAGGCCTTGGAGCAGCCGTGGGGAGCACAGGGAGCGTCTGGGGCTCTTCATTCTCTCCTCATGCAGGGCTGGGATGTCTCCAGGAGGAGCAGGGGAGGTTCTCCACCTGCACTCCGTGAAGTGAAGCTGTGTTCTCTTCAGCCCCCATTCCTAATTCCCGTTTGTTTCCCAGGTTCCTGATCTTCTTCGACGATGGTTACGCGTCGTACGTGAAGGCGTGGGAGCTGTACCCAGTCTGCCGGCCACGTGAGTGACCCCTGTCCCTCCTGGCCACGTGAGTGACCCCTGTCCCTCCTGGCCACGTGAGTGACCCCTGTCCCTCCTGGCCACGTGAGTCACCCCTGTCCCTCCTGGCCTGCGGAGGCTTTGGGGCTTTGGAAGAGCCTGGCTCTAAAAATGGGTGTGTCCCTTTTTGTGCTGAGCCTGAAGACATCTGCAATCCTGATTTATTGCCAGGGTGGGTTCAGGGTGCCCCACCACCAGCATTCCTGCCCTCGGGATCACCCCATGGTTGAGCTCATGTAAAAATTCACCTGGGATATCCTTAGAAAAAAACAACTCAATGCTCTCTCTGTTTTGTCCTCTTCCCTTTCTCCCACGTGTCCCTCCCCAAACAGTGAAAAAAGCCTGGGAAGACATTGAGGATGTTTCCTGTCGGGATTTCATTGAGGAATACATCACTGCCTACCCCAACCGGCCCATGGTGCTGCTGAAGAACGGGCAGCTGATCAAAACTGAGTGGGAAGGGACCTGGTGGAAATCCAGAGTGGAGGAAGTGGATGGAAGTCTGGTCAAAATCCTTTTCCTGGTAGGAATTTCCCCCCTCCCGTTAGGATTAAATTTGAGGCTGGGGATCTGATCAGCTCCGTTTTCCTTGCTAATCATGGAAATACTGAGGTTGGAAGAACCTCTGAGATCTTGGAGTCTAAGGCCCTGAGCCATGTGCCCAAGTGCCACATCCACAGGGCTTTTGGGCAATTCCAGGGACAGTGACTCCAGCCTGCCGGGGCCTGGACACCCTTCCCATGCAGAAGTTTCCCTAATACCCAATTAGAGATTCCAGCATTAATTATTGCGTGGTTCTGCTGCCTCTCAACACTCATTGCCGTCTCCTCGTGCTCTCTCTGTGTCTCACCTCAGGAAGCTCTTGGAACTGTGAACGTTTCCATCTCGCTCTCGCAGGAGGACAAACGTTGTGAGTGGATTTACCGAGGCTCCACGCGCCTCGAGCCCATGTTCAGCATGAAAACTTCCACAGCTTCCACCCAGGAAAAGAAGCAAAGTGGGCAAACCAGGACCCGTCCCAACGTTGGTTGGTGGCACCTTTTGATTTCACTTAGATCTTGGGATTTAGCTGGAGGTGGTTTGGGTTTGGTGGGTTTTTTGGCAGAACTCCTGGAGATTTCAGATTTCCAGGTTTTGGGGTTTTTTTTTCCTTCTGACAGATTTCAGGTTTCCGGGTCTCAGATTTCAGATTTCAGGGTCTTTTCCCCTGGCACAGGAGATTTAGATTTCCAGGGTGTTTCTCCTCTGGGACAGGACATTTAGATTTCCAGTTGTATTTCTCTCCTGGAATAATGCCAGAAAACCAAACTGCACTTGGGTGAAGTGACCAGGATTTCTGGGGGAGTTGCTGTGCTCTGAGCTCGGCGATGATCCCAAACGGTGATCCCAAATCCCTCGGTTTTGGTTCCTTCCAGGCACAAGTTGGTGTTTTGGGGCCTGTACAGCCAGCTTTGGATAACACTGGGGATTCTTCCTGTTGACTCTGGCTTTTCACCTTCCCCACCAGGTGCTGTGAGGAGCAAGGGCCCTGTGGTGCAGTACACCCAGGATTTAGGAGGAGCTGCTCCCCAGTACAAGGCTCCGGAGCAGCCCCCAGCTGCCCGTCCTGCGTCTCCCCAGCCTGCAGAGATGGAGTAAGTACCAGAGCCACTTCCAGCACCTTCCACCTCCCTGCTTCTCTCCAGCGCTCAGCTCTCCCAGGCACCACCTTCTCTCTGCAGAGGAATCCTCAGGTGCAGGTTTCCTCCATGGCTTTAGTCGTGATTTTGGGGGAAAACTCTTTCCTAGAGCTGCTGGATGAATAACTGGGGGCGGGAGCTGAGAGCCAGCACTCCCCGAGCCAAGCGCTGCTCCTCAGGGCTAAAGCTTCGCACTCGCCTTTCCGAACTGGGCCTTTGCTCCTTCTCTTCCCGAAATCTGAATTGCTCCCTCGTGTCACGATCCAGGCGCTGGCCCCCGGCTGCCTTGTGTCCCTCCACCTGGACTGACCTGCTCGCCGGCCTCGCTGGGAGTTCGGGATCAGTGGTCGGTCCCGGTGGGCACGGAGCAATCCACGCTGCCCGGGGCCCAAGGGGGACATTCCCGGAGCCGCAGGCTGAAGGAGGCCTGGAGGAAGGAGGAGCTCGGCTTGGTGATGAAGGGAGCGTGTTGGAGGACACCAGGGAACTTGGGAATGTGCTGGGGGTCCTTTTAGGGGAGGGAGAGGCTCTCCCAGCTCATTTTTGCCAGCACTGTGGATTCCCCATCCGGATTTACGGCCGCCTGGCCCCGTGCCAGCACGTCTTCTGCTGTGACTGTGCCCTGCTGGTGGGGCACGAGGGAGGCAGGGCCTGTCCCAGCTGTGAGCAGCCCGTGCAGGAGGTCAACCTTTACACCCCCCAGGCTCTCCAGGTGTAGCAGCGGCTCAAAGCCCACCTGCCCCAGCCGGGGGGCTCCCCTGCCTGCAGCAGTGCAATATAACCCAGTGCAGCCCTGGAAAGGCTCCCTCTGTGCTGGTCTGACCACGGTTTGGGAGTGGAAGCCACAGCAACATCACCTTTTCCATAACAACAAGGAGATGCTGAAGGAGGTCGTGGAATGCAGGGCGGGGCCCCCAGCCCTGCAGCCCCCACGTGCAGGGACGGGCCCGGGACCGCGGACGCTGGAGCTGCAGCCCCGTCCGTCCTCACCGAGCCCTCTCCCATCCACGCCTTGCAGGGCTTGCCAGCAATCTTTTGCCTCTCCCCACAGAGGGCTTGGCTTTAGGATGTGGTTTTTGTGCAGCTCCTTCCCTGCCCCTAAATCCGAACTGCTCCTGGGCGGCCTGGCCGTGTCCATGTCCCTGCTGGTCCCAGGGATTCTGCGGGGTTCAAACACTTCCATTCTGATAATTTCTGATTATTAAAACTAAGAACAGTCTCCTCACTCTGGTGTTTTGTTTCCTCAGAGGAAAGCCTGGGTTTCTTCCCCCTCTCTCAAGTTCTTCTTGGTGTTGTCATCACTTCTGACTGGTTCAAGCCCATTTTTGCTCTTACTTTTGAGATGTGTTGGAGCACTTTGCTTTCAGGCAGCTGTTGGCAGAAACCCTCATCCCTTCCTGCTCCCCTTGTCTCCTCCCTTTCTCCCCAGTAATTCACTGCTTTTTCTCTTCAGTGGCTGCTTTGGGGTGTTTTTCTGTTTTATTGGTGTAAATGGGTTGAAAACCTCCCAGAGGGAGGAGCTGATTGAAACCCCCTGAAATGGGTTGAGAACCTGGATTTTTGGAGCCCCTGCTAGCTCTTTCATCAGGGATGGTGCTGCATTCCCCTGCACAATCTTCTCTTGTTCCCTAGTCCTTGAAAGAGAATCCTCTGGATTTGTTCCTCCCACTCAGGCCTGGTTGAGCCTCTGGAAACTCTGGTTTCTGCTAATCCAGGCCTTTCTTCATGGCCTGGTTTGTCCAGCTCCCCGGGATGAAGGCCTTGGTCATCCTTGTTACCCTTGCCTTATTTCAAAATCAGAGGTCACTTTGAGCTGTAGCTGAGTTCTGGAATTCAGAGTGGTTGTGGGGTTGCTGTGGCAGAAATAGCCAGAAATGGGCTGATTTTCACACTTGTTGGGAAAAGAGCCACTGCTGGGATTCTCCTGGGTTTCTGAATTCCGTGGGGCAGTGTTACTTTGATTGCCACCAGTTGCTTTTCCATGTTCCAAATCAGCTCCTTTCTCCCTCCTGCAGATGCTCCGACAGCCAGCTGGCCCAGGGCAGGAAGCAGGTGGCCAAGAAGAGCACATCCTTCCGTCCCGGCTCCGTGGGCTCCGGGCACTCGTCCCCATCGTCCCCTGTCCTCGGGGACACCCCTGCGGCCGGGAGGGCCCTCCCAGCCCTGCAGCACCGGTGAGCAGAGCTCTGCTTGGGTCTCACCCGTGAGCCCTGCCCAGTCTGGGCTGCTGGGACACGTCTGGTGGGCTCCTGGTGGGGATTCTGCAGCTCGGATCGTGGAGGGGTGGAATCGCTGAGGTTGGAAAGGCTCTGAGTTCATGGAGCTCCCCCAGCACTGCCGGGACCACCACTGAGCCGTGTCCCCAAGTGCCACATCCACACACGTGTTTAGAGCCCTTCCAGGGATTGTGACCTCATCACCTTCCATTGCCTGAGCACCCAGGTGCTGCTGGTCAAACTGTAGCCAGTCCAAGGCAGGCGCTGCTGCCCGTCTGGGCACACCTGGGCTCCTCCCTGACCCTGTCCCTCCTGTCCCCGCAGCGTCCCCAGCGTCCCCTCCCAGCCCTTCCACGGCATGATGGACCGCGTCCCCAACGAGCCGGCGTACCGGGCGCCCCTGGAGAAGCTCTTCTACCTGCCCCACGTGTGCAGCTACGCGTGCCTGTCGCGGGTGCGGCCCCTGCGCAGCGACCAGTACCGCAGCCGCAACCCGCTGCTCATCCCGCTGCTCTACGACTTCCGCCGCATGACGGCGCGGCGCCGCGTCAACCGCAAGATGGGCTTCCACGTGCTCTACAAAACGCCCTGCGGGCTCTGCCTGCGCTCCATGCACGAGATCGAGCGCTACCTCTTCGAGACCGACTGCGACTTCCTGTTCCTGGAGATGTTCTGCCTGGACCCCTACGTGCTGGTGGACCGCAAGTTCCAGCCCTACAAGCCCTACTACTACATCGCCGACATCACCAAGGGCAAGGAGGACGTGCCCCTGTCCTGCGTCAACGAGATCGACAGCACGCCGCCGCCGCAGGTGGCCTACAGCAAGGAGAGGATCCCCGGCAAGGGCGTGTACATCAACACCAGCTGGGAGTTCCTCGTGGGCTGTGACTGCAAGGACGGCTGCAGAGACAAGTAGGTGGCTGCTCGTGGGCGCGGGGTCGGCGCTGGGTTGATGTGAGGCGTGTGACCCCTGGCTTTTCCTGTGTCTCCCTGCAGATCCAGGTGTGCCTGTCACCAGCTGACCATCCAGGCCAGCGGCTGCACCCCTGGAGGGCAAATCAACCCCAACTCCGGCTACCAGCACAAGCGGCTGGAGGAATGTCTCCCAACAGGGTGAGCGGAGCCCTCACCAGCCCCAGCCCCAGATCCACTGGGAGGGAGTTGATCCCGGGGATTGATGTGATCACCTCTGCCGGCTGTGGGATGGTTTGGGTTGGAAAGGGCCCTGAGGATCATCCGGAACATGGGCAGAGGCACCTTCCACGAGGCAGGGCTGCCCCAGGCCTGCTCCTCTGGGATCTCAGTGCACACCCCCAGCACTGCCAGCAGCCACGGGCTCTGGGCTGCTCCTCCATGCTGGAAGTTGCCACCCTTGTCCTTTCTTGCAGCGTTTACGAGTGCAACAAGAGGTGCAAGTGCAACGTGAACATGTGCACCAACCGCCTGGTGCAGCACGGCCTCCAGGTGCGGCTGCAGCTCTTCAAGACCCAGAACAAAGGCTGGGGCATTCGCTGCCTCGACGACATCGCCAAGGGCTCCTTCGTCTGCATCTACGCAGGTGGGAGCTCACCTCGCACCTGGAAACCTCTGCTGTGGAAAGGGGGGAGCCAGGGATGGGAATGGAGCTGGGGAAGGGCTTGGAGCCCTGGGAGAAGGGTCTGGAGAGCTCCTGAGGGAGCTGGGGGCGCTCATCCTGGACAGGCTGCTGCCTCTGTGCTCTTCCAGCCCTTCCAAGGCTCTGCCTGAGCTGCTCTGTAGAGAGTTCAGGGCTGAAAACCTTGATTTTAGCTCAGCCACAAGCCTCAGGGTTCTGTGACATCGAGAGACGGGGTTGTGTTGTCCTTTGGAATGAAGCGGTGCCACCCCCGTTTTCTGATAAAATCAGCATCACCCCAGCAATCTCACCCTTCCTTTTCTGCCCCCCAGGGAAAATCCTCACGGATGACTTTGCTGACAAAGAGGGGCTGGAGATGGGTGACGAGTACTTTGCCAACCTGGACCACATCGAGAGCGTGGAGAACTTCAAGGAGGGCTACGAGAGCGACGCCAAGTGCTCCTCGGACAACAGCGGCGTGGACCTCAAGGACGACGACGACGACGAGAACACGGGCACGGAGGACCTGGAGGAGTCCAACGAGGACAGCTCCGATGACAACTTCTGCAAGGACGAGAGCTTCGGCACGAGCTCGGTGCTGCGCAGCTACGCCACGCGCCGGCAGACGCGCGGCCAGCGCGACCACGGCCCCTCGGACACGGCCTCCAAGGACTCGGGGCCCACGCGGCCCCTCGGCCACGACGAGCCCGCCCCGGCCGCCCCCTGCAAGCTGCCCGTGTCCGAGGAGACCTCCAAGAACAAGGTGGCCTCGTGGCTGAGCTCCAGCAACATGCCCGAGAGCTTCCAGGACAGCGACAGCGCCTTGTCCTTCAGGATGGGCGAAGGGGGAGAAGTCAAGGCTGTGAAAATGGAGATCCCTGCGGAGAGGGAGAAGGGCTGTGCTCCCACCCTGGCAGAGCTGAACGGGGAGGCAAAGGTGGCCAAGAAGGAGGTGAGGGAGAGATGAGGGAATGGGAGAGTCAGAGGCAGAGAGGTGCTCCTGCTGCTGTGGCTTTTCTCCCTGTACATCACATCCAGGGGGACTGTGGGGCTGCTGGGTGTCCCTGTGCTCAGCTCCCCTGGCCTCTCTGGTGGGATGGGCAGGTGCTTCTCCCCTCCCAGGAAGGGAGTTTGTGGCACAAGAGGCTGCAGAAGCGGCTCAATGCGAGCAGAGCCGAGCATCCTCCTGCCTGGGGACTTGAGGGACACGGCTGGGGACAGCAGGGACATGGAGGTGGTCGCTGTCCACCCCCTGCTCCAGGGAGGGCATCTCCATGCTGGGTGTCACTGGGTGTCACACTGAGCGTGGGGACAGGCACCGTGTCCCTCCTGAGCTGGCATTTTGGGGAGCAGTTCCATAGAAAGGCTTAGAGTGCTTGAGAAGGGAGGGATTCCAATCCTGTGTGCTTCTCCCCTCTGCAGGAGCCCGAAGAACTGACCAAAACTCCCAGGTAAGATTCCTTAACTCGTGTTTTCCTGTCCATGCCTGTGCACAGTTTCCCTGGGAATCCCAGTGTGAACCCACTCTTGTCCTGACCCACAGGCTGGGCAGCGTGGGAAGGAGGTACGGCTACAACCCCTGTCCCCCCAAGCTGGAGGGGATCCGCAGGCCCGTGAGTGGGACGGTGCTGCTGCAGAGCCGCCGGCGCTCCCTGGCCCCGCTGCCCCCCTCCGAGGTGAGCAGGGCCCCCAAACCCCTTCCATAGCCACCTTCTGCTTTATTTTGGGTTATTTTCTGCCTCTGGTTCCCACCTGAGCACAGGGTTTGTGGCTGTAGTTGTGATTTCCTGGAGGGCAGTTGATTTCCTTTGGGTTTTAGGGGTCTCTCGTGGATCTGAAGGGCACAAAAAGAGGAGAGTGTGGAATTTGGGTCAGATTTGGCACCTTGGTTTGCACACCTGGGACCCCTTGTTTGGCAGAGCCATCTGGGGGAAGCCATCCTGGGGAACAATCCTTGTTTTTTGGAGTCTTCTCCTTTCCTTTCGAGCACCAAATGCTGCAGGATCTGAAGCAGAACTCAGCAGCCCCCCCAAAATCCCCCAGGAGTTCCAAACACTGAGTGTGGGATGTGGTGTCCAGAGGGGGGATCCCCTTCCAAAGGGTTTCCTGGAGCAGAGGGGCTGAGCTGCAGGAGAGCTCCGTGATCCTGGGAGCAGGGAGGCCTGGGGGCACTCCAGGAGCTGTTGCTGTCCCCAGGATGTGCTGACGCTGTCGAGCAGCACCGACAGTGAAGGGGACACCAAGGCGGCCCCGGGCACCGCCAACGACAGCGACGACATCCAGACCATCTCCTCGGGATCCGAGGAGGAGGAGGACAAGAAGAATCCATCGTCTGGCTCAGGTGAGGGGGAGATGAGCGCTGAAGGTGAGAAGTGTTGGCTGGAAAGCACCGGAAGGGCTCGTGAGGCCAGGAGAGCTCGAGCTGCTCCTGCTGTGTCCCACAGCTGAGCTCGGAACCTTCCCCACGTGCAAAATCTGCTCCTCAAATCCAGATACTGTTGGGTATCGTAAGAAAAAGCAGCAGAGGCTTTTGGTGGCTCTGCAGGCTGGGCTGGGCTCATTCCAGGAGCAGTTTTGGCTCCGAGGGGTTTGTCACCTCTGAGGGGAGCAGCAGAGGGACCTGCGGGCTTGGGGGCAGCGCTGCCCTGGTCACTCTGCTGGACGGTCCCGTCTGGTGGCAGGTCCGGTCAAGAGGCAGGTGGCCGTGAAATCCACGCGAGGCTTCGCCCTCAAGTCCACGCACGGCATCGCCATCAAGGCCACGCCGCTGGCGGCGGCCGACAAGGGCGAGAGCGCGGGGCCCGTGCGCCGCAGCACGCGCCAGTTCTACGACGGCGAGGAGAACTGCTACATCATCGACGCCAAGCTCCAGGGCAACCTGGGCCGCTACCTCAACGTGAGTGGGGCACGGGGACACCTGCGGGGCAGCTGGGAGTGCCATGGGCGAGCTAAACCAGGGAGAGCGGGCAGAGAGCAGGGTCAGGAGGGTGCCGCTCCTTCCCGAGCGCAGCAGCAGCTGCTCGGGCCTGGTGGGAGCAGGAAGGGCCCCGTCAGTCCTTGAGAGCCCGTTACCTTCGAGTGTGGATCTTGTGACTCAGCCCGGGCGTGCAGCCTGTTCCAGCAGGATTCCGCTGGATGTGGCGGGCACACCAGGAATGCTGCTTGTTTATAAAGGCTGTGCTCGGTGCTGGCAGCTCGGCCTCCCTGCCCGGGCAGCAGCTCAGGCTCTGTCTCCCCTGTTGCCGTTACAGCACAGCTGCACCCCAAACCTCTTCGTGCAGAACGTCTTCGTGGACACCCACGACCTTCGCTTCCCCTGGGTCGCCTTCTTTGCCAGCAAGTGAGTCCTGGAGCGCTGGGAGGGGCTGAGGGTGGCTGGCCTTTGGGTGTTCCCTGCTCCTGGAAACCCCATTCCCAGATTCCCATCATTCCTGACCACAGAAAACCTGGGCCTCAGGTGATCCTGGTGTGATTTCCACCAGTTCCAGACCTTCCCAGAGGGCAGAGCGAGGCACGGAGCTGCCAAACTCCTGCCTTGTGCCTCTGCTGCTCCATGAATCCTCACGGGAATGATTCATCAGGAGCCGTGTCCCTTTCTCCCTGGCTGCCTCAGCCCCGTCCTGCAGCGCTCCCACGGAAGAGTGGCTTCCTTCTATCCTCCAGCTTCTCCTCTTTTCTGGAAGTCTCCTCACCCAGCCCCTGTGGTTTTTCCCTCCCCAGGCGGATCCGGGCTGGCACGGAGCTGACCTGGGATTACAACTACGAGGTGGGGAGCGTGGAGGGCAAGGAGCTGCTGTGCTGCTGCGGGGCCATCGACTGCCGGGGCCGCCTGCTCTGAGCCCCTGCCCCAGCACATCCCCCTCTGCAGACGCCTGGTGCTCGCTTCCCTCAGTGAGGGTGAAGCTCCTCTGACTCTCAGCTCTCCCACTCGCCTGGAAAATCCCAGATGGACATGGAGCAGGAACAGACTCTGCCTGTGCTGATTCCCAGCCCCTGGGCTCCCGTTATCCCTCAAGGAAGGAGCTTTTCCTGTTCCCTTCCAGCTTTCCATCAGATTGAAGGCACAAACCTCCTTTTTCCAGCAGCAAGCATTTCCCCAGTATTCCCAGGAAGTGCTTCCCAGTTGGGACTGAGGCCTTGAAAGTGGGAGGGAGGATGGTGGAAAGAATCCCTGGAAGACTGGACCAATCAGGATTTATAGAACTTAAGTAGGAAAGGACAAAGTATCTGTCGTCACCTGGTAGCTGTTGTAAAGAATCTTTTAGTTGCTAAAAAGCAATAAAAGTGTGTTTTTTTCTATTAAAAACAACCTACCCTGATCTTGAGACACAACAAAAGCCCTGAGAGAGCAGGGCTGAACCACTGCCACCATCCTTGTTTCCGTGGGGTTTGCAGGAAAAATGCCAGAGGCGGATGGGCCCAGGCACGGGGATGAGGAGCTCCCACATTCTCACCTTTCCTTCACCTTTCCTCAAAACAAACACTCCTTACACCCTCCAGTCGGGAAAATCACAGAGACACGGGCTGGAATTCTCTTGAGGAAGCAGATCCGAAGCCTCTCCCCATCTCCAGCCCTCCCAGAATGTCACTGCAGTGGCAGCTGGGACAGCCCCAGGCTGGCTCCAGGCACGGGAGGGAGGAAGCGGTGCCAGCCCCGTCCCTGCTGGACACGGATCCACCTGGAAAATCACCTGGAGAATCTCCAGGGCCTGGCAGGCACACACAGCCCAGGCCTGGGGTTCTGTTTGGGGGGAAGCAGGGAGGGCACCAGGACAGATCCCAAGGGTTCCAAGAACCACCCTGGAGCTGGATGGAAGAGGTGAAGTTTTCCAAACTGGGATCAAACCTCCCATTATTGACACGGAAAACCCCAGTCTGGGGGTGGAGGAGCCAATTCCAACCATCCCAGCCCCCAAAAGCAGCAGCAGCCCACGCAGCTCTGCACAGGGGAGCCTTCTTGGGCTCTTTCCTGCTAAATAACATTTTTTTTCTTCGTAAAATAAAACCTTTCTGGGGCCTCCTGGAGCTCCAGTTCCATCCCAAGCGTGCACCTGAATGGAGGCTTTGTCGTCCCAGCAGGGCTGCAGCTCCTCAGGGAACCCAAACCCACGTCCCAGCCTGGCCTCGAAGACTTGGAGAACTTTTAGGAGAAAAAAAAACAAAAATAAAAACCATCAAAAACCTCAACTCTGCCCATTTTTAGCACTGCCACAAGGATCTATGCCAAAATAACCCCCTGCCCTTTGTGGCCTTTGTGCCACTCACAGAATATGCCCAAATCCTGTGGTTTTTTTTACCCAAGTTTATTAGTTTTTTAACTTTTAATATATTTAACCTTTTATTTATTTATTTATTTATTTTAAAAAACAAGAACAACAAAACACGTTTTGGTCTGACATTGGTTAATGGTCCTTTTTCCCCCCCACCCCTCCGTGCTGGGAGGTCTCGCGGCATCCCGGGGGATGCGGGAGACAGAGCCAAGCCCGGCTCCTTCTGTCTTCCAAATAAATAGAAAGAAAAGGAAAAAAAAAAAAAAAAAACTAGGAAAAATCAGTTGGAAATTTGTCCTGTTACAGCTGGGAGAGGCCACGGAGAGGGAGCGACTCAAAATCCATTTACCGAAGAGAAATGAGAGGATTAAACTCTGTGAGACACAAGGAGTGACTCAGCCCCGCAGCTTCCATAGTGTCATCCCATCATTTAGGCACTGAAACACCCAGGAATTCCCTGCTCCTCCCTCCCAGGTCGGCGGAGCAGGGCTGGAGCCGGCTGGAAAAGCCGGACACAGCTCAGGGAAAGGGGCTCTTCCCCTCCCCCCGGCGAAGGAATGGTTGGGAAAGTCGGAATCACAGAGCCCGGCGAGGGGCCCGGGCCCTTGGCCAGAGCCGATCCCGGGGGCTGCGGGGCGGGAGGAGCCGCCCCGGCGGGGTCCCCGCCGCTCCCGGGGAACCGCAGTGGATTAAGGCAGCAGGTGAGAGGTGGAAGGGCACCAGCGGTGAGTGTGAGGCAGAGCTGCGGCCCCGCTCCGGAGGGGCCGGGCCCGGCGGGCGCTCCGGGTCCCGGTGAGGAGCGGCCGAGGGGCCGGGCCGCAGGCGGAGGAGGCGGCAGCTCTCGGGTGCGGGGCGCTCAGTCGGTTTTGCGGTGGTTGTTGTTTGTTGTTGAGGACGGGGTGGCCGTTGGAGAGGGGCCCGTTCTTGGCCGCCTCCTCCTCCTCCTCAGAGTTGTCCGTCTCCTCACGGTCACTGCGCTCGTCCTCCACCACCTGCGGGCACAGGGACGGGGGGTTCAGCCAGCAGCCCCCCCGTTCTCCTGCCGTGCCTCAGTTTCCCCACGGCAGCCACGGCAGCTTCTCCCCCCCGAGGGCTCTCCGGGAGCCAAGGGCACTCGGGATTCAGGATCTGGGGGTGTCCCCTGCAAAGCCCCATCCCCCTTCCCCCCGTGGTGTCCCCGAGGGCCCAGGTCCCCTCTCACCTTTCCAGTTATGAACTTCTGGGCCATGCGGATGATGAGGTAGGCCCAGAAGATGTGCAGCGACTGCAGCACCACCATCATGAAGTTGAAGAAGTAGTAGCCGAAGAAGGCGGGGTAGAGATCGAGCGGGTAGAACACGGTGCAGTGCATGATCCTGCCGGGAGAGCCCCGCCCGTCACCCCCGGGAGCCCCGGCCCGGCCCCCGGAGCCCCGGCCCGGCCCCCCGGAGCCCCGGCCCGGCCCCCGGAGCCCCGGCCCGGCCCCCCGGAGCCCCGGCCCGGCCCCCGGAGCCCCGGCCCGGCCCCCCGGGAGCCGCAGCCCGGCCCCCCGAGCCCCGGCCCGGCCCC
>JAVTVJ010001837.1:0-316629 GCA_034509425.1 Eopsaltria australis
TGCCCTCAAAAGTTAAAAAAGAGAGTAGGATTCAATGGAAAATAAATGAGATTTTTTCAAGAAAGAGTAAAAAAGATCCAGGACCCCACATGATTTTGTAGTCTCATATCTGGGAGAAAAGGGGTGCAGAGTCCTTATCTGAGAAGTCTTGACTTCACTCTTTAGGAGAGAAAAGTACTAAAAGAAATACTGAAGATGAAGATAGAACTCCATTGCAGACATACAGCAAGGGAGGCATTAAAAAACATTGACCAGTGTCCAATATAAAAATTATGCCATTTTCTGCATTATGCATTGGTCATTCTCTAAACCATGACTATGACTGGACTTGGTTAATATTCAAGTACAGTGAGAAATTGTATCACAGCTCTCTCAAAATCTCTATCTGTATTTTTTTTCTTCTAAATTAACAAATGTCTGAGAAAAAACAGTACATCTGCTGCTAGTCACTGTGCAAAGGAGTTTTGGTGCTTAGTACATCGTCTTACATGGTTCGTAAGAGATCAGGTATTACTAACATTTACATGTAAAAGTAAATGAAGCATTATATTCCCACCTGAAGTGGCTCCGATTTAAGTTTCCAGAAATCAGTTTCACAAGACCAACAAACTTTCTGCCCACCTTCCCTTTTACTAACTTTTTCTAAAAGATTTTGTTTCTAAAACAAAATTGCTCTTTTGTTTTCAGCCTCTTTCACTCAGTACTCCCATTTCCACTCACTCCAGGCTGCCCTCTTTCCCTGTGTTCTTTCAGTCAAAACAAGCCTCTGCACTTAAAACTTTTCCCAAGTGCAGTGTTGAATGCTCTGTTTTTAAGCATTGGAATACTGCTAACAATTTTCACATTGCTAATACCAGGCATGAGAAGCAGCTGGTATTTTAATGTTTGCAAATAGATGGCAACCAAGCATAAGACCCATAAGATCTCCAAGCACATGGATCCCTCTTATTCTTGTTCCTAATTGTGCAAAGAGTTATACAAGACACTTAATTTAGAAAGAGCCTGAAACTCAGTGGGACTACTTGCATGTGAAAACTGATGCATTCTGAAGAGGATCACTGCCATGCTCTGTTTTAAAAACATGTTTTCTTTGGACATATATACTTGGCTTGATTGTAACAGTTTTAGGCATGACTGGAGTACAGTGAAAATAGAGAATGATATAATGGCTTGAAAAGCATTAAAGAAAATTGAGCATTCAAAGCAAATCAGTGTAAACTAACAAAAGCTGGGAAGGCTCATGAGCTGTCCAGGCATGGATTTCATCCAGATCTGAAAGATGGCTAAAGGTTTCCTCTGGTTCCAAATTTTTCCCATTTGTTTCTGGTGGACCCAACTAAAAAAATCAGTGGCCTGTAGGTTAAACAACACAAGATCAAACATATTTGAATAATTTTTGTTTAGTTTGGTCCTGCCTTGGTTTTCAAAACAGATAGTATGGAGATAGTATAGGAGGTACGCCATCCATGTGGAACAGGAGCAAATAATATTTTGAACTTATTAGAAAACGGTAGTTATTCTCAAAGTAAAAAAACAAAAACACACCTCCTCACAAAGGTTTGGCTTGCCGTAGTCTCCAGGCTCAAGCAATACTTTTCTGCCTTTCCCCTTTCATCTGCTCTCCAAAGTAGACAGATGATGCAATTGCATAAGTCTTATTTTCTACGGAAGTGAAGACAAAAAAAACTGCCCGCTGTGCAGAGTGGCTTGTAGGTACATAACCACCATGGGAAATAAGCAAGCCAGCATCTGGGACAAACTTACTAGCATTTGACGGGGATGAAACTAGTGGAATTCTATAGATATTAGCCACTTGTAAATTTGTTCAGGTCGCATTGTTACATGGTGTAAATATAAATTAATTTTAATGTAGCTGTTAATTTATGTTAATTTTAATGTACCTATGCTATTTACAATAATAGCTGGTCCAAGTACTAGAGGTTAGCAACAACCCTTTTCGCTTATTTTTAAATTTTTCTGTGAAAACCAAACCACAGCAAGCTTTCTTGTAAATTTTTAAAGGTCTTAAAAAAGGGTTAAATTTTCCAGACAAATTCTAAAGCTTTTCCATATGGAGGCCTAGCTGTTAAAGATCAAATCATAAAACAGTGTCAGCTTAGTTTTCAGAGATTTTTCCTCTCTTGGTGAAAGTATGAAGCCAAGTCACAGACCAATAGATTTTTCTTTGTTTAGATTGTACTTTGTTTTCTATATAATATAAACTAATTAGTAAAATGTGCCCAAAGAAATTATTTGTACTCATATTCTTTACCTTCACATTGCAGAAGAACTGCACTGAGTGGTCTTAATAGAAATTCTGAAGCAAACCATCATTTCAATACTTTCTCAATTTTCCTATTTGTTATGTTTTATTACTTAAACTGTACCATGTGTGTTTTATATACATAGTATTTCATTGAACAAGATTTAGTTAAGGAAAATGATCTTTTTAACTGAAAACAGGAAGCTTGTTTAGTTAGGATTTAAAAAAGAATTAGGCAAATTTTATAAAAGAATTGTCAAAAACTACTGTCTCTACTTTTGCTTTTGAAAACTAGCATTTTTGAAGTCTCATAAAGCCTTTTAAACCTCTCATGTAAAAAAAAAAAAAGTAAAGAAAAAAAAGTAAAGAAATCTGACTAGATGGGCTTGTTTGACATTACTTGGAATGAACAGCTATTTGGCTGGCACATAGTTTTCTACTGTGTCCTTAGGACATACAATATTTTAAATAGATTCCACAGTTGAGGATTTCGGCAGAAGAAGGAAAGGTAAAACCTTGGAAAACAATAGGACTAAGTTTCTATGTTACCAATCTCTGAATCACTATTTTTTTCTCCAGTGAGAAAGCAGCTGCAAATGTATATTTCTATAAAAGTAAGCTAAATGTTATACAAGTATATAATACCAGACATAAACAAGGCATCAGTGATAAATTCCTCCAGTGCCTTTTTTTGCCACAGAAAAACATGTTTGTGTAAAAACCAACCTTCAGTTACATTTATTACTAAAGCTTAGTATGTTCCCTCAAAACCTGAAAAAGTGGGTACTCTTCCCTTTTATGCATGAAAGCATTGTGTGTATGTTTGTGTGTCTTCTATTTCACAAGCTCAAGATGGAAAACACAACCCATCTGTAATTTGGTGATTCAGAACGTAAAAAAATCCATTCAGCATGAACTATTATTGTCATAAGCTTTGACATTTTAAGCCATTTTTAGATTTATACAGGGCCTGAAACCTGCTTGGGCTGGCCAAACTAAAAAAAAGGTAACTGATAAATGAGGTAACCAAGGTTTACCAACTCCTAATTTAAGAAAAAAACCTTTGTTTGCTGCATCCCTCCTACTTGAGATGCCCATTAAATGGGTTTCCCTTCATTTATTATGCAAATATATTTCCTCACATTTTTTAAAAATTTCCTACTACACTGAGTCATGGGTTACTAAATTTCTAATACTTCTAAAGTTTTCTCTCACCTTACCATGCACATAAATACAGCTTTTACACATGTCCTGGGTTAGGCCAGAGGGGTCAAAATCTAGGAAGTGATCTGTGCTGCAGGAAGGAATACAACTTCCTTCCTGGGAGAGAGAGCCAATAATCAGGTAGTTTTAAGGATTGATATGTAAGTGAACCAATTAAAAAGTTGATCCGCCTTCGAGGAAAAAATCATATATAAGCAGAGACTCTCTGAAGCTCTTCCTCTTTGGACTTGCTGCTGCTGTGTAGAGAGGAGCAGCTCCTGCTTCTCTCACTGGTAAGGCCCCACCTCCCCCCTCCTCCCCTTCCAAAGGGAGGAGGGGTGGGGGAAGGGAGGTTTGGAGCGGCCGTGCCGCTGCAGCCGGGCATGGGGGAGGAATGGCTGGAATCTTCAGCAGATACAGCTCAGCCAGTGTGCCAGCTACACGAGAGGGAGAGCCAGGCCCCTGCTCCGGGCCAGGCAAGGACCGGGCCGGACTCCATCCAGCTCGGGCCAGGCCCTGCCCTGTCACCCCGGGCCCAGATGGCCCCACCAGGCCGAGCCAGCTTGGCAGAGCCAGGCACAGAGACTCTGAGAGCTTCTGCCATCCAGCTCGGACCTGTTCAAACAGCCCGGCAGGGAGCACGGGATCGTCACACTGCCAGAGAGAGAGAGACAGAGATTAACTCTCTCCATGCCTGGACTAAACTCACAGACACCCATCCTTCCTTGCAGAGAGAGGAACGAGTGAGGACATCGACATAGTGCAGCGCAGAGACTTTACAGTCAGTGAGGAAAGCAGAACTGATACCTAGAGGGAGGTGCATGGGAAGTTGCTTCAAGAGTGAAGCTGAAAACTCTTTTAGAGAACTATAGTTGGGGACTGAGCTAATAAATTCTCTGTAATATATGAAGATATAGTCCAAAGGGGGATGTGAGGTTCTTATTGCAGCCAATGAACTGAATTACCTAAGTACAGACAAGTAAGTGTTGAAAAAGTACAGCCTGATGAGAAACTAGAACCAAGAGAGAGGAGAGGCTGTGACTCAGAGCCCTGGTCCCGGGGAGAATGCCAGAGAACCTGAGTTGTCAGGAGAACCTGTGCTGCTAAGCACAGAAGAAGGGATTTTCTTTGTTGCTGCAATTGAACTGGGCATCCTTAAAACACGTACCCTGTGGACTGTTCATAACCCACCATAGTGGCTGTGGGAAGGCTACTGGTGTGGGAGGGATCCACCATTAAGCTGGACTTTGCTCCGGGCGGCGGCTAATGGTGAGGCAGAAGACCCATAAAAACTGTATTTTTTTTACAGAAGATCCATGGTGTAAGCAAAAGAAACTTCTCTCCCTAAATGAACTGGAACAAGAGCTGTTTCTGAAGTGGTAAACTGACTGGAGGTCAAAGTGTTGTCTTTTGTATGTTGTCAGGGAGAATGAAATGGAGAGGTGGGGAAGGAGGGGTAGTCTGAGGAGTTTGTTCTGGTTTTTCTTGGGTGTTTTTTTCTTTTCCCTTTGTCTTAGAGATATTAATAAAACTTCTTTGTACTTTATAAAGTTTGAGCCTGCTTTGCCTACTCCTAATCCTTATCTCACAACAAGCAATCAAGTAAATTTAGGTAAGTGTGCTGGCATTTAGCCACAAACCTGAATAGGCGAACTGAAACCACTACAACACAGTAGTGTAAAATTTATACATTTCCCAGCTCATCTACACATACCCTCTAATAAGAACAGGATCCACCATTCAATGTAAAAAACACTGGTCACAAAACAAACCTTTCCCTTTTCAAATTAATTTTTTTTTTTTTAATAGCACCAGTTGGCCTAATCATACACCAATATCAATTCCCACAACAAAATCCCTTTCAGCTCATCACCCATGGAGTTCATTCCATTCAGAAAAACCCGTGAAAGGTTCAGGAATCACTGAACTCTCAGCGACACTTGGGCACTACCTGGCTAACCCCAGCCAACAGGCTTTGCTCACCACCCTTCATGGCCACTGCACAGGGATGTAAGTTGGGCAGACAGAATCTCAGACACAACCATAAGCAGTTCATGCCTGTCTTTCCAGAGATCTCCACTTCCCAAAAGTCCATCAGCCCAAGCCGGCTCTTGCAATTCTGCACAGAAGTTTCTCCCTGAGCAACTGGTGGTCAGTAGGTCACATTTGTTTAGCTTTTTGTTTTCTACTCCTCTATTTTCTGTGAAAAGAGGAGCTCCCTGTCCTCTTTCCTAGCTTCCAAAGGTCTCCACTAAATACTGAATGTTTCTATATCTCTGCACCCTTGAAGGTAAGTGTATTGTGTCACTGGGATGCATTTTTTGCTTGCCTCCCTCAACAACAACTAGCTTTTTCAAGATGATGCAGCTCTTCATTTCCCCCTAGATGTTCTAAGCATTTGATGAAAAATATTAAGGAATTGGACATGGGGTTGTGCTTTTGGGGCATCTACAGGATTATCTATTAAAATGGTGGTAGTGGTGGTGGTGCTGCTAATGGGAACACTGAAAGAAGAAGGCAAATTCCATCACACTTCATTTCAGTGATGAAACATGCATGATTAAGAGGACTCCTAGAGTGACAGCACACAAGTCCAGTGACAATGGTGTATTTCATTCAGTAGACAGGCTACATTTCCTGTTACCTCCTGAAAAATGCCCAGAACTGCCAACTTTCAAAAGAAATAACACCTCCCCCCAACCATAAAGCAAACAAAAATCCTTTAATAATCTACCATCTGTGGGTGTCTTGCTCTCAGATGCTGACTCTTTAATGAGGAAGATTTGTCTGACAGTTACTTTCCCTTCCTGATTGGGCAGCCATGAGCATGATTAGATATCATTTTCTAAGACTTGCCATTCTCCCCCATGCTCTGATACGAAACAAGTAATGCCCCTCTGCTTTACATCTGACCTTGACAAGGGTGTTTCTCATTTCCTCTCCACTCTTTCCCTCCTAATCCTTCCTGAAAACATGTGTCTGCTGAATAAATTGGATCCAGTGTTTTTAATTGGCATCTTCCTGGTGGTTTTGCCTGTGGTTGAATTTTACAAGAGTAAGGCCCTTTTAAAGGGACAGAGGACATGATTTCCCCTTTGACAACACACCAGGCGTGATCTTTGCTCCTGCTACCCTTTGCCATCTCTATGTATGCCTCGAGTGTAGGTGCTCTGCCTGCTAGGATGGTGTGGTTTGAAGAATGCCATGCTTCAAAGACATGTCAGCAAATCAGCCTTCTGCAGAGAGGTGTTTAAAAGCAGAGGCAATCAGCCTCTTTAAGCGTGAATTTAACGAAGCCTGTTTTCCCTCTCTTGAGGTAGGTCATCTTGGCCTGAAAGTGAGATATGAATGATCATTTATTCATGGATGTATTTCACTTATAAATCAGAATAGATAAATGACAAAAGATAATGAGCACAGACACAAGGAGAATTTCAGTAATTTTCAACAATCAACAAACCAGATTTGGGACTGAAATAATGAACTTGCAGTCTCCAGTATGCTGCATTAGATTCCTTCCTGAAAACGTAAATATGTTTCAAGACTTGTAGGCTACTGTTTAAAAGTTAAGGTAACATCACTCCCTGACCACTTTCCCTTTTATTAATCAAATTAGTTTTACACAATGACGGAAAACAGAGGATAAAATATTTTTCTTGCCAAATGAATCTAATCCTAAATTTCAGAACTGAAGTGGTTTCCAATAAAAACATTTTTTGATTCCTTTTCTCTTTATGTGCATCACTGCTACAAACAAACTAGTACTGAAGTCTACAGGAACTACTTACTGACAAAAACTACCACAAAATAGAGCATACTAATTTTCTAAATTATAGCTGTACGTTCGCTTCCTGATTCTTGTTAAACTGTTCTTTTTATGAGACCTCCTCCAATAAAATGTCACTTGCAAGAAATGTGCACTGTTAAATGTCACATTAGCATCCCTTGACCTTCTTGTATTTTCAGGATGTGGCTGAATGCCTGCTATTACAGGCAGCCTGCAGAGGGACACATGGAGGGCACAAGGAAAATACCACTTTTGAAGACAATGAAGACATTAAATGGTTCATAGAATTTCACTTATGGTTTGAGAAGAAAAAGGATCAGGGTGATTGTAACCCAGATGCAGTAGGCAGCCCCTTTCCACACAGGCACACTCCAGCACCAAGACCCTGGTTGCCAACAAGGAAAGCCAAGTCCTGCAAGACCAACAGAGAGGAAGAAAACATCATCTTGTCAAAAGATTGGGCAGATATTCAAGTTATCGCTCTCACTTAAAACATTTCCTTCAAAATGCTTTGATCAGACTTGTTTTCTTTTGTGAAAGGTTTGTTCCAGAAAGTTTTGAACCACGGCAGGGGGGAGGAGGGTGCTAATGATCAGGCCCTTCTATCAATAGAGACATTTGCCTGAAAAATGCTACAGGGAAAGCAAGCATCACAATGCTTCGGTTTTAATTTAGTTCAGCTGTATTGAGAGTGGAAAAAAGCAAAAACAGATCCATCCCTCAATCAGAAAATCCTATGACACTACAGAAGGATGAAAAACCTGACAGATTTCAACAGGCTAATTTAATAAAAGGTTATTAGAGGGAATTCTGCACACTGGCTTAAGAGCTGGTTTCCTAACACTTGAAATTCCATTCTGTTGCAGTAATTTCTATACATAGCAGAATATTCTTATGCTGTCTTATCAATTTCACTGTTTTCTCATTCTTTTTTGAAAGAACACTAAATGAAAAGAACACAGCAAAACTGCTCAGGGAAAACAGCCGGTTTTAATCACTCCTGCTCCTCATACCTCACCATATCACACAGAGAGAAAAGTAGCTTTCAGACAAATATGCCACATTAAAGAGCCAGCATGCAGTTTAAGACTCAGAGGCTAGGTTTTCAAGGATTTGGAGCTGCTGGGGTGTGGGCCAAGGAGGGAAGAGAGAGATTGCCTTCCCTTAAATTTGGCATAATCACATGGAAAAGGTGGCACAGGACCAAAATTTCAGAGAATCCAAAAATTTCCTGCTGACTCCCCAGATCCTGATAATGCACTGAACTTCATATTTGTTGGGTCATGCAACACAAACAGAAGTTTGGGGATGCAAGCTCTCTGTCTCAGACCCTCAAATATCAAATATTCATGTTCAGTATGGGCTACTCAGGGCAGGGACCAACTGCCACAGAGCTCCCACCCCAGTTAGCATTTCAGGGGCGTAGTTCTGTGAGCTGTTAGCAACCTAGCTTCCAGAAAAGGTGAACATCCTATGTTTGTCTGCTTCATACACCTGATGAAATCAGGCCTGCACTTCAGCATGGCTCCCAGAAGATCTGCTTTCAGGACAAGGACTCTGAACAGCGCTAGCTGGCTCTCCAATGCACCCACACAAAGACTCAAGGGTTTGCTCAGTGAACTGACAGAGACACCCCAAAAGTTGCACATCAGGAAACATTTGATCAGCGTAATTCACCTACTAAAAAGAAAAAGTAAAATAAAATTAAGAAGATGAATCAGATGTCTGGAAAAAGTTACTCTGTGAATAGAGGTTTTCATCATGCTTACTTTTTGTTCCCAAATTATTTTTATTCTACTGCCATGAGCCAACAACAAAAAATGTGAAGGTCATCACAATTAGATTTAGGTATCTCTCTGTTCATTGTTCTTAGAGTAAAGCCAGAATGAAAGAGCTGCAGCACGTCTCAGACTAGAAAGTTCTGACTATAAAAATGTAGTCTCTTTTATTTAGAAATACATTATCTCAACTACATCTTAGAAACAGATACGTAGATTTAATTCAGTTAAGAGCCTGTACTGAACTTTCATGTTGCTAAAGTTTGGGTCCAGAAGTAATCATCATGCATCTTGTGAAAAACAGGCTATAGACTCCTATTTTAGAATAGGGAGGAATGGTCTTTAAAATGCAATAATCAAAAACAAGCAGGGGAAGATTCATCCCTAGGAAGATAACCAGATTTAATCAAATTGATTGCCACAGAAAAGTACCATCCATAGTGATAACTCTTAACACTGACCCTAGATATCTTAGTGCTTCTGAGTTTGGATGCTAAATCTGAAAGATCAGAAAAGCAAGCCAGTTTGCTGGCTACCATGGGAAAAAAAACCAACCAAACCCACACTGTAGTACTTTGATATATGACTACCTTCAGTTCTGAGGAGGAAGCCACAGGTCTGCCACTGATGAGAAGAGAGACATAACTGTGGTATCCACTTCATGAATCTATGAAATAAATTACCAGACTTCTATGCTTTGTATTGGGAAATAGAAGGAAAAAATAATTACATAAAGGTGAGATAGCAGACACAAGCCACCTTCTGCCTGCACAGTATCACACATACCTCAATAAAGCAAGAACTTGAGGGAGGAGACCGTGTGAACATCAGACATGGAATCACATGCCCACCATGGAGCTGACCCCCTCCAGAGATCCCCTCCAGAGATATGGATATGTTATTAAATATCACATTACATATAGTCAGGCTCTATTTTAACTGCATACATTTATTCTTCATGATCAAGAGTGCCTATTGCCAGGGGAATACCTGACACAATAAGCCTTTAATAAGAAAACAAAAGAAAAAAGCCAAAACTAAAGCCGGATTCTGAGGCCCTGCAGCTACATAAACTTTAGGCACTGCAGCCGTGTGAGCAGTGCCTGTGCAGCACACTGACTGGCGCGCTCCAAGTGAGATCACCACCCTCCTCCTGGAAGGGAGGCTGGGAGTGAGGTGAGCCACAGGGCGGACAGATGTGCCTGCAGTGGGGAGGGGGAAGAGGAGGGAGAGATGAAATAGGCAAATGTGGAACTTACACTGAGCACTTAAAGACTGCACATTATGCTCTTCAGCACTTTTTTTTTTTCTCCCCTGACATCCCAGTATTTTCAGATCGGGAGGGGCAATCCTCATTACAATGCTGGCAAATGAAGTCCTTTTTAAAGAAAAGCTGAGCAGCTGGAAGTCTTAAAACATCAAGAGAGAGGGAAAAAAAAAAAAAAAGCAAATCTAAAGTCTCTGGATTTCAACATAGACATGAATGTGATATTCATGAGGAATAAATGCCATGCTGTCACAACCAGTGAGTCAAACCTGCCGTGACTGACTTAAGTGGTGAACACAGTCTGAATCTAAAGCTTCAGGACAGAATAAGGGCCTGAATGTGGGTGAGATTCCTCTCTCTGAAAATAGAGATGTGGCTGCAGGAATTTGTCCCTCAGATCCTTGAGGAGCTCAGAAAGCAGAGCTGACCACAGACCAAATCACTTCTCCAGCTCACACACAATATCAAGGGCCTGTAAGACTGGGCAAGAATTAAAAGCAGGCACTTTGAGGAATGAAAAAACCAAGTGTAGGACTACCAGATTCCTTCTTAGAACAGTATCACTTTGGTCTGGGACCTTGCATGGGCTCTACAGACACTGGCAAGCCACACAGCTCTTGCAATGCTTTCAGACACCTTGCTTCCACTGGCAGTTTTCTTAACCTTAACCTTTCTTAATTCCTTAACCTAAGGAATTTGCACTCTCAAGCATGAAGAATACTGTCATGAAAGTTTTATCCCATTTTGCAATGATGATGGATGCTTCATTTTTTCATGGTTATATCAGACTCTTTTCAAATCTTTAACGCTTGTTTACATGGTGATGCTTGCAGCAGCAAGATTCAAAGCCTAACTTCATGGTACTGTTTCATACTTTCAGTTTAAGTAATTTCATGCTTTTTCCACCCTTCAATTTAACTGACCCCAACATTATGTGATTATTTAAAGAGGACACCAGAATGAGCTTCTTTGCCCTGTACATTTTTTATTCATCCTCTATAACACTCCCTTTTCCTCCCCTCTGACCTAAGAAGTTCATTCTTTTTTATCTTTTCATAAGGAACAGCTTGTTATCTTCAAAAATAAACCATTGACTGTCAATATGAGGAGATGGAGAGGCATGGTAAGAACACACTAGGAGGCTGAATGATATCATTACAGTCACTTCTATTTTCTGCTTTGTTCTCTCTGTTTTAATCCCTAATGTTTGAATAAGATGCACTGAGCAGACCTTTTAGTCCCAGCTCTGCCTTTCTGTTAATGTGGCAAATGTTACAGTTTTGTTTGCTCAAATGCAGTACAAATATTGCATGATTTTGAGTGTGAAAGTCACGTCTTGAAACACCAGAAGGTAGAAAAAGCTATACTGTATGGCAGAAATGTTTGCTGTTGTAACCATCCATACAAATCCTCTATTTCATCCATACACCAAGAGCTGTGCATCACAGAGATGAAAGCAGAACACTCACCATCTTCCACAAAACTTCTGGAGAAGTCTCCTCAGCAACATAATCTGGCATAATGCCATTTCAAGGCAACCTATAAGCCTGCCAACCCAGAGGCTAGCAGATTAGGCCACCTAAGCTGAAAAGATTTCCTGGAGTAGATGGCTGAGGTGCAGCCTAGCATGCTGGTAAAGCCTTCAAACTGAATGTCAGTCAGAACCTCAGACTTGACAAACCCTTTCATGCTGTCACACATGAGTCTTTTCTCATTTTCCATATTTTCTCACTTAGATTAATCTCTACATACCTGTGTTGCTCATAATAAAGGATTTGAGGCTTAGGCAAGCAGTCTCAGAAAAGCAGGGTGTGACTTTCTGAAATCAAATGAAGCAGGGTGTACCCCAGTGCTCCTGAAGACAGCAGCCTCTCCCAGAACTGGTGGAGCACACAGCCACGTCAGGCACAGCTGTGGCTGAACCCCAGTGGTCTGGCATTCACACACTGCCTGCCACTGGTCTGTATGACCCCAGTGACTGATGGCATGAGGGAATGAAAAAATCCCAAGCCTTTCACACCACAAAGAAAGAAAGACACAAACTTCACCACAATCCACTTATGATCCCAGTGGAACTTTGTGGGATGTTGGAAATTGAATGGGCCTGCTAGTATGTTGGTTGCTATAACTAATTTATTTTAATGCAAATGTCACAGCAGCTTCATAGACAATTAATGATCAGTCTGAATTTGCACTACAGAGACCAAGGACAGAATTTGTGAATTGCTCAAGTTTTAGTTAAAACTCTAGTTGCAACTTACAAAATGATCCATGCTGAGATGTAAGATACCATAGCAAAGTGTTTTTTTCCTTTTTGCATTGTGCCAGGAGTTACCATTTTATTTGTAGCTTTTTTTTTTTAAGGCTTTCTTTCCCCTGCAAACACCTGATGTAATATAGCCTGCAACACAGGGAATAAATATACCCATTATGGACATAGCGTGCTAAACACTGCTCAGTTGCTCTTGGTGCCATAAAGAAAACACAGTTACATTCATTAACAGAGAGTGACCATATTCATGGTACTTTCTATGCTACTATTTTTACTTCAACCCCATAGTTAGATTCTATATTTTCAATAGGAGAAAGGGGAGAAACTTTCTCACTGGAATCTGTTTCCTAGTCCTTGGGACCACATAAAATTAAGGACATTGTCCAGCAACGATTTGAGAGCAATAAAAAAATCACAGGTTTAGAAATACAGCTTGGGTTTTGCAGAAGGCTATTTGGTGCACTAGAGATGGACCATTTACACAGCTAATTCTTTTACACAGATTTTTTGTTTCCTACAAAATGGACAACTCCATTTATGAGATTAACGCATTCCCATATGTCAGTAAATACAGCATGAGGGAGCTAGTAGCCAACTACACTGGACTCCTTGCCTTTTGAAATCAGATGAGTCATGAGGTACCAGGGCAGCCCTGTCCTGTTTCACAGATTTCATCTTTACAAAGACAGACCTGAATTAAAACTGCAAGCCTCGAAAAGCTAAAGAAAAGAAACTACACAGTCTCACTTCAATGTTTTGTTTCTACAAACTGTGGCTTTAGAAGGAATTATGCTCATAACTCAGGGTTCTGGTGTGATTTCATTGTGTTATATATTTGTTAACTTACGTGAAGCAGTGACTGAGCAATGAATGAATGAATCACAAAATTCCAAGAGCTCCAAACTTGCACTCAGGTTATACTGGTTAAATTTCTTTGTATAACATTAAAATCTCAAGGCAAAGTTAGCAAAACCTCAATCTATTCTTTTATAGGATGGCAAAATGCCAGGCCTTCAATTTTTGGATGAGACTGCATGAAAGCTGTGGTATGGTTCATGATGTTTGCAGTACAGTAGCCAGATTTGGCACAAGTGCTTCCACAGAAATACACAGGAACTTTAGAAAATGCCTATTTATATTTCAGCATGAGGTGAAGAAATCAAGGCATCTCAGATCTCTGTCACAAAGTAATCTGTTGAATCAAGTCCCAACAAAACAGCAACAATTTCTTCTCTGATGAACTTGAAGCAATTTTCAGGTATTTGATATGAGCAAAACTATTTAAAAAGCAGAGCACTGTTTTGATGTATATTATGCAAAGTAGCATACTTCAGAAATGTATTTCTTAAACACATTTCAACATTTTAGAGAAAGATAAACTGTTCTTTAGAAAACCTAATTAGAGGTGCTAAAAGTAGAATTTGAAAAATTGTGAAAAAATCTATTAATATTTGTTCAAATACAGGTGTTTTCAAATTGTACAACATTTATTTTTCATGCTGGGTTTTTCTCTAGCATTTATTCTAAATACACTGTATCTTTAGATACATGGTGAGAAATCAAGTAGAACTTGTATTCATAAAGAGAATATTTATTTGACTTTGTAAAGTACCTGGAGAAGTAGCAAGAGTGGATGTGGAAATTGAATAAATTTTTAGAAAGAACATGAAAAATACCTCAGGTGCATGTTGTTTGCTAGCTATAGGTCTAGATCTCTGTAGTCCACTGTGAACTATTTGGCTGAGGAGTAAAAGAAAAGCTTCTGTTGTTGTACTCTTACAGGTTTAGGAAGTATAGTAAGCCAAACAATGAATGCTCTTTTAATAGTCACAAAACCACAACTATTTCCTTGGTTTTATTCACCCCTTATATATTAAAACTCTGATTTCATTGAAATTACAGAGCAGCTAAGATTTCATCCAGTATCCACACTGATCTGCAAGTTTAGAGGACTAGGAATTTCAAGATCCCCTGGGTTTCCAGTCTTTGGATAAAGAAACACAAAAAAGTGAGCACCAAAGCTGCTGCTTGTTTCCCAGACCGTCTGTGACCCCAGTAGTGCTCTGGCACCTGCTCACCCTGACCTCAGCTGCTTTCACTCCTGCCAGACAGGGCATAGGGGACACTTCTCCTGTATGGAACAGCTTGCACAGCAGCATGGGCTCCTTCAGGTCCACCCAGTGAAAGAAGCTCCAAGGCATAAATCGACAGGTGCAAACCCGCTGGTCATGGCTGCTCTGCATCCACCCTCTCTCTCCCTTCCTCCCCACGCAAGAAGTCCCAAAAGTTATGAAAATACTGAACCCTGGTGCTTTTCATTTTTAATCAGGGGGACAGGAGATGTGGGAGGAGTTTTGAGATCCAGCAGAACACTTTACCACACTCTGACAGGAAGGACTTGTCCGGCAAGCAAGGACAATAGCTCTCTTGTGCTGGGCCCTTCCACATCAGTGTCACACAGGAAACATATCCCAAGGTCACAAGGAGCAGACTACTGCACAGCTATATTTTCACAGAAGGAGATGTAAACCTGATAGATGGAAGGAACACTACACACTGGACCTTGCTGGGAGGCTGGTCATATACAGTAACATATTTGCACTTAAAGAGCACAGGGGTTTAATGAGCTTCCCTTACTCTAAAAAATTATTTCCCCTCCAACCAAATTTGGGCTTTTTCTTTCTTAGTCAGTGATAGAAAACCACAACACCTCAGTTATAATCCTAATTCAGCATCACAACTAGCATGATGAATTTATTCTGTTGGACAATTATTAGACCAAATTAATTGGATTTCAAAGCAGGGGCTGGGAGGGTAATCACACAAAAACTTGCTGCTTCAGCATACAGAATAATCTGAATTCATGTTCATTTTATATATCTCTGGTCAATAATTCTATAGAATTGATACCTTTGTGGAGTCATTTCTCCCACAAGACTCCAGCTGCAGGATCTGCCATTTTCAAATGCGCACCTTCCCAAACTCCTGGATTTCATTGGAATGACTTACAGGAGTTAGGAGGAGAGAATGAAACCTTTCTCTTAAGTTTCACAAGAATTTTAGAACACGTTTTAGGTGGAGTTTTCTATTGATCGATCTAGCCAGCAGTATAAAAATATAGGTGTGTAAGGATTTTCCTGCTTGGACAATTTTCATTTCATACAATCAACAGGGAACCATGAGCAAGACATTCCTACTGGAAAAAGAATTTCCCAATACTTCTTTTCATACTAGCAAGTCATAAATTATGTTCTCCCAAAATAAATAAAAGATGGCAATTCAGAACCAACAGCCTCAAATCACAGTCATATAAGAGGACTGGAGCAAGATCAAAACCCTGGGACCCTCCAGGAACGCAGAATTAAGTTGAGCATCCTAGAAAGTGATCTGTGAGCCACACTACAAAGGAAGGAAGTTATTCCTCCCCCCTTATCTCTGAAACAACTGTTCCTGCTGTTTTAACATGGGGAATATATTCTTTATTAACCCTGACAAAGTGAGTAAGGCCAAGCAGAAGCCTCACTCAATTCAGGTGCCTGAGAAAGTTAGTATTGGCAGAAGTAGTAGTAAACCTCAAAAAGCACCCATGCCTCAGCAGACATCATGCATATGGATGTGGAAATGCCTCTGCCAGACTTCTGATCCAGCATGCACAGTGTGCAACTGCAGCACAAACAGACAGTCTGTAGATGACAAACAGCTGTAGCTGTCTCTTGACTGATTCATGTAGGTTCCTTGCAGAATACAAAGTTGGAAGCCTTTCATAGTGGCTACCAGGTGCTTCAAGGACTGGCAACTTCTACCTTCAGCCATTCATGTAACCTGTACTTTTTAGTCCCGAAAAGGAAAAACTAAATAAGCTGACACAAGGGACAGGTCATGGACAAATGTGTGCCTCTACTACATGACTAACACAGTACATGTGCCAAATAGAATAGAAGGTAAACTCCATGACAATTTTTGGGAATACAAGTGTGAAAACTCATGCCAGCTTCCACGAGGGGAAAAAAAACCAGAATTTTGTCAGACTCTTGTTCAGTGGCTTTCAGTGAAGCTACAGGTAACAGAGATGTTCTCTTGTCCTGAAGAACAGACCATTGCCAAGCTTCTGTTGTGCATGCAGAATTCGGAGCTTGGCTATGTCTGGCTGGTGGCTGATGTAACATCTTAGTTTGTTTCCCAGTATCAGATCAACCCTCCAAGTGATGAGCCCAGGCACAACAGGGATTTTAGAAGAAGGCTTCTTTCTTCTGTAGCCTGGCTGAATAATCTCATAAAGTAAGCACTTTCACCTTCTTCCTTCTTGTTAACTTACTCCAACATACACACAGAGATGAGGAAAACGAAGCCCCTGTTTTCATGCAACATTGTTCTCCTGGAATCTGACTAAATTCAAGAGGGCTCTCATTAGGTTTAGCCAAGGAGGTACAGAAAGACCTGGCACATCTCTAGTCTCGCTTTCTTGGGATGGGTCAGTAATACACACATGAGCCTATTTACTTCACCCAGACCCTTACACTGGATGCACAAAGAGGTTGTACAGGGCACCACAGGATTACCTGTACCCTGCAATAGCCATCCCACAGCTGTACGGAGATTCCTGTAAAAAACAGGCTGTGTCTCTGATAAGCAACAGGCAGCTAAACTGTTTGATTTCGTCTTTAAATGAAAACCTGAATATATCTACAGTTCTTCAGGCTCTTAGTTATGTCTCCTCCTGCTCATCTGTGTAGAGGAATTAATTTTGTTTAGGAGTGTTTATTTTTTCACACTCTCACTTGTGAGCTAAACTTAATGCACTATTTCAAGTGACTATCACTTCAAGCTGCTAAATCTATAGACCAGCATGTAGAAACAAATTGCTTCATATTGTTTGGTGTCTGAGACACCTGAAACTCAATCTGCTTCCCTTTTTGTTCTTTTTTATTGTTTCCTTCCCACAGCTTTATAATCAGTACAGGAGATTTTTGGTAACAAACATTAGAAAAATAGAGGAAGGTAGATAGTGGGAAACACAACCACCTGGCTTACAACAGTCCTCTAAAGAGCTACTGAAAAATATACAAATCTCTGTATTCTTAATTCTTTATTCTCACTCAATAATATTCCCTTATGGAATGAGGCTTGACCTTCAGTTTTGAACTTCTATCAAATCTCAGTGGTATGCATGAGTTATTAAGAGTATAGACCAATCTAAAAAGTAAATCATGATCATCTCAGCAAAAACACTTCTGTCAAGGACTAGAGAATAGGGGAGGAAAGGTTGAACTCAGAAAGCAAGTGTCATGCTCAGCATCAACTACCATAAGAAATAATTTCACTAATAATAACCTGATGTCTTACACTAGATACGAGAAAGTTAAACACATGAAGGCCTTGATGCCTTTTTCTGGTCTTAGGAAATAAAGGCTCAGACACGGTGAAAGGGTTGGGGGTTGTTTACCTCGGTATTTTAATAGGATCCCATTCGATGGCTTCTGCCGTCCAGGTAGAACACGCCGCAAAAGCCCCGTCCCCCAGTCGAGTATACAATTAAAGACTCTACACATTTAGCATATCTACCAGGAGGGCCCAATAAGGGCCTGGGTGGCTAACTTCTAGTTTACAAAATCTGTCCTGCTAGGAGACCTTGAGGGCTCACGAAAACAGGGTGTTTGGTCTCTAACTCTACGTGGTTTCAGGGGTGTTTAGTCTACCGGCCTGCTAAACACCATGAAACCAGGCTAAACTATCACCTAAAGCATCACAAGTATGCATGCTAATACTTGTGAATGTAGGGAACAGTGTAAGAAATATTAAGAAGAAAAGCAGAAAAAATCCTTCAGGCATCAGCCTGAACAATGATTTCTGAGACTATATAAATTTCTTAAAGCATTCTTAATACCCTATATGTCCTACAATAACATTGGTTTGATTTTTTTGTTGTTGTTGTTGTTGTTGTTGTTGCTGTTGTTTTCTTGGTTTGTTTGCTTTTGGTTTTTTTTTTTTTTTTTTATTCTTTATACTTGTGGTGTTATTTATTTGCTTATTTGAAGCTGTGGTACCTATGGAGAGTTGTCTGAAAAATGTTCTTTCCCAGGTGTATTCGGATGAAAAAACATTTCTCTGCACAGAGAGACAACCATATTTATTTAGTTAAGAAATTAAATGGGAAGTAAAAGCAAGTGCCAATACATCAGAAAAACTGTAGAGTTGATTAACTCCATGTAGTTTTACACAGGGTAGAATGCCACTGAACAAGAACCTATTCAAAAGTTTTCACGTAAACTTATTTCATTTTATTTGAAGAAAATAAAGGGAAGACCTATTTCCATTAAGTTTTCAAGGAATTATTTTTCCATTCATTTGTAGTGTAGGAATTCAGAGAGGAAGAAAATTTCATGGAAGTTTTCCCAGATAAAAACATGGCAGATGAGGAAATAATAGTACCGGTTTGGCATAATGGACTTTCTGGGAGGTTTTAAATTACAGAGGAGAAAACTGATCTTTTTTAAACTTTTGGTGAACTTTGGCAGTATATTTGAAAATTTGTAGATACAAATTAAAGAAAACTTGAAGAGCAAGGTATCAAGTCCTCAGTAAAAGAATGCAACATTTGGAAGAATGAAATTCTAGTATTTAAATATATTAATTATTAATGTGACTGTGTCACACTGCAAAAATAATCATTGCTTATTCTGTGACTATACTGCATGGTTTTCTTAAACTTCCTCTAAAGCAGCTACAAGTGCCAAGGACAGGATATGAGATGAGATGGCCCACTGGTCTGAATAATTTCTTTGAATCAATGCCAATCTCATGGTTTAATCCCAGACAGCAATTACCACACAGACACTCAATCACCAGCCTTCCGCTGGGATGGGGGAGAGAATCAAAAGGGTAAGAAAACTTGTGGTCTGAGGTAAGTACAGCTTAAACAACAACAACAACAATAGAAAGGAAAACAACAAAAAGACAAGAGAAATAAAATTCCTGAAAAACAAGCCATGAAAATAAAGAGGGAAAAAAGGCTTTACATACACATTTAATAAAATCCACCCTGTTTGTCAGCACTAGGGGCTCTACGAGTCAGGCTGCCCCTGGCCAATCAAAGCTTTTATATACAGTACAAGGGGATAATGTTCCTGCACTGAACATAGAAAAATAAGATGGGGAAAACAGTCTGTGTTATTCTTGCCTCAGGCAAAGGCAGACCCATCTGTGATACTGGTTTTGCTCAGGGACCTGAGTGACTGAGGTTCCCTATTTGAGCTTGCTGTGCGATCAGTGCAACTCACCCCATGTAGCATCAGCTGCACGATGTGTAGAGGAGATTCTTCCTTTGGTCATCCAGCCCAGCACTGGCAATTGGGGTGCCAGGAGAAGCTATGCTTTAGTGCCCATCACTTCCAGAGCAGTTTGAAACCCTTTGTAAACTTCCAGTATCTCCTTTTCAGCTGGACTGTAATGAGCCTCAGATCCCCTGTATGCCTAGCACCAAACCCTTAAGGGTCAACCTTGACTTTCCCTTGCTACTTTCTGTCAGAGGCTCCAGGAGAGACCATCCTCCCCAGCTGCAGTGTAGAACACATTGTCTGCAACTTATGAATAATGAATTATCATCCCCCAAGCTTATTCAAATTCTTGCTGTTGCTCAGAGCCCCATGTGAAAGCTGGTTTTCTTCCCAGTGCCTTGATGGGAAGGGCCAACAATCACACTGTCATTTGGGATGTGCACTCTCCAAAATGTCACAACACCTAAGAAAGCTTATTTCCTTTTTGCTAGTCAGTGGAAACACTGCTACTATCTAGTTTATCCCATCCATTGGGACATGACTTCCATCTTTCCTTCTTATTCCTAAGATCTGGATCTTCTGTGTAGGTCCTGTGATGTCACTTTTGTTTAGAGCAAAGTCAGACCATTTTCTTCCCATGTTTTTTGCAGAAACTTCACCTGCTGTGTTGCTCTATACAATGATGTCATCAATATATTCCAGATGTTTTGGAGCTTCACCATGCCCCAGTGCAGCCTGGATCAGTCCATGCCAGATGGTTGGGGTGGCATTTCCACCCCTGGCACAGTTGGTTCCAGGTATACTGCACATCCCTCTAAGTGAAAACAAACTGTGCCCTGCCCTCTGTTGCCAGAGGGATTGACAAAAACACATCATCAGTGTCAGTGGTGGCACCACTTGGCTGCCTTTGACTCAAGTACATTTTGAAGCTCCAGAATGTTGAGCGTGCCAGCACTCAGAGGTGCTATTCATTCAGACCATGATAATCTACTCTTAGTCTCTATTCCCATTAGACTTTCACACTTGCCATACAGGGCTGTTAAGGGGTAAGCAGGTCCTGCTGATCACTCCTTGGCTCTCCAGTCAGCAAACCACCCTATGAGTAGGAATTACAGAGTCTTGCTTGAAGCCTTACTACCTCCCAGCACCACTGTGGTACTGATTGGCACCTGCTGTTCCCCAGCCTTCAGCAACCCCACAACAGAATGGTGCTCTGAGAGACCAGGCAAGGTAGACAGATGCCTCCAAGGCACCTACACCAAGGGGCCACTTGCCATTTTCAGTCCTTGAAATAGCCTCTCCTGGGATAGTCTATGCCAAGGATGCCTCTGGGCCACTGACAATGGGGTGCGTTTGCCTCTCATTCCCAAACAGGCTCACTCCAGACTCCCATAAAGTCAGCTGTTTGGACCCCCTCTAACTCCAGAAATACAGAGTTCTGTCCCTGCATAGCCTGATGGCATTAGGGTACACTGTGCGCTGCACCAGAGCACTGCACCTACTAAAGCCTTGTATTCCTGTGGGGCTGCTGTGCTAGGACATCAAATTCACACAGGTCAGCAAACCTGGTTGTCCCTTTGCTCCACCTGGCTGAAGGCAAGGCCCCTCTAGATCATGGTCACAGTATTCATTATTCACCTCTTGTAAATACAAACCAGAAGTCTCTCTTTATTAAGATCAGAAAAAAGATCAGTCCTTTCTGTCTGGCAACTGCACACTGGAAACCAGAGCAGCTATTTTCCTTGAAGAGCACTGTTTTGTGATCAGTTTTCCCTTCAACTCATGTACCCATGCCTCTAGGGTCAAAGTAGATTTTCCATCCCCCTTCATCATGTCCTCTCCATGGTCATGCAGGCAAAACCATAGAATGGCTCATGGTGTGTACCCACTGTATCCACCCTCTTGAGCAGAGGAATGCTTACTCCTAATTCATAAGATACTGATCCCAACACATAGGGGGTACAAATTCTTCAAACTGTGGGAACCCCTGGGACAGTTTCTCCACATGCAGGCCTGGAGGGGGGAAGGCTTTCTTTCTACTGACAGTTATCCAGCCAGGAACCTTTTGTCCCTCTGTGTCTTTCCAAGTCATTACTGCCAGTGAGTTTGCAGAGCACAATGCTCCTCTCTGTTCAAATGTACCCCACACAGGTAATACAGGACTTCATATGGATAATTATTCATTGTCCAGGTCATCATAAATCACCTCCAGCACAGCTAATTCCCTCAAGTACTAAATAGCTCTGTCCACAGTGGTCCACTTGCCTGGGCAAAACACAATATCTTCCTTGATGGAAGGTATCATGGCTTATGTACAGGGGCATGGCATCAGAAGAAGAATCACTAAATACCCAGTGTTCCACTTTATCATAATCTCTGCATGCTCAGCTGAATTACTCAGGCTTTGTACATATGTACTGCTTGAGACATAAGGGGATGAAGCATTTTAGTGCTTTGTGGTTAAATATTTGGTCATCCATGCAAATCATGGTCCATATTTAAAGTCTAAACCAAGCCACTAAAGCAATGCATTGCTCATCAGACTGTAGAATTCCACGTCAAATTACCTAAATGTGCTTAACTTTGAAGGTATGAAGATAAGAGGGACAGCAACTGCAAGATAGCTGGGAATAATGTGGTTCAGAAATGCAGTGCTGTTGCAGCCCAGTAACATTTTCAAACCCAAATTTTATTGCCTGGGGACATCTGTATTCCTTAAAAAAAAACAAAAAACAAACAGTCAATCAAGCAAGCAACCAACCAACCAACTAACCAACCAACCAACTAACCAACCAACCAACCAACTAACCAACCAACCAAAAAAAAACACCTAGAAAAAAAGACAAAAGGGAGATAGAGAAGATTTCCTCATACAACAGGGGAGACTTCCACTTTATCAAAGCTATGATTTTTTATTGAGACACAGACATTTCAAGCACCATAATCCCTCATAGTGCATATACCTAAGCACTTTTGTGGTCCAGAGACTAATGAGATTTGAGACTTTCATTCAGTTCATTTCTTGCGTAGCGTTACACTAATACTAATGGTATACATTAGTCTGATATTAATCAAGAGATAATTTGGTTTTTGAAGAATCATCTATCCAAAAAGAAAATCCCGTCACAACCTGTTTATATTACTTAATATTTAAAAGCCATCTATGAGGACTGTCTGGTCTAATAAATACTTGAATTAGCTCAAAATGGAAAACATATTCACAAGGACTAAACAGATCCTACTTGGGTTAATTGCCAATTTTTAGAAAGCATCCAAAAAGGGGACACAGATCAAAGAAGAGGAGGGTACATTTTTAGAGGGAAGACTCTAATCTGGTATCCTGAGACCAAGAGCAGCCAGATGCCACGCAATCCTCTGTGAATCTGGGCATTCAGCTTATCACAGCTTGCTCAGAGTAAACCTCTTGAGGGAGAAATAGGCCTAAAACCAGAGAACCTCTGCCCATTCCCGCATTTCCTTATGAGGAAAAAACAGTAAGTACAAAAGCAAGGAAAATGTTTACTGATGGGCCTGTAACTGTCATGAGCAGTTCCCCATCCCTCATCTACGGTTATAAAAATAAATAGTAGTGAGGCACATTTTGCTGTCCTTTCTAGAATAAGGCATCATTTTACATACCACAAAATTGGTCCTTTGACTACTTAGTGAGAAAGCTGACTTTAAATTAGAGCTTCTTAACTGTATTTCATTACCTTTGGCATCGTAAGTGGCCATCTATGAGTAACACACCTTTGCTTCTGAGCAGATGATTTGGGATACAATGACTAACTGGTTCCTGATGACTTTTTGGAAGCTGAGTTAGTGGAAAGCATGTTTATTAATAGGTTATTAGCAAATGAATTCTCAGAGAAGAGGAAGTATAGTGCTGAAGTGCCCTGCCCTTGTAAGGATGGTGGTGCTCTCTCTGATGTTCAAAGGCTCCGTATCTCACCCAGCCTTTGCTGAGACTAACTTTAAAGAAAAAGAAAAAGAAAAAGAAAAAGAAAAAGAAAAAGAAAAAGAAAAAGAAAAAGAAAAAGAAAAAGAAAAAGAAAAAGAAAAAGAAAAAGAAAAAGAAAAAGAAAAAGAAAAAGAAAAAGAAAAAGAAAAAAAGACAAGCCATCGTGTTGTGAAGAGCCAGATGCGACTCATTCTACCTGTAGTGACAGTACCCACTGTCCCCATGATAAAGGTAAGCACAGCAGGCAACTCTTCATATACTTTCTTCCTTCTCCATGCCTTCTAGACTTCCTAAAACACACAGCAGTGCCAAGTTCATGGCCTTGCAGTGCTGCAAGTGTTTGCATGGGGCCACCAAGAGAGATGTAGGCAAACAGCAGGGCATTGAGATCTGGTTTCCAGCATTCCTGGAAATATACACTGGCTGCATTGTGTTGCCTAGTGGAGCCCAGCCAGCCTTGTCCAGACTTCTCTGTTTTCCAAGAAGTTGCATTTAGATATTAAATTGTTTATACACCTTCTTTGACTTACCCCACCCAGCATGTAGAGACCAAAATACTTCTCCTGTTTTGAAGGCAAATGGATAGGACTTTATGCTATTATTTGACAGAGTAACTCCACTTTGCTGTTTTACCAATTTTTCATTTACTTGTAAGGTTGTAGGTTCAGGTGGTGGCACCAAACACAAACACAATGCATCCAAGATGAGATTAATAGCATGGTATCTTTCAAATGGTAGAAAATAGAAAATTGGAAGCATCTTTGGATTCGGTAGGGAAACAACTGGGTGCAACTCTGAAGTTGTTAAATTAACCTTTCAAAATACCATTTAATGATACTTTCTTAAAACTGCTAACTTGAAATAAGTAACTGGAACTTCTTCCTTCCAATTGTTTAGGTGATTTAAAAAATATTTGTGTCTGCAGACTAAGGGTGTGGATGGTACTTCTCAAACTGTTTCACTAGGGAAGAAGTTTTGGAACTCTTATCTTGTCATTTAGGAACCCTCTCCCCTTTAGCTGAAGAGCAGATTTGAACAGTGAAATCAGGTGTTATAAAAACAAAAAGTTGAAATTGAGGGCTGAATTTTCTTGTGAGCCTTGATGTCTGGTAGGCTACTTGCAAGGGACTTGATGAAAGACAATTCTATTTCTTATGTTTAAGATCTGATGCGGCTTTCTCCTTCCCTGACTTCTTAATTAGTTGCCGTAATATATTAAATCAGAAGTGGTGCTACAGAGACAGTGCCTCTGACGTGGCAATGCAGCCAGTGTAAAGGAGGATGGGGCAGAGCCAGAACACAGATTGCAGTCATATCACTTCAGCAATAGCTTTCACTTCAGGAATGGAGTGCTGGTTTTGGCTGTGATAGAGTTAATTTTTTTTCACAGTAGCTGATATGGGACTATGTTTTGGATTTGTGCTGAAAACAGTGTTGATAATACAGGGATGTTTTTGTTATTGCTAAGCAGCGCTTACACAGAGCCAAGGCCTTTTCTGCCTCTTTTATCACTCTCCCAGCAAGTAGGCTGGGGGCACACAAGAAGTTGGGAGGCAACCAGCTGGGACTGCTGACCCCAAGAGACTCAAGGGAAATCCCATACTCTGTGGTATCAGCACACAAAGCCAGGGGCAGAAGAAGGACTGTGAGGATGTTTGGAGTGATGGTGTTTGTCTGCCCAAGTCATTGTTTGCGTGATGAGGTTCTGCTCTCCTGGCGATGGCTAAACACCCATCTACTCATGGGAATCAGTGAATTAACTCTTTGTTTTGCTTTGCCTGTGTGCATCACTTCTGCTTTCCCTATTAAACTGTATTATATCTCAACCCAGAAGTTTCCTCACTTTTTTGATACCACCATCCTGATGGTGCCGGAATGAGCAAGTGGCTGTGTGGTATTTAGCTGCCGGCTGGGGTTAAACCATGACATCCCCAAAAACAGGACTATTTAAAAAAAGAACAGTTATCAACTTGCACACATGGATGGGGCCTGCAATCTGACAGTTCATCCCCGCCCAAGGGACTGTGATTGCACGTGGCATTTGCATGCATGTTGTTTGTGGCCATTCTTCAGGGCTACCCTTGTCCATGGCCATCCTGCAGGCATATCCAGTAGACCGCCCTCTGATAAGCGGATGTCAACATCTACTTGCCTCAATAGCTGAAGCTCTTGGAGGAAGATGGTTCACATGCAAGCGTTTCAGGATCTGCATCTGTGTGTCTTTGATGGGGTGCAAGTCACATATTTTGCCCTTGGCTATGTTTGCATGACTGTGTGTTGCAGCTCTGAAAGTCCTACAAGGAGCTGCTTCTTGCAGTCTGAAGGGCTGCTCATGCATTAATCTCCTCGTGGGTGGTCTAGCACACACACAGGGAGTCTGCTGCGTGCTTTGTGGCTCCACCCATTCAGCCGCCACCGCATTATTCAGCCTTAGGCTGGAGGGCAGATCACAGTGTCTGGTGTCAGAGTAAAGCCGCTTAAAATTGGGAACAAATCTTAAAAGAGTTTAGAGAACACTTCATATGCAATGTAAAACAGAGGCTAAGGAACAGAGAAAATCATCTCATTTCAGGTATCTGGAACTTCTTAGCATGAAAGGAAAATAACTGAGTTACAGAAAAACAAACCGCTTCTCATGTGATTTTGGGAATGTCTGTAAACCACACTTTTGCTGAAGAGTAGCTCCTCTTGCCTTTCAGAAATCTGTTTTTCCTCAGAAGGCCTCTGACACCAAGCCCCAGTGCTTAAAGGGAGGGTTTATGTATGCACAGAAAGCTTTATAACATTTCTCTATGCTAATATTCTTGCTTGCCTATGCAGCAAAGAGCTACAGTTCTCAATTATTTTTTATGACTTCTAAGCCAATAACATTTGCTCAAATTCATATGACACTTGCCATCTGCCATGTACTCTAACAAGATGTGACCAAGTTTAATAGCTTGGTCACATTACAGAAATAAATCATATTTAAAACAGTGAAAACATTTTGCTCTGACAGGTTAGAGGGGAATTTCTATGCTCACCTACTAAAGTGTTTTCTCAAATACGGAATTTTCTTTCCTGCCCCTCAAAAGCAGATAATGTGAAGCCTATAATTAATTTTTCTCAAGTACAAATTTATTTATTTTTAGTTATACGTGTCAAAGGTCTTCCAATTTCATGTGTTGTTTGAAGCCAAAATGAGTGCTTGAAGGGAAATAGTCTGCTCTCTGATACAAGAAGGTAAGGAAGTAATGAAAACAGAGAAAAGCAGCATAGACTATGCTTCAGCTCACACCCCGATTTGCCTTTCAAACACATTTGTAGCCACAAAGAAGGTAATAAGAGAGTAGCCTGAAGTTGTTCTTTGTGCTAAACAGTAGTGGTCAGCGTACTTCCATGTAGATGGATGGATGAAGGAAACCAGAAAGTAAGAGAGAATCTCAGAAGGGACAACTTACCTTTCCCACCAATCAAAATTGCAAACATAGAATCATAGAATCACAGAATATGCTGAGTTGGAAGGGACCCATCAGGACATTGAGTCCAACTCCTGGCTCTTTGCAGAACACCCCAAGAGTCACGCACTTCTTGAACTATCAGGTTGGTGCTGTGACCACTTCCCTGGGTAACTGTTCCAGTGCCCAACCACCCTCTGGGTGAAGAACTTTTACCTGATACCCAACTTAAACCTCCCCTGACACAACTTCAGGCCATTCGCCCAGGTCCTGTCACTGTCACCACAGAGATGAGATCAGTGCCTGCCCCTCCTCTTCCCCTCATCAGGAAGTTGTAACTGCAGTGAAGTCTCCTCTCAGTCTCCTCTTCTCCAGGCTGAACAGGTCAAGTGACCTCAGCCACTCCTCAGACAGCTCCCCCTCCACAACCTTCTCCATCCTGGAAGTCTGCATGGATATGCAGTTGTTTGCTGATTGCTTCAGTTAGCTTTCACTTGAAAAGTACTGGATATTTTTATCAGTTCCTTAAGAGCCACTAACGGCTGCAAATGAAACAAAATGAGACATTAATTATTAAAATTGAAAAATGGAAAAGATCCATTAGGCTATCTCAAATGGCCAGAGCTCATCCTGCCAGTACATTTTCAGAACTGTGTCCAATACAGTTATAAATGACAAGACAGTGAGATTAAGCCTGTTTTAAAAGTCACTCCAGAATACACAGACATAACACCAACAGCCACACAGATGCTGCAGCAGAACAATACTGAGCATTCAGACAAGCTGGGAGAAAACTATCGTCAAAAAAGTATCATCATTAGAGAGAGCCATTTTTAGGACACTGGTGCGCTGTAGGAAAGAGCTTTGGCCTCTGTACAGTATGGCAAGAAATATTCTCACCTAATTTCTACTTCATTAATGAAGACAGCAGAGTGATTAGAAATCAAGAGGACTCACATCCAGCAGAATATTTCACTTCCTGATTTTTCGTCACCAGAATTTTTGCATTATCTGCACAGTGCACAGCTTGGCCAACCTGCACTACAAGGGCTGTGGCTGACCTTAGGACACAGATATTAAATGTCAAGATATCAAACCTCAGGATGAGAAAAGAACTGAAAGTGAAGCTTACTTGGAGGTTACCTTGTGTGGTGTGTAACAGTGTTGGATGGGTCAAGATACAGCTAATCCTCTTGTTTCTGAGAGATTAACAACCCATTGGTCAAAAGTTTCACAAAATGCCATTGTCCGGATTTTGTTCATCATGTTAGGACAGCAAAATTTCTCTTTCAGTTTGTCTTTCAGGCTGTATAAGGGGAGGACAATGGCAACATTGGTTTAGTCAGCAGAAACAACTGTAACTTCAACAAGACCACATTCTCACATGAACTAGAAATTATTCAACAGCTTCAACATGTTCCTGTTATTACATTTATTTGTGTGTATTTTAGGTTTTTTTCTGGAGTTTATGCTGCAAATCCTCATCTGCAAAAAGTAAATTGCATTCCTATTCCTTCCCAGGAACAGTGTGGTTGTCCTCTTACCAGTAACAGGAAATTGTGGGAAGGCAGTAGAGAAGTCAGAATTAAGATAACTTTATCTATATCTAGATGGGCAAGTTGCCATCAGAGACCCCAAGAAGGTGGTTAACTCAGCCTGAAGGTAGCAACTAGAGAAAAGGCAGCTCCCCATATGGTTGGGATTAGTCTCAAGGAGAATATTTAAAACTTGCACTGTCTTCAAAAACCAAGACAAAGTAAAAGGATTGCTTCTTACCTTTGCAGTTCCCCTCATGGGGAACCTACTGAGGGGTATACACTGTAAAATAACCTAATGTACAGGGGTTTATCCAAGCAGCTGAAGATCCATTAATTTGACACTTACCAATATTTCCTTTTGCGAACTTTCTAGTGCACTCTCCCCAATGTTTTCCTAATTTTTTTCTCCACAGTGGAGTTCATATCTGATTTACCTGTATCACAGCATCAGCTCAAGCTATAGGGTTTTTTTACCCAGTCACTTTGGAGCACACTGTTTGGAAAGGGTCTTTGTCTTTATTTAATTTCATTTTATTTCATTCCAACTCTTTATTCCTAATATAACTTTGAACTTGGGAGAGTTGGCAGGGAAGAGAAGAAAGGGGAGTATTTTCATCAATTCAATTAAGGTGCTCCTTGTACCCAGGACCCAGAACAGTGCTGCTCTGCATTACAGGCACTCAGATTTCATTTGAAATTAAACACAGGATCAGAGCTTCTCATGTAATTTGCAAATGAAAACCAGGTGTTTCTAAGTCATAACTGCCATGGAAACACTGTATCCTATTTTTTCTAAAAAGGTTAAAAAGCTACAAACATCAGAAGGAAATTATCTTGCTGATCAGTCTTTGAAACAAAGAAAATAGAGAAAGAAGGACCCCTGATTTGTAAATCAGGGTTTGGGAGTAGTCTCTGCTCAAAAAAAGGACATATATGCTCCTTAGTATCATTCTATTCAGGGAAATCTGTCTCAAATCTGATTTCAATAAATAAATGCTTATAAAGCTCTTGAGGCCTAATATTTTTTTCAAGATGTTGCTCTGTACAAGTACTATAAATACTGGATGCCTATGCAACTGAGAGTGTGGTAAGCAAAATTCCCATATCCAGTGGAAAGAACATCATCACTCTGAATAATAAGAAAAAGTGACTTTCACTTATATCAGTTGATATCAGGCCTCTTTAATGAGGTCTAGGGAAGTAGTTATGTAGCCACAGACCTTGGATGAAACTCAGAACATGCATGTGGAACATGAAGACTGAATTCTGAAAGACAAATTGGGTTCTTAAGAGCAAACAGTGTCTCCCAAATATTGCAGCATAACAACAAAATTGCTGTCTCCTCAATATTAAACGGATATTTCTAGGGGCAAATATACTCCTGAATGGCAATAAACACTGGGTAATCAAGAGCACATTATGAAAGCAGTAAGATTAAATAACAAAGCAAAACAGAGTTTAATGTCTTTAATAGACATTCTTTTGTGATCAAATTACTTGGAGGATCAGACTTCCATGACATTCTATACAGTGCTGATGTTTCAGTGTCCCAGAAGACATACTTTGTCTGATACACTAGAAAGTGTAATCTTGGATCCTCACAATTCATTCAAAAAATTCAACAGCAACAGAATATTCAACTAAAGCTACATGGATGTAAATCCTAGAACATGCAACAGAAGAACAGGAAATGCTGGACAAAAGTTTCACCGGAGTACTTCCTGTCCCACAGGTTAGTGGTTACAGTGATCTCTGAATATCAGTATTTTGTGGTTGTGTTTTTCTTCTGCTTCTGTAGTTTGAAGTCAGCATTCAGTAGGCCAAAGAGCTTTCCTTCATGGCAGTATTATACGGCATTGAATAATTTTAAAGGCCAGGCTGGACCTGATCTAATGGGTGGTATCCCTGCCCATGGCCAGAGGGTTGAAACTAGATGATCTTTAACGTCCTCACTAACCCAAAGTATTCTATGGTTCTGTGATTAAAGGAAGTGAAATTAATGTGATTAGCAAGGGAACATTGTCTTCAGCATTCAATCATGTATCCTTACTTTTCACCAATGCTGATTTATTTAAATGATTCTCTTCCATTGAAGGACTGCAGCCACAGTTATGGAAGTACTGAAAATAATTCTCCACATCCCAGTCAGTTTTACTCAAAGGTGGATGAGAAACTGGCTAAATGGCTAAGGGATATTTACTGTGATATCATTAATCAAATAGCCATTTTAAATTTAGACATAAGGGGGCGCCTTGAAAGGAGAAAAATAATGGTGTTTTGAACAAAGCAGAAGGAGGGCCTCAGTGTGATGAGAATGGCTAATCAGTACGTTCCTATGCAATGCCATCAGAAATTAATTTCTCTTTAAACCTTCAAATTAACTCTGATTCACTTATGAAGTTGCTTTTTAGAAACATTTTATTGTACAGAGACCTGGAAGATAAGGTAACAAGACTATTTTTCTGAATAAGCAGAAAAAGAAAAGTCAGTATTCCTCCTAATTTGAAGTAATATTTTGATATCAAGGAACAAAGACATACAAATATTTTTATCAAATTGTTTGCCCTTGCCTACACTAAATCTGATATTTTTAAGGTCAGATCAGTATTGTCTACACTGAAGGAAAACAAGTACTCTTCATAATGAATGATGTTTGCTACCACGGAAGGGCACTAAAAACAAGTGCACTGATAAAGCACTCCTAAAGGACAAAAAATATCTGTATTTTCCCTTTTCTCTTGGAAAAGACTGCTGTTGAATGCTATTCAGCATTTAGCTTTACACAGTCATTAATATAAGCATAAATAACTCCAGGGTTTCCTAGTATTAATTTTGTTCTGTAATTACATGACCTTCTCCTCAGTAGCATGGTGAAAAGACAAAAACAAGAAAGCAAATAAATGCTGGGATTGATCCTGCCGCAAAGAAAGATGTCAAGACAGTACACATTCATCCCTGCATTGCTCCTCATTCTTCCCCAGTTTCAGTTCTCTCTTCCCTCTTCCCTCTTCTTTGACTAGATCCAGATTCCTCTCAAATAAATTTAGATTCAACCCTTTCTAAAAATTCTGCTTTGGTTTACAAACAACTAATTTGTGAACAAACACATTGGACATTTCTCTAGGGCTCTCTATGAATATTCCCTAGCTATATCCATAAAGAGAAGCATAAGAATGTGATTGCTGCAAAAACGAAATTCATAAAAAATAAATAATTTTTATAACACCACCTCAGGCTGGTTTCTGGATGAGTTAGCAGAAAATTGATTATGAGTTAATGTGAAAGCCTTTTCAAACTGCCTCAGTGCTAACAGCAGGTGGAATAAATTACGCTCCTTGAGTAAAGGTAGATGATATGATCCTAAGTGCATTATCACTTAAGCCATGTGGCATTTTTTTATCCACATCAGTGGATTGAAGTGCTACTTAAACCATCTTGGTTCTTTGTCATGGTGGGTTGTTCAGACACATTTCCAGGAGAGCCCAGATATATCTGCTTCCTTTAACAATTATGATTTATTTGGAAAATTCTCTCTGTTTCTGTGCATCTCTATGAGTGTCTAACCTACCACACTTAACTGCTTTAATAGGAAAACACCTCCACCTTTATCAGTAGGGATTAGATCACACTAGCCACCTATGTTTCCCTTTTGCAACCATAGTATTGCCTTAAGTCTATTTCTGTTGTTGAGAAAAGTTATTTTTCTTTGTGCATCTAGAATGAAGCATCAGTCTACAACCATGTACTGCAGGTACCAACAATTAATCTTCATGCCACAGGATAAATGCCTAGCTTTTACAAGCAGTATAACGACTATAAACTCAGCAACAAAACCAGTATTTTTTTAATTTGGACTTTAATACAGTCAGTTCTACTGGAGGGGAGACAGAGCTGTCATCAGTATGGGTAATCTTAAATTTCAAGAATAACTTCATATATAACGTAAAAACATAATATATGTTGGGACAAACACATACACAGAAAGTCAAATATTCATTTACTGTAAGCCATGGTAGCAGTGCTAACTTCAATAGAGTGTTTTATTGTCATGATCTTCTGACCTGGTCCAAGAGTGGTAGTTTAATACATAGGCACAGCAAGGTTCAGGTTAAGACAGATGAAAAATTCAAAGGGACCATGGATCTACTCTATTATATGTTGATTTATCAGAAACCTGAGACAGAGGGTGAATTTTGCATTGTGGCATCTCTTGCAGCCCCTAAAATCTGAAAAACATTACCCTTCAGATATCTGCCCTCTTTCCTGTGTACGTCCTGACTTTTCTTATCCTTTTATTTTCTCCCTGAGACAAAAAATAACCCTGTTTCTCATGTACAGCTAGAAAATGTTTGTTCCTGATGCTGAAAAGCTGTCAGCTGGCTCTGATTAAAAATTACTCTATCGGGTGATAAGACAGGCTTTTTCACTCGTATAAACTCTCAGAATTACCTTGCTGAGTAAAAAACGTGTATCACCCTAAGCCAATGAGAGTTTTATCAGTTTAATTAGGGCAAAGATGCAGTCGTAAGTAGCTGCTCTCCACATTTATCCCATAATTGAAAACTAATTTTCTGTAAGCAGCAAAATTGGTGTTTTTTTCCATGAAGAGAAATAATCCATCCTATTTAAAATTGCATAATATCTTGTTGTTTGGACAACAAGGACAGCAGTGTTTGCTGGTATTTTCAAGCACTTGTGCTCAAAGAGGATCTTTGTCTGAGTGGTAAGGAAAAGTTCAATACAAAAGTCATGGTATTCCACTAGCCAGAGCAGATTTGGAAAACTCACTTCATAATTGGGTTATACTTCCTCAGCAGTCTGAACTAGCTATCTCTGAGAACCCTAAAAGGATCTGTTCAAAGCTTTGGAAGCCAAATTTTCCAAAAAGTATTAAAATATTTACACTAGGAAGGATATTCTAAATTTGAACAGTAGATATGTAAAGATGAAGTAAAATGCAGAGAACTGTACAACTTTACAAGAAACTTTGCAGTTTCTTGAAACAGGACAATCTGTAACCAAAACAGTCAGGAAGAACCTCCTGAAGAAGTCGTAATTTCAACATAAAAATTATATTTGATATTTCTTTTCATATTGAACAGTTTTGAAAATTATTTACTGCATTACATTAACCACAGTATATCTGTTACTCTTCTACAGTCAATCAGAAGAAAATTTGCCATTGGCCTCAAGGAATGAGAAACGCTGTCATTCAGAGCCATATCAAAAAACAAGTGAGAGATATTTAAAAAAGCAATTTAATAATTTTTAGAAAAATAATAGAATGGAATGAAATGGAATACAATACAGTAGAATAGAATAATTACAGTTGGAAGAGACATAACAACAATCAGCCAGTCCAAGTGTCTGACCCTTTCTGGGGTGACAAAAAGCTTAAGAGGGTGTTGTCCCAATGTCTCAAACACAGTCATACGTGGGGCATTGAGCACCTCTCCAGGAAGCCTCTTCCAGTATTTCACCCCCCTCTCAGTGAAGAAACGCTTCATAATACCAAGTCTATACCTCATCTGGTGAAGTTTTGAACCATTTCTATGCATTCTGCTACTGGGTATCAGCTAAAAGAGCTCAGCACCTCCCTCTCTCGTTCCTCTCCTCAGGAAGCTGAAGAGAGCAATGAGGCCACCAATCAGTCCCCTGTTTTCCAAACCAGGCAAAGCCAGAGCCTTTAGCTGCTCACTATAGGTCACACAATATTAATTCACATTTAGAGAAAGTTAGCTTACAATCAAATTATTTTCCTAGGAAATCATATATACATTTTATAGAGTAAAATTCATTATTAGTTCATATTAGTCACTTGATATAAACTCCTGACTTCTGTAAACAGTGAGTTTCCATTGAAGCCTTTTATGATGAAGAAATTTTTCAATTAATTTGACTTCAGCCTTGTGAATCAGAAAGTCATCAGTGAGTCAGATTTCAAATTTCATGAGAAATATCTTGCTATGGGATCAAGTGACAAGTGAGCTTTTAATTTTAGAATGATGTTGTTACAAATTATAAAGAGTTGTCTTTTCTACAAACTTCCTTAGGATTCTTAATGTATCTCAAGCATACTAACACCTATAGCACAGAAAATAAGGTGAAGAGTCCTCTGCTGGCCAGACAGCATGCAAGCATTCACATGCTATGCTTTTGGATCCAGCAGCACCACTCATTGGCACTCAGTTGGCATCAGTATCAGCATAGACAGGTTTACAACCAGATAGGAGAAAAACTGGAAGACTTTGTCCTGCACATTCAACAGGAAGTGCTCTATTGTCTCCTATACACTTGAAATAGCATTTCTCCTGCTTCGTCCTTTTCAAGAACACTAATACAAGAGAGATGACAGCAGCATTTTCGGCAGCCTAGCAGCACCCTATTGTCCAACAGCTGTGCCTGCTAGAAACCAAGATGCTGCAGGTTAAAGTTTTACCACATAATTTTTGGCAGTACAGGATCATTCTAACCACCACTATCTACAGAAATATTTGCAGGTCTGTTTGGGTCACTTGTGACTGGAGGCTACAACAGGGTGTACGTGAACCATCAGTACATTTGATAAAGAGTTTGAAGAGTCAATGATTTCATTCCTTCTCTGATAGTACCCACAGGCCACAGTGTGAAGTCTCCCTCTCCAGTGTCATCTTTAAAGGTAGGATGGCACAGATCTGCCTTAAGCAGAGAAACAGCTAAGGCGCTGAATACCCTCAAGAGGACATGGACTGACCAGGCCTACTACACTGTTTCACAGATAGCTGCTAAGAGTGTCAAATAATTGCAGTTTTATTCACTGAAGAAGTATATTCATATATAGATCCATCCCGTGCTATTCTCCAACACTACTTACACGGGTACTGGGTACATGCACTGCTTACATGGGTTACTGTTCATACGCAACTCTTCATCCCAGTTCCACACATGGAACAATGGGGGAAGGAAAGACAAGGCTTTTCTTCAGCCAAAAATGTGGACTTTTAGGAAAATGAGAAACATAACTTAGCTCTTCTAGTGATACTTCCAGCTTATGATGTGCTAAGGGAGAAAAAAAATAATGTTAATCACAAGAATCTGAAAAAATCTTCAGAAACTTAAAATCAAGCAATTTTTCGGCGGAACCATGGCTTCAAGGATTGGTGAACAGACTGACTCAGTCCAAGTTACTGTGAGTTTCTTGCTGCCTCTCATCCTTAAACTCAAAATTGCATGCTGTTTTATATCCATTTACAAGTCTGCCTACTTTTTCCTCACCTGGAATATCCTTTGTGTCACAAAGAGTATTTCCTCCCAGCCTCACTGCACATCAGTGCAAGAAAGAAAAACTAGACAACAGAACAGTGGAAAAATGCTTTTGTCATCTTGTATTCTGTCACTCCCCAGCTGAGACAGAAGAAACCCAGCATTGTCACATGGATGTGAGTTAAATGACATGGCTTTGCCCCTAATGTTTAGAAAGCAAGAGGGCTAGAAGGTGAGAAAATCACAAACATCAAGAAATGAGAACTACAAATAACTTGCTATGGGGAGAGTCATCCTCAGGGGATTCCGTCATACATTTAGTCATGGATATAATGTACAGGATAAAGAAAAATCAAGTGATAGGCTGTGTGGAAGCAGAATAATTATTCAGACAGTTAAATTTTAATAAAGTCAAATGGTAATTCTCTACGCCTCACCTCAGGCTTTAATTGTACATTCTTTCAGTTATCTTGCATGGTGTTGGAAGTGTTTCTCTCAGCAGTCATAAGCACAAGTGTCAAGCACGACTACATGGTATTTGACTCTCAATACCATTAAACCTATTATGCAGAATGATTTGTGCTTAATAAGTCTATGTTTGAGTCTATGGTTTCTGCAACATGTTCCACTCTAGGCCATCAGAAGTATGAAAATTCTTTACTCCTTGTATTTAATACTTTATTTTCCCTAAAATCTTATGATTGTCTGAGACATGAAGTGCTAGCAGTTTATGCAAAACAGGATGCATATGTCCTATACTGTAAGATGAAGGAAGGTCTTTGTGGCTTCAAGGTAAACTGATGACAGGTCTGCGGGTTGAAAATGTAATGTACTTCTTCATTAATCCAAGACTTTTTCCACATGTTTATGAGTGTCTTAAGGAAAGAGAAGCTCAAACAAGCAATTCATCATCTAGTAAAGATATCCTGAGAGATGTCATCTACCCAAGCCCAGGTCATAATGAGAAACCTTGTGAGAAGAACATAAGCAGAGAAAATCAGGAGGGAGAGAGCAGGACTGGAGCTCTCACATATTGTTATTTCTCACAAGACCCTGTCCTCCAATAGTCTGGGAAATGAAGTGTTAGATGCCTTATCATGCATACCCCTCTTAAACACAATTTGCTCAACATGTTGTACTGTCTCTCCTTGAGTCTTCAATTTCACTTTCACCTATTAAGACTTATCTTTTCTTCTTCGGTCGGTTCCAATTTTTCCTCCTGCCAAGTCAAAGTTGTCCACGCCTCAAATCTCTTTATTTCTCATCAAGTCACAAAGATATTTTTTATGTGAAGCTGGATATCTGGCCCCACTATTCCACTCCAAAACTCAGAAAACTAATTTTGCCTCTCTCCTGATACTATTTTCCAACAGTCTCTCTCACTCTTGACATACACACAGATGTTTAGCTGCTATAGCCTTGGTATTCAAAGCATCTTCCTTTCTTCTCTTAACAACCTGGTCTCAATAGCAGGGTCAGAGCCAGGAGAAACTTCCTCAATGTATCTTCCACAGCTCCAGTTACAGTTGTAGGAGTCTGTTGAGGACAAAAGGATTAGTTTTGGCTAAAGGAATAGTATTAAGGTCTGGACAAGCCCACTAGATTTCCTGTGACAAGGCTTCCCTTAGTTCAAAAGCCTTCATTCTATAAAAGTTAACTTCCTTCTCGAGTTCACAGCAGTGTTATACCAAAACAAATTTCTGGTTTTTAACATGGATAGGACTTAAAATTTCTTCTTTTGCAATTTCTCCTTTCATCTTTTATTCAGTCTATGGCCTGTGCTAAGGATGAGAACAAAGAAATTTCCCTCTGGGAACAGGTCCAGTTCTGTCTTCTTCAGTACCCTGAACCGGGCTTCCTAGCACCTCCCTGTTCTCAAGCAACCTTTAAACTTGGAGTTTATCTCAGAGCATTGGACCAAGCTGTCAAACAAAGCAGGCTTCCAAATCTGTGACCCACCAAGAAAGACCACAAAGGAAACTTCACCAATGCTTGAGTCACATGAATTATGTCATGGGTACAAGGACGGAACAATCTTCTTTCCGAATATACTGGCCCCAATATACTGTAGGCTATGAATACTTTTCAGTGTCTTGATTCTCTGAAAATGCAGAGGTTACTGAGAAAGAGGTAATGAGGCAAGCCAAGAGCTTTCCCATATGGTCTCCCAATGACGTCCTGCTGCTCTTTGGCCTTTAGGTGACAGAAAGCAAATTAAGTGCAAGTTTTTCTCTAAGTCTGAATTTCTTACTTTTTATCATTTGAAGACAAACTTAGAGGTATATTTTTGAAATACTAGGAAAACAGGAAATTATACAGCATAAATTACAGAGAAGAGATAAAAAAAATGAAAATTATTATAACTATGAGACACTTCCAGGGCCCACTGATTACCAACAGAATAACTCATATTGGCTATATTGGCTGTGACAGTGACAGTGGCTGTGACATTTTCAAAAAACGAAGCAGCCTAAAGCACAAATAGGTTTTGGCTAGGACAACTTTGAATTTACAATCACAACAGCTTGTGAGTTTTATGAGACGAAAGGATAATCCTTTAAAAACACTCTTTTCACATTTGAAAGCAAGCAGATCAGTTTTGAGTAATTTGGGGATTAATAAATAATACAGATAGCTCCATGCAAAACACTTGTGCTGCTGAGTAATCCTAAAGGGTCAGAGCCGCTGTTTAATACAGATTCATATTTACAACAAATACCAGGGGGGTCAGAGAGGTGGAAGAGAGACTGTCCATTAGGGACAGTATCCAACAGAAAAGTCTAACATAAAAGTAGAACACAGTGGCCATATATGATAATAAAAGAACCGCCTATTCTTTCTTTCAGTTGACATATTTCCTTTACTTTTGTAAAGTAAAGTAACAATAAAATGCTACTAAAAACTGAATCATCTGGTCTTTGCATTAACCAGAATGAATGTGTCTTCCAGAGAAAAGAACAGTTTGGGTCATCAGCAACAACAATATTTAAAGGGTCAACATTTGCTTACTTTTCACCAGATCAGAATCATTACCTAATTTGTTCCCACTGCTATGTTTACCAGCATGGTAAACAGAACACTGAATTTCTGTAAGAACTAGAATAGCCTCTGTTTGCCACTCATGTTGCTTCTATCTTCTTGCCTAAAGGTCACAGGTTTTCTATTTCAAATCTTGGGTTGTTCTTTGCAAAGACTAACATTTGCATAATCTCCAAAGGAATTTTAGCATGGCTGTGACTTGAGCAAATATACTTGTGGGCTGTTATTCTTCCACTTATGCAGGACGGTAAAAAAAGCTTTAATCTTCATTTCCTGTCTCACTGACCCAGTTTTGAAACCATGCTTTTGCATTTGGACAACAACCTCTGCAGCAAAAGAGTTCCATTAGTTTCTGCAGACAGGAGATTAGGCTCTTTAAGCTGGTCTTTCAGTCTTTGCTCAGCCAGTGTTACTCTCTGATTCTCAATGTCACCCTTAAGTTCAATTTTAAATGTTTTCTGGATACATTCCAGCATGAGCCCATGACTGGGGTATTAGGGACCACTATCCTGTAACAACTTGACCTTGCTGCCTCTTGCCTGGCAGTCCTGTGAGAGAAGCTGAAAATGAACCCAGATAGTCCCTTCCTTGTCCCACACAGCATGGGGCAGCAGCTGCTGGGTGACTTATGTGTCATGCCTCTGACATAACATCCCAGCCCATGCCATGGCAGTGGCATGCCGGAGCAGGAAGCAGGTGGCACATTTCTGCAGGAAGCACTGGTGCCTTGGCAAGTGCATTGCAGACAGCAAGTCTGATCATCCCAAGCATGTGGCCACAATTCCAGGCCCCCCGACCATCACTTAAAGAGGCTGTGCTATTCCTGCAGGTGCTCCTGGGCAACAGCTTGGAAAGCAAGTGTTCTGCCATATGGGGCCCTGAGCAGGGAGCCACTGCTGGAGATACATTTGGCACGTAGGCCTGCTCTTGGGGAAGAGATTAAAGAATACTGCTATGAGAGGCGAGGAAGATGTGACTTCACTGGAGATACTCAAGAAACATCTGGATGCAATTTTGTGCAATGTGCTCTAGGGAGATCTTGCTTGCGCAAGGAGGTTGGACGAGATGACCCACTGTGGTCCCTTCCAACATGATCCATTCTGTGAAGTCCATGATTCTGTGATTGCAGGCAAGTCTGGAGAATCAAATCCGATTTCCAGGACAAGGGGTGCAAACACTAGAAATTGAATTGTCATGAATGTGAGTCTGATAGGACATTACACTTGAGAGTTGGCTGAAGGAGAGTAAAATGATTCAGTTCACACACTCAAAAGTCTATGTTTCACCATCCCTGCAGGAATCCACATGAACACAGTTTCTGTACTTTCAGCTGTGTGCAAGACCCCACCAGAGGGAACTAAATGGGAAATGGTTGTGACACAGCCATGACAACAGACACTTTTGAAAAATGGATTTTAGGGGGTGTGGAAATCATAAAATATAGAAAATAATAAATAGTTTAATTAAATTTAAATTTAAAAAGAAAATGCAATAGACCTCTTCATGAACACCTTCACAGTAATAGTAAAGAAGTAGTACCCTTAGATGTGCTTGAGTTACACTATGCATTTGTCTCTCTGCCCTGCTGTACTGTGCACTTATTTCCTTCTAAATATAGGAACTTTCTTCCATAATGGCATTACTTACAATGGGAACTGACTTCTTAAATTTTATCTAGAAATAGGATTATAACTTCATTCTAAATAGCAAACAATCATAGTGGAATGAGCTAAAATTTCTACATAGGAATGAGACTGCAAATATTTGGGAAATGGAGGAGTTAAGCAGACGAGAAGAATAAATTAATGATTTGCCCTTAGATTCAGAGAAGCTGTGGTTCTAAACCAAAATTATCTTGAAAATTTAAGCTCCACACTGTTTAATTTCCATACAGCTTAATTGTACTGATACCCCAAAAGGAAACCAATCTTACTTATTAACACTGTGTTTTATTATATGTGTTATAGTCTAGATATATTTATAGCATATATACTGAACTGCCCTGCAGGAAAGATTGACAACGTGGGATTTTGGCAAGAAGGAGAAATTAGAATTTAAATCTCAATTATTTTGAGCTTTTGAATATTAAAAAATAAGCTTCTCACATTCCTGGAGTCACTGAGTACACTAGTTATAGCTTGCTGTCTATAAGCAAAAAACCCTGCCATTGAACCCTTAAATTTGCTGTCACTAATTAAATTAATTCCTAACTGCAAATGCAGGTATACAGTTCCTGAAGGACTTCCTTGAAAACCTAGCTTAACTGTTTTCATCAAGATTTCAGTGTGCTCGACCTCAACAACATAGTTAGGCAAGAATTCAGTGAAACAGCATCCAGAGGAATGACTCATAGACCAGCTGTGAGACACAGAGCTATCTCATTGAATTCACTGCCCTACTTGATAAAGTAGTAGATCTCTTTCCTGGAAAGACTGATAGCATTTGGGGGAAAAAAAACCCCAAAAATCTTTAAATACAATTCTCAAGGCAAAGAGATGCTTCCAACATTATGTCACAGGAACTCCACTTGTGGTACCATTTTACAGTCACACTGTCATGTGTTTTAAAAAACTAAGAATTTGTAACATTATGCAGTACAGCATTGAATCCGTACAAGCTGTGGTAGATGAAAAAACAAACAGTAGGAAACAGCAAGCAATGTAAGTCTGTCTCTCAAGCATCTCACAGCAGCCTGGGTGCAGCCAATCAGGGACTTTGTTTGGAAACTGCAGAGATGGAAGAAGACCAGCATCACCATCCTGATCTACCGGGCTGCAGGAATCCCCACTGCTGGGAGCACCACTCTTGTTGCTGCACAGCAAGGAAAAGCAGTGCCTGAGGCATCAGCAGTCCTTTGGGATGCTAGTTAGTAAGATGACACCATAGAAACAGTGGGATTAAAAAGGGGACCTCCTGATGACTCTGGATGTGCAAGTAAAGTGAACATAAGGAGTCTTCCTGCTCAGTATTAGACCTCTTTTCAGATGCAAGGGACAAACCACTATTTGGAAGAACTTGTGTCAACTGAGGGCAACTAGCAACAATTCAAATGTGAGAGAAAAGCAGAGAAATGATACTGACATATTAGGACAATACTGTCATCCAGGGGATTTTAAAAGATGCTGTTCTTGGGGTTTTTTTGTGATATTTTTGTTTATTAGTTTGATTAGTTTGGTTTGGCACTTTTTTTTTCCTGTAAAGAAGTATTTCCTTTTGAAACAGATGTTTGGTGCATCTCCTACATTTTGCAAACTAAGACCACAGAAAAGACTGTGATTAATTCCTAAAGAAAAATGGAGAAAGTTTTGTTTCCACTTTTCCTAATTTGGTTTTTGCACTCAATAAAGTAATTTGTTGCAGCAAGAATTAAGAAGATGCAGGAGAACTTCAGTCCAGTAGAGTGTATGCTCTACCAAGAGCTGGGCAGCAGAGGCCTTCAAATCCTGCTGGTTCTGTCCAGGTTCCCATATCAGGATATAATGGTTTCTGCAGTAAACTCCTTCATGTTGCAAGACACGGTCCAAAGACTACCTCTCCTCAGACAAACAAGCAGCCAAAAGACTAAGAAAATAAAATCTTGTGAGGGAACTAAAAGGAGTGTGGGGAAAAGTGAAAGGAACAGGCACAGCCTTGTCTACGAAGGACTTAAACAACAGCAAACAGTTGCAATGTTAGGCAATGAACACAGCAGGGCCAACTGCATGGCTTTTCAGAGGAAATCCAGGAGTCAGTAGAATTGTTTATGGATTGGGGACAGGAAAATACTCTTGGAGAAACTTGCTAGCAACAGTTAACTCTGAAAAAGAGCTTTCCTTTGGTTCCCATTAAATGTAGACACACACACACTCCACAAAAGACTGAACTTCCTCTGCCATCTCTGTTGCCACTCTGACCTAGGACTGTGGGAAAGCAGCTCATTCAAGGGAATGCTTTGCCCTCGCTGGTATTGTGGGCAGCTGAAGTGGCAGATCAGAGGGTTTCGTGATAGGGACTTTTCCATCCAACCACAGCATCATCTTTTGGCTGCTACCGACCTAAGCAAGATTTCACCAATTAACTGTGTGATTGTACAAGCTTCTGCAGACCATAGCCAGTATAATGGATCTGTGCTGTAAATCTCTTTTGGTTTATTTTTAACAATTTTGCCCCCAAATTCTGGCTTTTTAGATATCTATCTCAGAGTAAGCCTCCCAACAATACATTGGTTTGAAATTCCAATCCCTCAATATATTTAAGCTTATTCACAAAAGTAAACATATACTTCATTCAACTGGAATTTTTACTGAAGCAGAAATGCAATTAGATTTGCAAAACTCACTAAAAAGAAACACTGTACATTTCACTGATGTTCCTGTCTTAACAACAGTTGTCAAATCCTAAAATACCTGTGTCTTACAGCAAACCAAAGAAAAACAGAAGCCATTATCACTTTATTCTGCCTGGCAAAACAGTTAAAACTGGATGGTTCTGTTGGGTTAGAGAATGATGGGAGAGCACAGTTTACAAGATGAGGCTTGTTAGAGCTTGAAACATCCCCTTCCATCTACTCAGATGTTTCAGAAGCATTTTCACACTGGCTGACATTTGAGTCAGCTCAGTCACATATAGAGTGTTCCAATTTATTTCCATATGAAAGACTAAAATAATCCCAAGTACACTGCAGGAAAAAGGCTTAGACTCAGACCTCTGTTACAGTAGATAATGGGCAGATCATAACACCCCCTTCCATCAAAGAGTGTTTTACCTCTCCCTTTTCTATAGCTACAGGAGTCACACCTTTTGCAGACAGAGATGAGTATTTACCTGGATAAATAAAATAATAAAATAATTTTTTCCCCATTTCACCAGTTTTAAGGATTATAAATTCTGCTATAGTCAATATCATTCAAACATGAGTCCAGATGTCTTCATGTTTACAATACCAGCTTTTGACACAGCTTGTCAGTGCACAGTCAGTCTTGGAAAATCCGATAGGGAATGTTATTGTATTAGTGTACCCTTGTGTCTGCTAGCCCAGGTCATTTGAAACTTTGCAGTTTTAAATTAGGTACCCAAAGGTCCATTCTGCTCTCTATATCCTAATAGACTGTCTCACTCAGAGTCTAACTTAGCTTCTATCACTCACTCCTTTTATAGGATCACAGAATCAATCAAGAAAAGATCTCTGAGATCACTGAGTTCAGCTCTTAATCTAACACTGCCATCTACTCCACTAAATCCCCAAGTGCCATATCTACATGTATATTACATACTTCCAGGGATCACCATCATTCCAATCACTCAATCAATTCCCTGTTCCAAGCCTGTTCCAATGCTTGGCTACCCTTTCAGTGAAGAAACTTTCCCTAATATTCAATCTAAACCTTCCCTGATACAGCCTGAGGCCATTTCCTGTTGCCATGTCATTTGTTACCTGGGAGAAGAGGCTGACCCCCACCTCACTACAGTCTCCTTTCAGGCAGTTGTAGAGAGCTGTAAGGTTTCCCTTGAGCCTCCTTTTCTCCTGCCCTCCATTACCACTCCCTCAGCTGATCCTTATCAGACTATGATCCAGACCCTTCACCAGCTCCATTGCCCTTCTCTGGACTCACGAAATGACTTTCTTGAAGTGAGGGGTGAGAACAGGACAAACAACTCAAGGTGTGGCCTCACCAGTGCTGACTATAGGGGGACAATCACTGCCCAGGTCCTGCTGGCAATCACACTATTGTTGATACAGGCCAGGATGCCATTGGCCTTCTTGGCCACCTGGGCACACTCCTGGCTCATGTTCAGCTAACACTCCAGGTCCTTTACCTCTGAGCTGATTTCCAGCCACATTCCTCTCCCCTGCAGCTCTGTACAGGGTTGTTGTGACCTAAGTCCAGAACCTGGCACTTGGCCTTGTTTAATCTCATATGATTGGCCTCGACCAATCAATCTAGGGTGTCCAGATCCCCCTGAAGAGCCTTCCTGCCCTCCAGCGGATCAGCTTGGTGTCATGTGCAAACTGACTGACAGTGCACTCAATTCCCTCATCCAGATCATTGACAAAGACATTAAACAGGACTAAGCCCAAAACTGAACCCTGGAAAACACTACTAGTGACTGTTCTCCAACTGGATTTAATTCCATTCACCACAATGGAGTTGTGGTGGGCTGGGCCACCCAGCCAGTTTTTTAACCAGTGCAGGGTGCACCTGTCCTAACCATGACCAGCCAGTTTCTTCAGAAGAATGCTGTGGGAAACAGTGTCAAAGGCTTTACTAAACAAAAAACATCCAAAGCCTTTCTCTCATCCACTAAACAGGTCACTCTACCATAGAAGGATCAGATTGGTTGAGCAGGACTTGCCTTTCCTAAACCCATGCTGGCTGGTCCTGATGCCCTCGTAGTCCTGCATGTGCCATGTGTTGGCACTCAGGTTGATCTACTTCATGACCTTCCCCAGCACTGAGGACAGGCCTGTAGTTTTCCAGATCCTCCTTCCAGCCCTTCTTGCAGATGGGCATCACACTGGACAACCTCTGATCGTACAGAACCTCCCTTGACTGCTGGCAAATGATTGAAAGAGGCTTGCTGAACTCTTGTGCCAACCCCAACAAGAGAACCTAATTGTGTTAGTTTAAGCAGGTCCTTAATAAAATGGTTTAACAGCTATGCTGCTTTCACTTTTGGAGGGAGACAGGGCTGACAGCAGCACAAAAAGAACAATAATATCTTCCCGTGGGTAAAGGAAGAGCACTCCTGGAAACTTCCCAAAATCAGTCTGAGTGCAATTCTGGGTGACAAGTGAGTATGACATGACAGCATGACCCTCACTAAATTCTACATTTCAGTCCTTCAGAGGTGAGAAGGAGTCTCAGTTCATGCTCAGCATAGGCTTTAATTAGGTTTCTAGTGTTCTGGAATCCTGGAGAGAAATCTTGAGGACCATTACCTCATTGAGCAGGCATCTATGAAGTTTGCACACCTTCTTATACAGTTACACATAGCTTCATTATCCCTCCTAACTTCCTCAAAATGAGTTTTGCATTGAAGTCAAAATGACATAAGACTGAGAGGCAAAGAAAAATCCTGAGCTTAGAGGGAAAAGAAACATGAATGGGGCTGGGAAAACTAGATTTTAACATGATGGGCTTAGTGCCTTAAGTGGATCTGATAATTATGAATGTAGAAGTTTGTTTCTTACATTCAAAAATTTAAACACAGTTTTGTCTTATATCCTTGTATATTTATTACAAAAGCTCAGAAAGGGATCATTTGTTAGAAAGACCTGGGTTAGTAAAGGGTTCAAGAAGCCAGTGTTTTCATCTTACTTTAAGATTGGTTCAGCTGGTTAAGCATGCTGCTAATAAAGCTGGGTTGTGGGTTTGATCCCTGTATGGGGAGTTGGACTTGATGACCCTTGAGGGTCCCTTCCAACTCAGAATATTTTGTGATTCCACTTTTGCCTCAGGAAATGGCGACGTTCCATATAGGTCTATCAGTTCAAGACATCCTTTTTCTCCCTGCCTTCCTGGTAAAAGATATAAAAAGGAAGAGCAAGCAATGGACCTACTGCAGAAGGATGGACATATAATCTTTATGCACATGTATAAAATACATGACAACCCCCCGATGTCCATAAGAGTTCTACTTGCTGAAGTTCATACTGCCAAAACTAATCCATTGTTTAGTGTGACAACTGTCAAGCTGCTCACACATGAGAAACTCACTTTATTTACCAGGTTTAGTTGCGGGGATTTTTTAAAGTAGACTGGCATGTGTGAATCAAACAACTGTTGAAATATAAATCTCCATGGACACATGCGTGTCTAATGCATGTAGGGAGTGATGACATTTTCTAGACATTATTGACAGACTGACTGAAAATGAACCCTTAACTTTCTGAAAAAGCTTTTTGAATAGATTCAAAGCAGCATCTTAATTAGAGGTACTTTTGCCCCATGACTTCTATGGCAACAGGCAACATCCTGCCTAGCATAGCAGTTATTTACCAGCCCATACAAAATGAACTGACATGGTTAACTTGACCTAGGCAGACCTTCAGTCAAGAAAACTGGAATATCTTTTACCCTTAAATAGAGCACAGGTGATCAGCAAACGCTGTAATTCTGTTCTGGAGTGCAGTTGTGGGTCAATAACTACCTAAGAAAGGTATTTTAGTGTTCTGCTGAACAATTTCTTGAGTATGGTGTCCACTATCAATTTTCACATTTTTGAAAGTGAAAACTCACTTCAGCTAAAGGAAATTTAGCTGAAATTCACATGTTTATGAATGACATTCTCAGAAGCTATTGTCACATACTTTATAAAGTTTTTTGTTTAGTCACACTTAAAACTGTTGCTCTTTTTTTCCAACAGCATCTACAAAAATACAGAAATTATATCTTTCTCAATAATCTCTTTCTCTTTTCTCTAGTCAGACAGACAGCACACTCACACTATTTCAGGCATACTAGCTGATTTCCAAGGAGAAGCCTAATAACGTATGCAGTTTTTTATATTTTACATTCTTCTTCCATCTCCAGTGACCAGGGTTAAGCAAAAGAGAATGAACATTATAAGACAGACAATGAAATCTTTGCTTCAACCTGGCATAGAAAATTTCTTAACTTTGTTTTCCTTGGATTAATACTGTTTATCTTTAAAGTGCAATACAATGACCACTACATCTAAAATTACTAAAATTTACCTAAAATTACTCTTATTAGTCACATCTCTGAAGTTATATAACAACTGAGACTGTGCTGTAATAAAATTCAAGCAATGCTGAAAAATTCAGCAACCATAAAGTCAGAAATCATTTGTTGGGCGGATGGTTAATAAATGGCAGCTGCATTTCCGTAGTGGCTTAGGTCTTTCCCCTTCTTTGATAATCATCTGCTTCTCCAAAAGATGTACAGGAGCTTTAAACCACTTAACAGCAAATAAGGAAAAGACTGTTTTCTTGGTACTTTTCTGACCATAATTCTGTATTTCTCAGTGATAATTAGCCTGTAACTTAGAAATCCCTAGGAGTTTAAACATAATATCTGCATAGTACTGAAGACAGACTATATGAATGTGAAGACTGCACATTGAGAACAGACCATTAAAGTTAGGTCTGGTTAAATATTCTCCAGCGGCTGGAAAAAATGCAGTTCCATGTTGACCCCCTTTATGTAGTTACTTTCCACAAGTTTTACTTGTATTGCACAACAGCAGGAGATATTCACCCATGATTTACAGACTTCCAGGAGCTCTCCTTGCTGCCAAGACCTTTCAAAGATGATTGTGAGCAGCCACTGCTAGGGATCTACCAGCTCTCTCAGCACTCATGGATGTATCCCATCAGGAGCCATGGACTTACACATGTCAAGTTTACCTAGATGTTCTCTAACCCAATTCTCCTTAACCAAGGGAAAATCTTCCTTCCAATATTCCTGAACCCTGCTCTCCTGGGCCAGAGATTCATAAGGGCTGCTCTTGTCAGTGAAGACTGATGCAAAGATAGCATTCAGTAACTCTGCCTCCTCTGCTTCCTCTTGTTTAGTAACATGTCTGTCATTATCCTTTGTTTTGTTTTTGTTATTGATTAATTTGAAAACCATTCACTAAATTAAAGACCATTCATTTTAATGACATTATTCTGAGCTTCATTCACAGAAAAATACATCTACAACACTTAGGAGTGGTAAGGTTTTTACATCCCCTGCTTAGCAATTTATCCTCACAACAGCAACACAAGAAAGACACCAGCCCCAGTCTAAGCAAACCATATTTCCAGTGCAGTTTGGCTCACCAACAGGACAGCAATGGAACACCAAAGCATGGCACCTCCAGGGAGGTTTAGGAACTGTCTTTAAGATATTTGCTTTACTGAGAAATTCTTCCTCTTCTTTGGGACATTTCTCTTGAAAAAGGCCAGATAAAAAGAGAGCCAAAGGACTTCCTAATGGGTGTTTTAGTAAAAAAAAAACCAAAAACTTCATAAAGGTACTGGATAGAAGACACTGATGTTATTGTCATGTCATGTTACTCCATTCAGCAACACCATCTGGAATAAGTTACTGTATGTTTAGTACTGGACCTACATTTGTCTCCAATGAAGTGTATGTTTCTTATTTAGTATTATTTCCTATTTAGTTCAGTCTACTGAAAATGCTGCAGTTAAACTCTACAAAAATCCCATGGGAAAAAGAGAGCTTCTAAACCATGGCCTCTCTTTTTTGGTTTGTGGGTTTTGGGTTTTTGTTAAGTTTGTTTCTTTGTTGGTTTGTTATTGTTTTTTGCTTTTTGTTTTTGGGGTTTTTTTTTATAGATTTGTGTTTTTGTTTGGTTTTGTTTATTTTGGGGTTTTTTTGTTTGTTTTATTTGTTAGTTATTTTGTCCAAGGAACTTTTACTGCATAACAACAAGTTTGCCCTTGGGTCATGTAAGCTCCCTCAGCTGGTCTTTCAACAGGGTGAGCAAAGAAGGAAAACAAAGGTGAGTTTTTCACCCTTCCATCAGACATGGCCAACAGGACTACCTAATTTGAGTACAGAGTTCTCATGGTGTGAATTATGCTGTAAAGCACTGAAGAAACGGAGGAAATCAGGGCAGAGGTCCAGGGCTTGTTGAAGTTAGCCTTGATCCCCTCCTCAGACTGCGAACAGCTTTGGCCAGTGGGGATGGTCTGGTGGTTTCCACAAGCACTGCGGAACTGACCACCTTGGGCATGCTCCTGAGCACATCTGCCAGCCAAACCTGGCGTGAACTGAGCTTTGCGATTCCCTTTTCTTCTCTGCAGCTCACCCAGCCCTTTACAAACCGAACCAATCAGCACTTCTCTACACGGTAGATAACAAAGAGGCCTCAGCAGCTGTTAGGACATGGTGATAAAAGTGGAAGGGGAGGGCTAGGCAAGGGACAGCTGCAGGCAAGGCAGCCTGACAGCTGGAGCTTCGCAGAAGGTCAAGTGCTGCCCTGGCGAGGAGACCATCAGGAGGACGAGAGCGGAGTGCCTGTTCTGGAGATCCCTCCCGTTCTGGCAGCCCCACCCGCCGCCATCTTCCCGTGCCCCCTCAGGCCGCCATCTTGCCCCGGGGCGCGGCAGCCGGTGCGCGGGCGAGGGGCGCCACCTGGCGGTGCCCGTGGGACAGCGCGCGCGGTGGGGGAGCGCGCCGGGATCGGCCTGAGGGAGCGCCGGGAGCGCTCCTGAGGGAGCTCCCTGCTCGCTCCTGAGGGAGCTCCGGGATCGGCCTGAGGGAGCTTCCTGCTCGCTCCTGAGGGAGCGCCGGGATCGGCCTGACGGAAAGCCGTGATAGGCCTGAAGGACCTCCCTGCTCGCTCCTGAGGGAGCGCCGGGATCGGCCTGAGGGAGCCCCGGGATCGCTCCTGAGGGAGCTCCTGCCCGCGGGAGCTGCACAGCCCGTGGCTCCGGCCCGTCCCCCTGGTGGAAAAGGCCCAACCTATTCCACCAGTCCTCCCCGCTTTTCACCTGCAGAAAGGCAGCGACTCCGGGAAAGAAGGGGGCCGTGCTGATCGTGCCTCGGCCTTTCCGCTGTTTCCCCTCGCCGACTTGTAGCTGCAGGCGTGCAGGTTGTTGGCGATGCTGACATTTCTGTACTAAAAGCAAAACGGACTTCTCAGTAATAAATCTAGCCTTGTTATGGCAAGTAGCTGCGTATTAAGTTTTACTGAAGTAAATTCAGTATCCCAAGAAAGGAGAAAGAAACATTGCTCATAATTATACGTGATTTTAAATTAAGTATTTTATGACAAACAATATACTTTAGTTTGTACTTGGCTGTTGCAAACTTCTGTAAGCGCCATTTACTCCTGGAAACAGAGCAGTAACTCCTGAGTTCTGGCTCCCGTATCAGATGTAGCTTCCGTTATTTGGATTGAAGTATTTTAACTGTCATTCTGTCAGAAAGAAAAAAAAAAAAATCCTGCTGAGGAAGCCAAGAAGCCAGTCCTGGAAATAAGGTGATTTTTGTATGGTTGGTAAATTCTTGACAGGCATTTCTAGATTTTTCAAATGTGGTCCTTTGTCATTCCCTGGAAAGTCTGATGTGCCAAGTAGCAAGTTCAACATTTTGCATGTTTCTGAATATTTTTCTTCGTTTTTATTTGTCTTTTGAAAAGTAATGAAACCAGTCTGGTTTGTTTTACTTTGTTTTGTTTGGACAAATAATTTGCCTTCTTAATTCTTTATTGTCGAATTTTTGGTGCTGACACATCTCCCAGTTTTGTTGGTTTGTGATGTGTTCTTCAGTCTGCTGTTGTCACTGAAACAAAAAGGCGGTGTGACATGCACTTCCTTTCCAGTTATTCAATATGCTACTGCATCTCTTAGCAGCACTTAAGAATCTGTGCTCTTAAGAATCTGTGGACTCTTAAGAATTATGTGAATAGTTAACATTTGCATCACAGGACTTCAAGGTACTCCTACTGCCAATCTCGTAGGCATCATGCTGATTAAAGAAGCAATGAGTTATAAGAATTTTTTGTACACTACAGGTGGTGTGTGTTTTTTATTAGATTTCTCTCTTAAAAGTTCGCAAGACCTGCATTTACTGGAAAGAACTGCATTTGTATTTGTGTTTCTGTAGGGTGATTTTTTTTTTTTTCTGTTTTAATCCTGGGATGTTTAGTGTCACCAAAATATGTTGCTTATGCTTACTTGTCCTTCTCCAATATATTTTGCATTTTTCAGTCTCCACAGAAGATGGGTTTTATTTCTGGTGTGGTTATGTGCAAAAAAACCCCAATGGATACGATTCTGTATCCACCTCTTTGCATGTCTGATAGAACTACATAAAACTTATTTAATAACTCCTCGTTTACATTTTCTAATGAAATAATTTTTATCTCACTGTGTGCAATGGCTTTATTGACTGTTACTATTATAAACTTCCATGGAGAAATTTTGGTTCCTTGCATTCTTCCCAAAGAGTAAACACAAGTAAAAAGGGACTAGAATAAGGTGTTCAAATTCTAAGCACATCGGTGAGAGCTGGAAGTGCCATTGATTCAGAATACCAAGAAAGTCAGTGGACTTCTGTTAACAATTCCAAAAGAGAAAATTTGGTGGTAATTTTCAGGTGCTCAAGCTGTGCAGAATTCCAGTCTGTTTCAGCACAAGCATCTTGCTGCCCTAGGACTGAATTAATGCTCTCACCAGGTCTTGTGATGTGGTAAACCAAGGAAGAGAGTTTGTCTGTAATTTGGCACTGCTCAAAATATATAATTTCTTCTTGAAAAGCAGGACTTAGAACTGATAGGAAATTACTAAGTGATACAACATCTGGAACAAAGAGGACTCTTGGAAAATGTTTAGGGCTGCTTGAGTTCTTGTAGGGAAAAATAGGTATGTTTCACGAACACTAAAAACTGGCTTCTAAGAAGGAGTAAAAATAGATAAGAGGAAACACTTAGTATCTGTGCTGTTAATACCCTAACTGGAAGTAGGAACACCTGATTTAAAACCAGTATTGAGGTCTCAGAAGTTGAAAGTTGTGCTAAGAATCTCTGGCATTTGAACTAATTTTTTAGAAAAGGAACAGAGGTATTATACTTCATACTGAATTACGTGTAATGCCAGCTTACAGCATCTGTCGATAAACACACTTGCATGCACCTATAAGGAGTCCTGTTTATTCTAATTGTTATTCTTGCCCTATAGCATGGCTAATACTTAATGTGTTGTTGCACATAGTTTCTAGAGAGTAAAATCAAGAGTCAAATACGTAGTTGTTTTTTACAATTTATGAGGATTTCTAACCTGAACATTTTCTTGCAAGACTTATATTGAATACTAACGTTTTCATATAAATTTTAAAAACTTTGGTGTGCAAATACTTTTTTTTTAGTTAAATAACATGCCTCACCTTAGAACTGAGCAGCTAATACAGCTCAGCAGCAATCAAACCTTTGTGGCATATTTTTTTCTAATGTCTAGTTTGTGATTTAGTCATTACTGTGCAGCCTTCCTTGAAAAATGGGAAAGTTGAAAAGCAAGGTTCAGCAAATTGCACTAAGACAGAGCAGGTCTAGGACAGAGTTGGAACTGTTTCTCTGGTGGGCTGGCCTATAATGTTTTGTTAATAATGTGCCATTTGCATTTTCAACTTGCAGAATGTCTGGGATGTAGCCCACTGGACCATTCAAAATCTGTACTAATAAGGATAGCAGTTTCCTGTAGGTTTTCTCTGGCATCCTTGGTGCATTTTAGTTTCAGTCACCTGAGTCAGTGGTAACAGCCTGTGGATATGTTATTTGTTTTCCCCAATGGGTTTTGGTCTGTTCATGTTTAAAGACTTCTCTTAGTTTTAAACTGTGGCAGACCCCTCAACTGAGACTAGTATATGAAATTTTTAAACTTGAGTTTTTGAAATGACAGCCTTAGGGATTGTAATACGAGGATAATTTAGTCATAAAAAAAGGCCAAGCCAGTTTATGCAGATAAAACGTGGCTTCCTTTGCAGGAGCATTGAAGTCTACTTGTGGTAAATCAGCATCAGGCATTTAAAAACCCTATTTTAAGCAACCATCATAAGTAAGTTTATGTTAAATATCTGCATGGGTGCAGGAAACTGCCTCCTTGGCATTGTTTCAGGAGGGATTTAGTAGAACTGTACTACTATCACTAAACTGTGCCTACAGAGAGGTGTAGCATGCCATAACAGGGTTTCAGCAGTGGCCAAATTGCTACTCTTTCAAGTACTGTTGTTTTATGTAATTAAATGTGATGAGTCTGAGCTGTTTGTTCTGCTTTTCTTTTCCTCTGGGACAAAGGGTTTTATCTGTTTGTTTTCACTCTGATGCCGTAGGAACTTCAAAGCAAATAATAGAGGGTTACCACCTTCCTGCCTCATCTAGTTCCTGAAATTGCCCTCATTTTTTATGTACCCCAGCACTTCCTAGATCCCCTGTAAATTCACTTTCCATTAAAGAGAAAGTCAGACACATACTTCCCTTCCACTAGTCCTCATCTGCTAGAACTCATTTTCTTAATTTCTGCAGAAAACAGCACTGAGATTAGGTGCTGTTGACAATCTATTAAGCAGGTTAAGTCTCTTTTTCTTTCTCTTTTTCCCACCTAAATTTAACAGTTTAAGAAGATGTGAGTAAAATTCATGACATTTGAGCTGAAAAGTGAGGCATTTAAAAAATATATTACTTTTTAAAAAGGAAAGGCTTTTGAGTTAGAAAAATACTGGCAAGTGAATTTTAGAAGTACTTCTAATCACATTTAGAAAGAGAGTGAAAAAATGCTGGGAAGAAAATTTGGTTAAACCTGACAATTGTGATAGGCTATATTTCCCCCATAATTTAGCAGAGTAATGAAGTCCAACTACTAATAAAAACAGAATTTAGAAAGTCCTTAAGTATTTGGGGTGGTATTGTGATGCATCTGGGACAACTCTGACAAAACTGATTAGCTCATGGAGTAAAAAATTATTCTGAAGCTAGATGCTTGACATACTTTTTTGAGCTGAATGACCGATGCAGTCTAGGGAAGGAGAAATTCAGGTAACAGTTCTGAAACCAGCACTAGCTAAAGGCTTGTGAGCCCAATAGAAGGATGTGCAAACTGAGGTGTTTTCTCATTCTGATTTGTCTGAATCCTATAAATCTATTATAATACAAATTTGTTTCTTTTAATTTGTTTTTGATATCAATTTTCTTTCATTCAATACTGTGATGAAGCCAGAATTAAAAAAAATGTTTCTAATGAATTCATGTTCTTGGTGAGGTTTCTTTTATATGGCTCTAACCATGAGTATTGTTACCTTTAACAAGTGAAAGATGATTTGCCCCCGAGACAGAACTGAGGTGCTACAGCAACAGTAAATGAATGTCACATATACAGAATTATGTGATTCCTGCCATGCTAGGACTAAAGAAGTTAAATGTAGTCTTGAATTAACTAAAAGTATTAATAGAAGAGCAACATCTTTGCCAATGAAAACACTACAAAACAGACCATGTTAAGAATAATAAAACTCTAGCTAAATCAATGTATTCGGACTTAAAAAAAAAAAATCATTACAGAAAAGTGAAAAAATTGTGTCTGTAAAAATGTTACATTATCAGAGTTTCCTACTATGATTAGTCATGTATGATCATTGTCATCTTTGTTTACAGTTTTGATTTTTTCTTTGTATCAGGTAGAAACTTGCATTGCTCTTTTGCATTGCTTGAAACAATGAGACTTCTGTCGTATCAACACGTGTCTTTTCCACTATTGAAGATCTCAGACAAACAATTCTTTCAGCACACCCTAAAGAAAATGGGAGGTTGCTTTCACTACAGAGGCCTGCAGTAATAAATATTGCTGACCATTCTCATGTAAGATGATGTGCTTAATGGCCTCACAAGGTAAGTCCAGACATGCTTGGCTCCTGTCATTTTTCATTTTATACATCTAATGAAAATTAAATATGTGTGTGTTTTAATATATATCTCACAATTATGAGCACTCCTCCATTCATTCCTAGCAATGAAGAGTCATTTTTCTGTTAAGGTCCTTTTATCCTTCTCAACTAAAGCAGACCAAACTGTTAATTGACACCTTTTATTGGGGGCCAGTGAACTCTGCTCCTCTACCTTCTTCCTTGCTTGTCTATCAAGTGCCATCCTGCATAAATTCTCATTGCCACTCCCAGTACTTAAGAAATAAAGAAACTTAAGAAATTAAGTACATTAAGAAATTGCAAGGCCATTTGGCACTGTCTGTTGTGCCAACAGCTTTCAGCAAATCTGTTGTCTTTCAGGTTGCATTTCACAATCAAGATTTCCAATCAGAAAAAGGGAGGCAACAAAGCAGAGCACATGTAGTAAGTCTACATCACATCAAGGTCATTTTCAGCCCAAAAATCCAGTTACATGTGTTTATTCAACAGAGGTACAAGGACTTTCTCACTGTGACGTGATAGGTAAACCTTTCTTCTAACAGGTCTGCTCTGCGATCTGCTGCTACTCCTTGCTTCACTTGCTGCTGGATACTCGTTGCTGGATACTCTTTACTCCTTTACAAACGTTTCTGATATTTGAATTCTTCTAGAATGCATATAACCTGTGGAATTGCTGATTATCCAAGTGTAGACAACTCTAAACTGATTTTTCTTTCCCTCTTTCTTCTTCCCAGGCTATAACATTTATACCTCAGAACTTTTGCTGGGCAGGCTTACCAAAGCTGGCTAACCCAAGTTTGTGCACACAGTTACAAAACATACATTACAATGGTCCATGTATTGTGTGACTGTATTACAGTATCTTCTTCTATATTGTGACTGCTTCTTTAAACAAAAGTGCCTCCCAGACAGATAGGACTGGGGTGAGAAGCGTTGCTTCTTGAGAAGGTTAAAGTCTGGCCCAGTGACTACATGCTGTGGACATAGAGTCATGGAGTAAAAGCATGCTGCTGCTGATAGGTCATGTTGATTTCAGGGCTGAAACTGAAGGTAGTCTCAGACTTCTTTAAGAGGTAAGAGAATACTCTTTGTGGGACTAGAAAGATTAGGTTTTGATCCTAGTACTTATGATCCCAATCACAGTGCACAGAGATGTAGCTGTTTCATAGAATCTTACTATCTGACATTTGGCAGGGCTAAGACATTGAAGGTGTAAGTTGGTTTGAGAATGAAACTTATGTGTTGGGTATTTATTAAACCACTGATACCTCAGAGGAAACAAAAATAAACACTGATTTATTTAAGAGAGTGATCTTCTGTTTACCCAAAGTCACACAAGTAATTTTCTCTTCAGCTTTATGCTAGCCACAGCTTCCCAATGGAATTCCACTTTAAATCTCTTACATAATCAGAGCACTATTAGGGGAGAATTCGATCCTGAGGGAGGCAGGAGAACTGGAGAGACTTGCTAATAGTCATATGATAAAAATAGTCTTTTCATTAGCCCTTCATGGAGCATGGAGATTGCCTTGAAACATACCCTAGCTAGTATCAGAAATAGCCAAGCCAGAGATGAAAAACATCCTTGATGAAAAGGGAGAAAAGGACCGTAAGATATCCTACGACAGTCCTCCTAACGAGCTTCTCGCAGGTCACCGTTTAAAATGGCATCCTTCCCTCACCAGCACAGAAGTACAGGTGTACACTGGACATTCAGGTTTTCATGCACCCTTTCTCTCCTTAAATGCAGAATACATTAACACAAGTTGTATTTCAGGGTCCATAGAATTCAATTCTTATAGCCCAGGTGTTTATATGGAAAAAGAAAAATTAGCAGGTCTCATGATCCCTGGGAAGCAAAACTTCAGGAGTTGAGAGGACAGCAGTTTCTTTCCTGGTTTTCCCTATACAGTGTATCTGGTTCACCTGCCCTGTCTGCAGGTAGCCTGGTTCTTCAATTTCCTGTTTGATAATGGTAGATTTATCCTACTTCACATTTGGATGGATAAAAATTTTGTGCATTGTTCTTCCAGTGTTGCTTGTATCTCTAAACTTTTTCATGAAGTATGGAGCAGTTTATGCACCTTCCATAGCATATGAAGACTAATAAGGTAGGTTTTTCCTTCCCACTGAAGTACCGAGGACAAAATATGTTTAAGTTAAAGGTCATTTCCTCTTAATGGAATAAGCACCTGGGGCATGAGGAGAAGATATGCCTCATCATTTTAATGACTAGTGAAAGAGTGATATTATGATCCAATGCAACACTTGGTCATGGTCAAGCATTAACAAAAACTTATCAGTAGTAAAAATAAAGTGCCAATATATATTTTATAAAAATATCTGAAACCACCTCCAGTTTGAAGCAGATACTTTGAAACAGGGGTGTGATATGAAACTGGATATGAAAGTAAATCAGTTATAATGTTGTTCATTTTAAAATACTACTGAAACCACTGATAATCCAAAGATAATGATAACGTCTATATTTCAAGTTAATGATGCATAGAATTCTGTCCTGTCTTGATAATTTTCTACTGAAACAGAAAGAAATGAAAATATTTTTTTGTTTGTAAAGAGTAAGTCCTTTACAAAAACCCATATTTGCAATTAGAAATAGTTTACCAAAAGATACTGGAGCGGGCTATCTCTGTGAGGTTTTGAGCAAAGCATTTACATTTACCTTTCTGGCTAGAATTTTATTGTACTGCATACTTCTGAACATTATTTTTATTTATTAATTTTTAATACTTTTTATTTTTTCCCCTCCAGCATTATAACTGAGGTATCCTTGTCATTGAGCAAGAACAGAGTGCTCCACAAGGGAGGGAGATCCAGGCAGCAAGGCAGGCAGAGCAGAGTCACTCTGAAGAGAGACAGGTCTGTAGTGCCAGAGGAGGGCAATCATGAGAGGTCAGTAGATAGTCTCCAGCCAAAAGTGGATGTTAACAGATGAGTACATGGTGATGAGATAAATCCATGGTCAATCCAGGAAGTCAAATCCATGTGGTCAGAGTCAGGATTCAGATGAGCAGGATTCCTGGCCAAGTGTGGGCATAGGTGCAATATAGCTCTGGCAGAAAACAAGTGTGAGAGCGTAGTGTAAAAGCAGATCCTGGTGAAAGGAGAGGAGTCTCTGCAAGGGCTTCTCATGCGACACTCCTGACTGTGGCTTCAAGGCTGCAGAGCTGCGCTGTGCTTGTTGGCCCTGAGACCAGGCAGCGAGCTTCCAGGAGAGAGGGGCACACTCAGGAAGCATAGCCCCTATAACCCGTGTCAGGATTGTGCTTCCTTTTTATTGCTTGCTTTACATATAATACATTAAAATGAGATATTTTTTCAAGAACTAAATAGCAGAAAGCCATGTGGAGATTCAGTGGGCAATCAGGCCTCTGGTTGCTGTTTATGTCTTTGAGAATCTCCTTTTGGAATTTTTAAAACCAGGGAATTATTTTATAAGAACTAGCTTGTAAAGGAAGTGAAGGGTCTGGAAGAAATGTGTATGATGAGAAGATGCACCTCAACTCCTAACTAGTATTTGACAGAGCAGAGCACTGAAATACTTTATGGGAGAATCATCTGACACATCATGCTTCTTTCCATCCGGACTGCATTAGAAATCTTTAAGGATTCCAGTTTGGAGTGTACTCTCTGAAGGGAGAAAGATACCAAAAAACAGGAGAACAAGCGATTAACAGTAGACCTAGACAATATAAAATTGAAATAAGGGAAAATAAAAATCCTTTTTATAATTATGGCTTAATATGCCCACATGTGTCCTTGCAGTAGTTCTCAAGTTTTCCATTCTGGAACTAGCGCATCATTGGGAAAAGCAGACATGTGCCAAGGATTTCATTTAAAGTGAGGCTGAACCTTAAATCAGATGCTAGTTGCATGTGGGTACAAAAGGTACCTTATTTTATTCCCGACAGGTATGTCACATCAGGTATTTGTGTTTCAAATCAAACTAGTTTTATTTTCTGTCTGTTCCTTTCGATCACCATTTGAGCCACTATTTCTTGGGTCAAAACTACAGTGCAAGTGGCAGATTGATCTCTGGGTGAAGTAAAAGAAGTTTCTGGTTGCCCAGTGTTTTCTCATGGAAGGAAGACATGTCTGGCTTCAGCAGTGAAAGTAATGTACCCCAAGAACCAGAGAATCCTGCACAGCAGAGAAATCTTTTCAGGTTCAGTAACATACAAAAATCTTCTTCTCCCACTAGACTACTTCTGACAACTAGTCAGTCACAAAGCATTCTACAAAATGACATTATGCCAAACTGGACATTTACCAAGTTCACTTCACTTGAGGCACAGATTAAACAAGCTCATTGAGACAAAGTCTCCATTGGCAGAAAGACTGTGATGTTAAAGAAAATGATTTTTTCTTCTCTCTGTAACTGACATTTATTTTAATTGCAGAATGAGAGTGCTTGCATGGTAGTGATCCCAAATTGCATTTGCAATCACTTGTTTGCATACAAAAATCCAAAGACAAAGTATTAATTCCTCTGTTGAAATATCTGTTCTGCTTTTTTTTTTATTTATTTTTTAATCTCCTTTTATTCCTGTATTTTGTTACAGAAGCTAGGATGATCCCTTTTCCCTGTGAAAAAATGCAAGAATACATTTGTGTAAGGCATCTTGATACATAGTAAGTAGCAGAAACCAGAGCAGAAGTCACTTCGAGCCTGTGAAAAGGATACAGAACAATCTAACTGTTCTTTGGGTAAAGTTTTGAACTGCAGTGATGGCAAGATAGAAGCTGGTGGGGCTATAGAGCAACCCTTCCAGCAAGGAAGGGTAGTGAAGCCTTGGATTACACCACAAAGGAAGAGATAGAGGTTCCATTTCCAAAAGTCATTAAAAACAGGTTAGGCAAACATCTCTATAATGTGGCGTACGCAGAAATGATGTTTACTTGAGGAAAGGAAATAGCCTGGATCTCTTTTTCTTTATTGGGTTGGTCCAAAGAGATGATCAAAAAGGCTAAATGTTTCTTCATTTAAGGGACACCCTGTCTTGGTGATCTCTCAGTGTTCCTTAGGAATTCCTGATCACATGGAATCCTGGAAATGTGGAAGCAATTGTGGCTTATGGGGGCGTCTTTCTGGAGGAGAGAAAGGCTGTGTGCAATGTCCATAGATGTGCAGTGCTAATTGCACATAAGCATATGAGCTTTGGAAAATTATTGAAGAGTTCTGGAAACAGAAATGACTAATACAGTGAGAAGTGAGGGGGACAGGAAAAACTCATTAAGGGAAAAGGCAGATTTCAGCTGAATGCCACTACTACCAGTGGAATGACCAGTGTATCTTAGGACCATGATGGTTAAGAACAGGATTACCCCTCAGCTGCTGTCTGTCACTATTACCCAGGTCCTCCAGTAGATCTTAAGAGCAGCCAGGGTTTCTGTTTTTAGGCACTGCAGACATCTGTAACGTTTCTGCCTGTGTGGGAGGACTGAAAGATGGGAGGCATTTGAGAACATCAGTAATGTTCTGCTCAGTTGAAAAACTCAAATTATTCTGTGCTGAACTGGGACCCACTCTTCTTAAGCCTCCTAGTCATCCTGACAAATTGAAATTCATTCTCACATTCTCAGACTTGCTGAATGCCCTTTGAACAATACAGCATTGACATGCTATGTTGCAGTAACAGAAACACAAAGATTTGTTCAGGAAAATCTCTTATGCAGAAATCTATAATAAGTTATGTACTTAGGCTAGCATTTTCTAAAGTTTAACCTGCATGACTTTGAAAATAAAATTCTTGGTGGCTTTTCTGAGAACTGAGAATTCATTTTTTGCCATCCGGTCTCTTTAGAGGCTGTCAGTCATATATTACATCAAATAACTAACATCACCAATATTTTCAGTTAGTGAGATAATCACTAACTATTAATTGTTAGTTTTCTACCTGTGAGTATTTTCATTGCAGAATTCTAGATTATCGTCATTCTGTCTTCGCTTTAGAAGAACAAAAATTACATACTGTTTTACACGGTGAAAATTCTAGAATGTTGTTTTTTTTCCACAATAGCTCATGTACTGGTCAATCCTCTAAACAGAGAATAGTCTTACTCTGGAGGAAAAATGTTTCTTCTTCAAGTCTGTGACATGTCCTAGATGACAGTCTTCATACAACCTGGAGGAAATATACAAGATACTTTTCTTTTCAAGTTTTGATATACTTTCTAAAATTTTTGAAATAAATTAAATATTTAGGCTTGTTTAGTGCCACAGATCAAACCCAAAGTGAAGCAATAGAACAGGCCTTCCTATGATGCCTCATGAACTAGAGTGAACCTGAGGAATGCATCTGTAAAAGCATACATTTGTTCAGTATTCCCAGTAACCTGAGAGTGCAGGGAAGACTACCTGCCACCTTCACCAATTAATACCACTTGCTTTTTTTGCGGTTTCTCAAAGTTTCTGAGGTATGTACAACATTGTGGGTGGTCATCAGAGTAAGCAGTTTCTTAGCTGTAGTTTTCACTGACTGTAGTTACCTATTTTATCTGTTTTGCTTTCACATTGCCTCCCTGCTCTGTTCCTTTGAGTAAGTATGTAACTGCTACTTCTGCTGCAAGTAAACTATCATCAAAGATTAATCATCTAACACTGACTTTTCAGTTCCTTGAAAACCAGTATGTCATCACTTCTTTCTTTAATGTATGAGTACCATTTTTTTAACTTGAGACTTCTTTCTTTTAAATTCTCTCAAGCTTTCAAAATTTGGAAAAGTATTAGAGAAATGAAGAGATACTACAGTTAAGTGATGGTGTTTATGCAAGGCTCAAGATCTTGTTTACTGCTCTCCAGCATTTCTTCAGACCCACACTTTATTACCTGTTCAGATCTCCCAGCAGACTGACTCAGTTCCTCTGAAGCTACTAACCTACTATGAAACCAATTACGTTTAGTCTTTTAAATAAATGGTCAGTAATTCTGGAGAAAATCAGATGTTATTTTTTAAACCTGCTAATCCATGCTCAGATGAGGTGTAAATCTCACTGAACCATATGAGCTCAGATCTGTGTTACTTGAATTCAAGTGTTTGCAACAAGAATGATAAGGAAAAAGCAAAGGGTGGGAGGAAAAAACACCGAGTCTTTTTAAGCTAATGCATAAAAATAACAATCATCATCATCATCATCATCATCATCATCATAGTTGTAACCAGATCAGACTTTTGATCCAGTTGTCCAGTTAATTTCATAATCAGCAGAAAGCTTGGAAGACTAGCACCATGAGAAGAGAACAAGAAGTCCATGCTGAAAGACCTCTTCTGGTACATGTAATTTTTTGTTTCAATGTGGATTTACAAAAGAAAATTCAGCACCCATTGTCTGCAGGGCTGCCTTACATAGGTCAGCAAAACCCTTTCTGCAGGCTGAAAATGCATGAACAAATGATTAGGGTGACCCAGTGAGGGTGTGACCACTTGTTGTGCTGTCACCACATGCCCAGAGCCCTGGGAATTTCTTGTGGCTGACTAGTGCATCACTCTGCTCTTGGAAAGGGGTAGGAGGCCACCATCTGCTGCCACTGAGCTCCCTGGTGAGTACCTGAAATCAGACAGGCTCTCTGCTGTGCTACTGGTCTGTGCTCCATTTGTGGCAGTTTGTGCTTCAAGAGGGGACTTTTCTTGCACCAGACCGTGCCCAGTGGGTGCATCAAGAGGAGGTTTTCCTTAAACCAGACTGAGCAGAGTGGGTGCATCCGGAGGGAGCTGTCCTTAATTAAAGCACAGTGTACGCGGTGGGAACCTGCAAGGTTGTGCTGCAAGGAAACCACTAGAGAGCAGTGTCAGAGTGCTCTGGACATGACCAGCAAACGCCGCGGGTAGGGCAAGCTGGGCTCGTCCCAGTGAGAAAGGCTCTCGGACTGTGTGTGTGTCGTTTAAAATTATTTTGGAGTTATCACTGTAAGATGAGATTTGGATATGGATAATCTTACATCCCTGTAGATGCTAGGAGCCTGGAGCGGTGTAGCATTGAGCGGGATTCCAACCCATGCACAGGATGAACATACTCTGCATAGTGGAGTTTTATTCGCAAAGAACTTAAGCTTTAGCTACTGATTTCACAAATTACAGCACAGTCCTCGTAAATCTGATAAATGGTGTCTTTGGAACGCCATAATTTTTAAATGTCAAATAAGTCCTGATAGTGACTTTGGAAGTTTTTATTGGGTTTGTTTGGTGTTTTTTTTTGGTTTTTGGGTTTGGGGTTTTTGGGTTTGTTGCTTCTTGGGGATTATTTAGTTTTGTTGTTTGTTTGTTTGGAGTTTTAGGAGTTTTTGTTTTGTTTTGTTTGTATGTTTATTTTTTATTTTTTATTTTTATTTTTTGTTGTTTTTTTTTAAATTGGTATTCTTATCTTACTTCCAAGACAAGAACCATCTGGAAAATTTGAATGTCAGAATAAATAAATATTTTCAAGGATATCTGAAGCTTTAATCATACTGATTTTTGTTTTGACTTATTGCTGGAAATTGCTATCCTAAAATACTTGAAAGAACATAGGTGGCAACTTTTATTCAGTAATATGGTATCCATTGTTATTGTTTGATACTGATATTACAAATTTGTATTTAAGTTATATGATTATTGAAACATAAATGAGAATGTTTTTGACAATATCTAAAGTTGTATTGCTCATAAAGTTTTGAAATATCTTTATTTTCCCTCTGTTTCTTTCATAGTAGAAGTTATTATTGTGTTAATTAATGAAATGGAAATAATGTTGCTTAAGGGACCATCTGAGTACAGCCAACATAACAGAAATACATCTGTAAACATAAAGTGATTTCATAATTTAATTTCAATGAATAGAAATGACCTGCTTTTTTTCAGATTAAGAGATCCTTTGAAGAGAAGAAGCCAGAGAACTCAGTGTTATTGCACTAAGCAAGTCAAGCAGCAGTGCATAGAATTCACTTTGTTTATGCTAGACTGTGATAGTAAACTCATCCATGGAATGTTAAGATATTAATGCAAATATGTAGCTGTATATAACTTACAAACAGCAAAAGGAGTATATTAAAGTAAGTATTACTAAGTTTAAGATGAGTACTTCACTTTATTCAAATATATTTCTCATTTCTGTTATGTACAGAGAGTTGTGGATAAAGCTGAAGAATATATTGCTCACTGAGTTGTCAATCCTTTCTTTTTACCAAGGTGTATATGTTCATATTGCAGTGTTTTTTAAAAAATTTCTGGTGCTTCTCTGCTTAAAAGCAGAAATGGTAATGTGCATCTGAAGTAGCTGGGATACATTGTTAAATCAGACAATTGCCAGCCATTCCTGTCTGTCCGTCTTTAATCATAGATTCCCATGTACACGTGGCCATTCTCCAGGAATTCTGAATGAGGTGATGGACAAGTAGCTGTAAAGGTAATGTATGATATTTACCATCCTTGAATCATGATATCAATGTCATCTGAATATTTGTCAGTCCTATTAAAGAAAATAGAATCAGTCTGGTAATCTTTTGGCTTCTGTAGTATTTAACTAGTTATAATCCTTAGCTTCCCTGCCAGCAAATTCCTTATCAAGCAAAGATATCCTAATAAAACCTCTCCAAGGTGTTAATATAAGTGGGCTCTTTTAACCAGATAATTGTACAAAAAAAACCCAAAAGCCCAAACAAACCAATGACATGCTGAGATTCTCTAAAAGACTTCCATGTACAGAAACCCATCATTTGGGTGAAATTGTCATAGTGAAGCACAGGAAGACAAAACACAAGTAAGGTTTAGCATCTCACAGCAAACAAAGTTTCAACCGAAAACATATTTATACAAATAGCTCTTTAATTAATGAAATAAATTATTAAATTAATCTACAGCCCTTTCAAGATTATTTGGGCACACATTGCAAGTTTTTTTCGTGCCATTTTAATGCAAGAAATAGTGAAGTTCAAACAGTTTGACTAAGATTCTCAATATCAGATTGGACTGAGAGACAATTCAAGAGAAAACGTAGAGAAATATTCAGGAGAGCTGTATCACAACTGAAGATTTGTATTGGCAGGACTTCAGCAAACACAGATATTCATGGACACTTTATGTCTTTATTGTACCAGTATGGCTACACAGAAGCCCATTACACCTGTGTATGACACTTGGATAGAACTTGTCCTACACCTTCAGGGACTGAGAAATTGAAGTCGCAGGATCTCATACAATTCAGGCTGGAAGGGAGCTCAGGAGGCTGGTCAGCCTCTAGCCTTACTGTTTATCTTGTACAGGTAGTCTTTGCTTGCCTTGGTGTTTTGTCTCTGTGCTTATGTCTGCAGCATCGATTCATCTGCCTAACGGTCAGGTGCTGCTCACATTTGATAAGGCACTGCAAGAAAACCCCTCCAATTGGTTTTCTAGTTTTGAGCAGTAAGGGCCACAAATTTCAGGAGGGTGGGGCTGCCCCTACAATGAGCAGTGACTTTCCAAAGGGTTTCAGCAGAAGTGGAGAGGGGTATTTCCAGCCTGCACCATGAAGTAGGCTAGGGAAGAAGAGGGAAGGAGGAGGCAGAACAACTGCAGCAGCTGGAGTTGCCAGGATCAGCTTGCCTAGCAACCCCCTTCTTAGGCAAGGGCATCTAATTCAGAAGCAACAGCAACATCAGAAGCAGCCCTGACATTTGGTGAGCTGGGTGCACGTTAGGGAGCATGGGAGCTGTCAAGTCACCAGCTGTAGAGCTCCGAAGCCTCCTCAGTTTATTGGTAGGTCTACCTAGATCTGCTTGCCAGAACTTATTCCTCTGGTCTGTGCTTACAGAAAGAACTGTATATGGCTTATTACAGTGAAGCAGCTATTTATACCAGGCAGTTGTTGATTTTTATTTTAGTAATGTAGAAATCAAGAGTAATGGATGATATATTGGAAAAATAAGTTGTATCATTCTATCTTACTCCATTCACATTGTGTTGTGATAAGCAATTGCATAATACAGTAGATGATTATGTTTTAATAATACATATATTAAAAATTGCAGATTGAATGAGTAGAAACTATTATCTTTTACTAGAATAGAGTAAGAACAGAGTGCATTATCGGAGAATATTCTGATCTGTTCATATATACCCTAGAGTATTTTTTAATACATGACTAATATAATTTGTTGTAGTGCATTATATATAAATATAGAATGTATATTTTATTACTGTTGCAATTCAATCTGTATGATATTATGATGCTGTATTCTACCTAAGGCTTGTGCAATTCTTATTTTATGTCATTGTGTATATTAACATTTATATGGTTAAAATCTGTATTATATTGAAGGTATAACAAAAACTTGCTAATTCAAAGATTTTTAACTATAAAAGATTAAAAGAAACTGAACAGTTTGAAATGGGGGGAGTGCCATTTTAAAAGCAAACAAAAAAACCTCTTTAAATAAACTATCTCTCTGCATGTGATCCTAGAACCACCTGCTCTTTGTAAAGAACCATTCTGGAAGAGAAAGATTAGTTAAGTCCCCTAACTGTTTCATGCTGATTTCTGGACAGATCAAAATAGCATACTGATTGTGTTTATATACCCCCAAATAATGATCTTCTTTTTTTTTTCTCCAGAAGTTGGAGAGAGCAAAATATGCCAGGCTATGTTTCTGCATTTTGTTTGATTTCTGTAGAAGGATTGTAAACTTACGAGATTGGAAACCATCCTTTTCCTAGAACTGAGGTTCTCATACTGTCTTTTTCTGACTCTTTTTTCTTTCTTTTTTTTTTTTTTTTTTGGCAGGTTATATTAGTGGAGGGGTGGCATGATTTAGATAACAAAGACTATGACTGCTGGCCCCTGGAAAAGCCAGATGAGTATAACATGCTGGACTGTGGAGGTGAGTGAGTCATAAAGTAAGATGATATCTTACTGGGAGAATGGCTGAAACCCCAAAACTGAAGTATTCATAATAAGAATTTACTCATGATGGATGTTATCTGTGGCAGAAAACATCTGAATCAGTGACAGCCTCTCTTCCTAGATAATTAAATGAAAGAAAACAACAAAAAAGTTCTTCAGAGTAATTATTTGTCTAGTATACCTTTGTTCCAACAGAAAAAGTAATAGCAACAGCTGTATCTCTGCCCAGAGAGAAACTGAAAACGTTTTCTTTCTCATTAGAAAACCAATTGCAACTTATTCCAAACAAAGCATGGAGGCAGTGCTGCATTGTAGGAAATCTACTAGCTGAAATTTTGCAGTGTCAATTCAGAAGTGTACTGTGCTTAATCAATAGGCCAGTAAGCAAAATCACTGGTTCTACATGCCATGCTTTTCTGCCTCGCTCAAAACTGTTACATGAGTACCTGAAAAAACCCTCAGAGCTTTAGTCATTTACTCTTGCCAGTTTCAAAACTTAATTTACACGATGAGATAACAAAAACAACAAAAAGTATAATTTTTTATGTTTGTAATTTATTGAGATAAAAAGTAATTGAGGAGCAACTGATAAGTGGAAAACTCAATGTAAGTATAAGAAAAGTTTCTTATACTCTAGGGGTTATAAAATAAACAGGTTTCTCAGAAAGATTGTGGCTTCTTCATTCTTGAGGATTTTCAAAACCTGACTAGACAAAGCCTTGAGAAACATCCTTGAGATGACCCTGCCTTGAGCAGCACAGACTTGGACCAAATTATTTCTGTAGGTGCCTTCCAAATTCAACTCTTCTGTGATCTTGTGACTCTGTAACAAATAAATAGCTGATGTAAAAGAACACTTTGTTTATGTTGTAAAAGGCAGGGCCAGAGAAAAGCATTCAATGGGGTTTTTAAAAAAACAAGAACGCCTCAGAAGGTGATTCTAATAAGACACTTCAGGAAATATAGTGTTGTGTCAGACTCTGAGCTCGGTGTTACAGTTAAACGTTCTCCAATTAATTCTCTTGGAACAATGAAGTTCCAAGACTTTCTAGATAATTTCAACTAAAACTTTTATCCCTGTATGAATTTACTATTGGTTTAACATTAAAACAGGTATTTATCACTACAGATGCCTTGTTTAAAGCAATTTTTACTACGTACAAGGGAAAGTAATGTAAGTAGGTTAGTAATAAATGTATACTAATTACAATCAGTTTTAGAATGAACTTCAAGCTCTATTCTGCCTTTCTTTGTAGGTTTTCTTTGCCATTTTCTGGGCATTGCTAGAAGCAAAGCAAAATATATACGCTGTAGCCTTATTGCTGTGGAATTAACAAAAGATCTTCAAAGCTTTTATATGTGGGAGTAACTGTCATTGAAAGAAGAGTTTGGTTTACCTTTGTGAAACCTTTATAAGGAAGTAGAAAATAATTTAACTAAAATTTGTGCTGACCTTTTGTCTTCATTCTCACATATTCTTTGAAGCTCAACTCTCTTTAATAGAAATCACACTAGCTTTTATTTGGAAATCTTTGTATTACAGTTTTTCACTTAACATTAGCAATTAAAAAGAGTTTTTACTTTTCAAGGGAGATGGGAAAAAAAGAGGTTATTTTACAATTTACCTAGTTAAATATGATAGGAAATTAGAGAGAAAATAGTCGCTTTAGTACAGTGCAAGCAAAGAACATACTTGTTAAAACAAGTATGTGTAACAGAAGAGGTCATAACTGAACAAGAACAAGAAAATGAGATCTCTTGTAAGCAGGTTTACCAATCCTCCGCAGAAGGAATTCAATACGTCCTGACAAACTGAGTTACACTGAGTTGCATTATGTAAGTAATTTGATGTGGTACAAATTAAAACCTTCATCCAACAGAAAGGTAGGTGAGTGGAGTGTGAGGATTTTCATGGTGTTAAGTTCATGGATTTAAAACTTTTCCCAACTTTTATCTGACTTCATTCTCAGACTCCAAGGAGATAATGTAGAGTCCCAGGGACAAGAGTCCCCATTTATGATGGGGATAAATCAATTTTCCCAGTTAAAACTGTGAAAATGGAAAATGACTGATGTCTGATAGCACTCCATCTACTGTCCTTTGCTCTAGATGCCATATGGTTCTATCACAAGAGAACGCATTCTTAAATATGTAATTATTAGTATATTTAATTTATGTCTCATCAGTTTAAGGGTTTTGACTGAATTTCATGTGTGGTAGAGTTGTCTGTTCCTCTTCCATAATAAGGTGTGTCTCAGTGAAAGCTACTAAGAATTAAGAGCAATTTTGTCTGATCAAAAGAGGAAAGCAAATATACCAGAACAAGCAGCAGTGCCATCTACTGTAAACAAAGTTAGTTTACATAAGATGGGCAGGTTTTTTGTTACATTTCTCCAACTGCTTGATCTTGTCTGAGTGTCAGAATTCTTCAATTAATGTGCATTTGTGTTTAACTATACAGTCACTAAAATGCATGACTCTTTGGCTCATAAAAAATAATGGAGGAATAGTCAAAGGGTTGCTCAGAGGGTTGTGAAGCACTGGAACAAGTTGTTGGGAAATGCTGAGGATTCTCCATCCCTGAAAATGTTCAAGGCCAGGTTTGATGGGGCTTTGAGCATACTGATCTATTGGAAGGTGTCCCAAGCCATGGCAGGGGAGGGGGAACTAGATGATCTTTAAGGTGACTTCCAACCCAAACCACTCTATGATCCTATGAAAAGATGAAAATCATTACAGAGAAAGTTTTATCTCTGTATGTATCTGTTGCATAAAAATATATAGCAAGTACTCTGAGCCATGATTGCATTGTTTCTAGGACTGGAGATGACCTGGGTGCAAAAGCCTCCAGAAAAGGCTGTGAGTGGAGAATCCTTCAATGTGACCTACGCAGTCTTTGCTTCAGACAGTTTTTATCAATATGCCGTGCAGAATGGAATCCTTTCCCACAGGTATTACTTCTTATAAAAATGTTGTCACGATCATGAGTTTATGAGGATTTTGTGTACATATTCAGTAACATAATTGGAACACACTCTGGGGCTTTTCATTAATTTCTTCCATCTTTTGAGGTCTCTTATACCTCTGTTTGCCCTGGTATTTTTCCCGTTGGTCTCAAATCAGTCATGTTTTCCTGCTACGTCATAGACAGGGCACATCTCTACTGTCACAGTGAATCTATGAACATCTCTTCTTGCCTTCTCTACATATCGAATTTATAGCTGAAGTTTAAGCATGAGTCACAGACTCTATCTTATACTCATTTCAATCATAAGTATGATTCAAGTGCACAACATGGATTTGAAAAAGAGCTAGTCCAACCTTGAATCCATTTAATTCAGTGGTCAACCTTGCTTGATTTCTGTGGGATTAAAATCTTTCCAAAAGCTTATATGTCAACTCACACACTGTGTTGGTGACTGTGGAAATCATCAGTTAGAGAGTATGTAGGGGTGCAACTCCAGATCTACAGATCTGGATCTATAAATCCAGGGGTAATACACTCTGATTTCACACTTTTGTCTGTACGTAGCAATTCTCCATCGCTATATAGGAACACCTGGGACAGAGAGTGGAGCCCCACTTTCTGTGCTGTTGTATAAGAGATGTTTGTGGAAAATTTTTCTCTGCCTGAGTGCACACATTGAAAAGTGCAATTTATAAAACTATTATCCATATTTATGTTATTTCATATTGAAAGATGATCCATAATCTATTTGCAGTGGCAAAAAGTTGATATATTTTATGTTTTGTCATCTATATGGTATGATATGTGTTTATCACATTTTCTGAAATGTATGGTTAGTAATAGTTCTGAGAACTTAACCATGAAGCAGGTTTTTTCACTTGTCATGAAAATGATTATTCTAGTCTTCCTAGGGAGACCCACTCTCTCAAATCAGTAAGGAATTTGGAAAAGTCTACTTTTTGTGTACTTGCGTGTACCTTGAACATAGAAACAGATGGTTAATATCTTTAAAGAGAGATAAATCTATGCTGCGGTTTTTCAAAGGGATCAAATTTGCATCTCATTTTAACTAAAAGGTTATCTGGTTTACATTAAAGGTTACAGTGGCTGACCCAAATACGCCTGAGGCTGGCAAGTCAGTGTATGGGCATCAGTGTAATTGGTTGAAGTCATAATGAAGTTATTGAATAAAAAATACAGAATACCAGATAAATTTTGAAAAGGAACCCTAAAGGAAAGTATATCGTGGAGTTAGGCACCAAATTAATTAATCTTTTTCTTAACTTCCAGTATGAGCTCAAAGGCTAATAAATTTTAATATTTTATCTGTTTAGATGTTTTGGAGATTGACATATTTGCTTAGCTCATGTTTCAAATATGTCTGTGCCCTTGTAAATCTGGCCATGAGTACAATCTATGTTAACCTAATCCTCTGTGTTTTTGTTTATTTATCATAATAAACACAGTATTCTCATAATAAACAAAGCCTTCTGTCTTAGATCTACTCATTATTGGCTAAGTCTTCTTTCATTAAGAACAAGCCAAAAATTAAAGCCTGAGTTCTGGAATTATTTTATAAACATCCAACACAAGTGGATCAACTGCAGTTGATTCTGGCTGTATCTGAGTAAATCATGTTTGCAGAAAACAATTTTATCTTACAGCCAAATTTATTAGGGTGATAACCACTGAAAGTGTAACTGAAGACACAGTGTTGCATCACACATTTTGAGGTGAATATATTTGTATTTCAGGAATAAGTTTTCAAAAGTTATTTTGCAGAACAGTCTGTTCATAAAGTCTACTCTAAATTTGTGGTTTGGGGAATTGTATCTGTTATTATCATCCATTACACTAATTTTCCTTGGCAATTTAGATTGTGGAGCAAAGACTGGACCTAAACGGTCTGTATGAATTGCATGCATAGATGAAGGGATATGATTGAAAACATTGAGACTAGAAGTAGTCAGGGGCAGGTCTGAGAGTGGAAGTAGAATAATAGTGTCTTTGTCTGTGCCAGATGAAGTAGTGCTGAGTAATCCCACCTGGTCATGAAGTCAGGCTGGGAAGAGAAGCGAAGGTTGCTCCCTGATTGCAGCACATTATCTTCTGGAAGCCCTTAGTGTGTGGCAGTAGGCAGAGGTCCAGTTGACAACAATCTCCAGTGCTCCAGGAGCATTTCAACCAGAAGGCAAACGGAAGAGAAAGAAACTGTTCAACAGTGTTTATTTCAGTGCATATGTTTTTACTGCTAATTTCTCCATGCAGGATAAAGAACAAGCTCTCATGTGCTTGTTGCAATTTTTGTGAATGAGGAATGGATATAAAAGTTTTTCTCTCTCTCCTGCTTGATTAGCAATGCTACTGCTGCAAAGGAATTCTGTGAGGAGCATGAATGTCCTGCCAGATGGAAAGATGCAAATGGGGACAACTGCTGTGTCTACCATGCCAACATTCATTCCTGTCCTTTGGCCTTCATGGTTAGTAGGATGGTACAGCATCATGGTGCTCTGTTCTTGCTACTGGATGAGACATGATTGTAGTCACCAGGTTCAAGTTTGTGAAGTATTTCTGTGATTACAATTAGACGAAATTTATATAGTTCACTATATATTCACAAATTATGGTTCACTAAAACCACTGTGATAATGTCTGTCAGTTTTAGAAATTTTTTTTGCACTGGATGCTGAGGCTGAAAAACAAGTGTCTGAATCTTTGGACAAGGCAGTATTCAGAATATCTCACTAGTGGGACTAGTTTCATCCCTCTGAGTTTACCTCATATGGATCACTGTGCAGCTGTCAGAGAAAGAAAGATAGATCATTGCATTCTGAAACAAGCAGGGCAAATTGTCAGCTGGAGGTATTCCAATCTCTCTGTTTTATAGAGAGACTGTGAATAATTTGCTTGGATTACTGGAGTTGAGGTGGGGTGAGTATCACTGACTAAGACTTGTAGAACTGAAGCCTATATACCCATGTCCTGAGATGGAATGATTTTTCTCCATTGTATCAGAGCATAAAAAGGAATCCAAAACAGGATACCAAAATTTGTTCATGCAGTATAAGCAAGATCCATTCTTAGCCTGTCTGCTTGGCCTGTCCCTCTTTGAATGACTACTTGAAGTTCTGATTCTAAAAATAGTTTGGAACACCTTTTTTTTTTTTTTTTTAATCTATGAGGTAAGCCTACCCTGCAAAAGAACTTTCATGGAGTTGCCTAGTTTTTCTAGTTAATCTCCTGTCTGACAATGTGACACATTCTTCGTGATCAAAGGTGGTGTAATTGGAAGCCAAGCCTACACATCTTGCAGCTGTTTTGTGTATCCTTCTGTGTGAAGGTCTAATGACTCCACAACAGCTCTAGTTTGCTTCTTGGCAGTCTGTCCTTATGGACTTCTTTAATTAATTGTCCCCTGAGAGCCTTAGTCCATCACATCAAAATTTTTGTCTAGAACCATAGTAAAAAACTTCAACATCCCACCACTGTGGTGACCTCTCTATTATTTCTGTTTTCACAATTTGTTCTGCTTGAAATTAAGGTGTGGAAATGGCAAAAGCATGTCCACCAACATGCATCGTTGGGTTTCTTTGTAATACTGTAAATTTTAGAGTTTCTGTCCTGAACATTAGAATTCTAAAGGAACTCCAAGCTATTTGACTGTCACACATTTGAATATCACTGCATAAGATTGAACATACAGTTCAAAGTAAGCTTTTTTCATTGTTTGAGAGGAGTTTAGGTTTTCATTGTTTTATATTTTCAGTGTCAGGGGTTCTAAAACGTTTTATTTTTGTTAATGTGCTCCATTTCTTTTGACTTGGTCTGTTACTTACAGTCCTTTGAAAGAAGTGTCTGAAGAATTATCTGGACTTAGGAGACAGGCTTGATCCTTTCAAGTAAACAAAAAAGTACAAGATCTTTGGACAGCCAAAATTAATCCTCTGTGTTTGCTTAATAGCTTTATTGAGAAATGCACTGCAAACAGGCCCTGAAGAGGTGCCGCCCGTGCTCATTAAAGAAACAAGTAAAAAAGCTACTCTATCAAAAGTGACACTTCAGTAAAACCCCTTGAGAAAAATATTAAAAGTGGAATATGATTCTGGTTCTGGTTCTAGCACAGAAAATCCTGAAAAAGTGAACCAGCCTCATAAGAGCACTCGTTCTATGAGTTCACTACTGAGACTCATGTTTTAAGAAATAACAGTATATGTGAGATCTTAACTGAATACAGGAACAATTGCTTCTCTGTTATTTTGCCACAGAATAGTGTTGCTTGTGTTTTGGCATTTTGATAGCTTTGGTTATAAAATAGAACTTTATTTGCTGTTAGAGAACATAAGTAATTTTGAGAAAGTAAAAGAAGAGGAGCTAGGACTTTCATTGTGTTGTGGTTTACTGACATAACTAATATGTCTACTAAAGGCTAAAGGAGGAATATGTGGTCCATGGATCCCAGATGATGGTCAGATATTTACTCACACTTTGTCTACTGCTGGCAAAATGAGCCAAAGAAACTGGACTGCCAAGGTAAAGTATATTTATTTCATGTAGGATTTTACCTGATTTGCTCTTGTTGGAGCTTGCTTGCTAGTAATTTAATGAAGTTCATGGACGTGTTCTCCATTTCATTTATACGCATGTGTTATTATCTAAGTTATGAATATAGCTGAGTACTATTAATTCCCAACTGACTTGACTTGGAAGTATCACCTTTACACCTTAGGTAGTTAGTGGAAGGAGTGGGGATATGAGGAAAATGAACAGCATAACCTGTCCATTTGAGGTCCACACTAACAATGCATTTCACTACTAATGGAATGTGATCCAGGTTCATATGATCATTAGGGAACTTCTAACCTGAAAGAAATAGCAGGAAAGCATACATGACAAAATGCACAGGGCTGATAGCCCTACCTGGTGAGAAGACACACCAGGAAGGAAATCAGACCAGTGTTTCTCACAAGCGCTGTCTCTCCTGATTCTGAAAAAAATGCACAAATTCTTCTGAAGGATACCACAGTTGGTCAGTTCAGTTATAAAAGCCTACTGTATGCAAGTGAAGTTTTGATGCTTGATGGTTCTGTTCACTTGTTTCGCAGGTTGTTTTAGTTCATGTGGGTGTGACTTCTCTCATTGCACACATCAGAGTTGGGAGAATGCAAGCTGCTCTGGAAGCAAAAACCACAGTTGTTCCTGCAGTAGGTATGATAAAAAATGAAAATGTGAGGTAATTGCTTATGGACTGCAAATCTCAGTACTTTTATCATTCATGCATAGTTACCAAGAGCAAAAGCAACTCCTACCCCAGCCTACCTTTGAAAGTACACAAATGTCTTCCTGAAATTCTTCACATAACACTGAAACCTGAACAAGTGTTTGAGCTTCTAACATGTGTATTAATCTAGAGCAGCAGAAAGCCACTCTTGTCAAATTCTATGACCAATGGCTTCAGGTACTACAAGGCTTGTCTGCAGTTCATGGGAATGTGAGAATATTCCTCCAACTAGTGTTCTGAGGATCTGGACACTCTTCCTCTGAAGGGGAGCAGACTAGTCTTAAACATGTTGGAAAGGTAGAAATCCATGTTGGTTCCCTTGTTCACATTAAAAATTGCTCCCAAAGGCATCAGTCTTTCATTCACTTTAGTATACCTGTACGGAGGGAAGCAGAAATAACTGTAGCAATTCTCTTAGTGATGTAAAATTTTAAAAGTGGACTTGTTTAATAAATTAAACACACAACCTGAAGAAACTTATTGGCTAAAACAAAAGTGTCATCACAATACTCTTGTTAGCTACTCTTCTGGTAGTGTCGGAATATATTTCCCAATGTTACGGAAAAAAAAGAAAAAAACAAGGCAACTCCAGTGTGAATAGAAGTATTTATCTATAGAATTTTCTACTTATTTCAAAACAACTGCAGCTGAATTTTCCAGGAAACTTACAATATATCAGAGAAGAAATTTTAAAAAATGCAGCTGTACCCCTGAGGCAGAAAGTGACTTCTGTTATTATCTTGGTATTATACTGGAATTAATGAGGCTGAAACAGAATTATTACTGAGCAGTGGAATTTTTTTTTAGGTCTTTTATTAAAAAAATTACATAATGACAGAATAATACCTTCAGCTCACCTCTCAAGTCTTAAGTACGGCATGATATTAGTTTAGTCACAGAGGTAAAATTGAAAGACCATTCAAGACATGGGAGAAGGAGTTTTGTTATTTAAGACTTTTGTTTTAAATTACATCTGATATTGCTGATAATTTATATAAGACCTTGGAATAAAGTAGAAGAACTACTTGTAGTATAGGTTGCAAGATTTCTTTCTGCAGTCTCCAGTGTCTTCTGCAGCTGCTGAGAAAGGGTCCCTGGCTTCTGGGGATCACAAGCACTTGATTAAGTACAAAGAACACAAGGGAAAATGCCAGCCTTGAAGAACTTTGAGTTTCAGCAAAAATCCATATGGATAATGAGAAACACAGTAGTGATGAAGTGATTTATATACAAAACATGTCAAAGGCTCAGGGGTAATTAACATTTGACCTGATCAAAGAGAACCACTATTACTTCAGAAATTCTGATTGTTTAAGTTGCTGGGATGGTATCTCTGAACTCCTAAAAATTTGTTGTTTCTGGGACTCTGAGGTTTCTCAGGTCAGGAGCCACATATTTAAATCTGAATGCAATCTTGAGGATGGATGAAGCAACCTTAAAATTTTCTGATGTGTGTTCTTTTTCTAATCAGTATGTGGGGATGGCTTTTGTGAGGAAGATGAAGGCTGCTCTATCTGTCCAGCAGACTGTGGGGAATGTCCTCTTTCAGTTGATGTTAAGATAGCAATTGCCTTACCCGTATGTCTAGTCTGCACTGGCTTCATTTTGACAGTCATGGTAAGTACCCACTCTCCACTCTCCTGTCTCTTCTGTGATTTTATTAGACAGAGTGGAGCTCTCTCATAGTTGAGGGAGAGGTTTTCTTCTGCATCCAGCACCTTTGTGCTATGGAAAACAGCAGAAGGCAAGAAAACAACTTTTAAAGCTTCCTTTTGAGGGAAGTCACGCTGTACTAGGAATTTTCATCCTGTACGAGAGAAGACTGTGGTGGAATGTAACAGGGGGATGGGTATATGATGGTAAAGGAAAAAAAGATTTTCCATTTGGGGAGTAGGGGATGCCAACAAAGTAAGAGTATTTTTCACTCACAGTAGAACTCTGTTATGAAATTAATAGCTTCAAAACCATATGGAGGCCAGATTTATAAAAGAATTCAAAAACAAATTAGGCAAATTAATTAAGGGACTAGCTCCACAAGAGGCCATTAAATCTCAGAGTCCAAACAGAACGTAAAAACCAAAACATTTAAGTTGGGATATTCTCAAAAGAATCGTGGGGAGAGGATAATTTTTTTTCCTGTTTTTGTTAGTTGATTTTTTTAATAGGTTCATTTTCTTAGTGTAACAACCAGCTTGCTTCAGTTCAAAGTGATTAATTTTGCTTAATAGTTATCAATTATTATAGCAGACTCATGAAGGAAAAATGAAAAGGGAATGAGGAGAGAGGAGTGTATCAATATTGGAGAAGTAGTTTTGGGTGTCTTTGAATGAAAATGTCATTATAAAGAGAAAAGAGAATGCTATTATGGTTTCTTACTTAACAGTGCTTCTGGGAAAGAGGGTCTACGTTCCTTATGTGTATGCGTCTTGAAAAACGCATTTGTGAGTTTCGTAAGAGAGGTTTAGCAGGTGAATATAGCAGTTGTAGAGTCATTGTATTGACTATGTTCGTAACAGGTAATTTATTTAGACCTTGGCCTATATATATCCTGTAAAATGATAGGCTCCTGTTTCCTCAGGGATTCCTTCTCTTTCTATCCTATCCAGCAGTTGCAGTGAGCATCTGAGGTAGGCAGCTGCATGAAGAGGGAATGAGTAGGAGAAAGCTGATGGCCCACAAATTGAGGCACTAAGGGAGGCCTGAATCATGTCATATTTTTTTGTCTTTCTGTGCCTTACTGTGTGGCTTTCTGAGTTAGGAACAGAAGCACTGTTGAAAGCTATTTGAGCTATTCATAATCCACAAGGAAGTTGTGACAATGAGTTTGTAGCAATTATCCTGTAAAACCACATGATCAGATAGAAATATTCAATTGGACAGATGAGAAGTTCAGACTATTTTAGATAACTGGCTTTTTAGAAAGAACAGTGGAGTTTCTTAGCCTTGTATGTGTTTATTTAAAGGTCTTTTAACAAAATTAGCCTATTATTTCTGCTGTTTTTCTGTAGGTTTGGAGTTGTTTGATTTTTTGGTTTTTTCTTCTTTCATTTCTGAAGACATTGCTGCTAGCTTCTTCAATAGCAGCATCATGGGGTTTTAAAGTTGTATTGGTGTTATCGTAAAAAGATAGGAAAGAATATTTTATCTAATTCAGGAATTGATCTGATGTGAAAAGAACCATCTGGGAAACTAATGCCTTCTTTAATGCCTTGAGTGGCGGAAAGGATTCCTTTGATATCAGTGTCAAAGGAAGCAAGCCTAATATTCACTTCCTGCTAATATGCCTTTGTACACTCACACCTTTGCAAGATAAAATGTAGGTTTCTTTACTCAGAGACCTTTTGAAATAAATGGGATGACTTAATTTTGGTTCAGTGAGCACAGTTTTAACCAGTATATCAACACAGTCTCCACTACCTTGTCTGTTATCTGGGCTTTGGTTCCCTGTTTCAATGACTGCATCATTCCTAATACTAAATTTTGCACTATAGAAAATGGTATAATGATGGTAGAATGCTGCTTTTATTTGGCGTTTTGGCATTGACTGCAGTCATAATAACTGCATAATTTAATCTGTTGCTCATTTGAAAGCATTTATTTACACTTTGTAAATGTTAGCTTTGTATGTCAGCTCTACAATAAATCAGCTATTTGCTCAATGCCTTTTTACAAAGTAGTCACAGAATCCCTACCTAATATTCTTTATGATAGAGTATTTGATGTAATATAGCCCAATTTGTAGGTCATGGGCTAATACTATTCCAAGATATAAGATACATTGCTCTTTATCTTGGGATTGGGATGAAGTGTGTTCCAGTCATGTACTTACATAGCATAGGGCAATTCTGTGAGATGAGATGATGTAAACCCCACACCTAATATCCAGGCTGAAATGTAAATATATAAATGCTGACAACAACGGAGAGTTTGTAGCCAATGCAAAATATTACATGTAATTAGTTCTGGAATGTAGCCTGTACAGTTTTCTTCTAAGCCTAAGTGTTATTAACACTTTTAGTTCTAATGTTACAGTAAGACATATGCTGGATGTTTACAGGTCAGATTTATTTTGGCTACTTTTAAATTTTTCTGTTTTATAAAAATAATCTCTGATTCAATTCCTTAAAAGCCAGGAGGGCTACATTAGAAATGATTTTTTTTTTTTTTACTTTTGTAGTGGTTTCAATATCAGAAACAAAAGATGCTTTGGGATGAAAGCTGGATAATAGACTTCACCTGCATCAAACAAGGTTAGTAACTTGTAATTTTGCTACTGTGATCAGTTTCCTTATTAATTTTGAGAAATAATCTCAAACGTTCACATTTTAAGGGTCTTGCAAACAGTGAAACCATTTGTGAAAGACATATCCAATATTTCATCCCTGTAGCCTCTGTGAGCTGATCACTCATATTTTTGTTTATCAAAGCTTTAGATGACAAAGTTATTTTAAATAGTTTCTCTCTTTTTATTTATGTTGATTTATCAATTGAAAAAGACAAGCCTACCCCCAAATAAACCGATAAACTCTGGAGTTGGATGAAACAAATTACAGTTGCTTCAGTGAATATATCTTTCTGTACAGCTGATCTCCCTAAGTTGTCCTGGGATTGCACAAATATATTGAGGGATGTAGCACTCTCTTAACTTCTCTCAGTTTATTCTGTCTGTGGCAGACTTGCTACAAAAAGTAATTCATTTTGGCCAGAGGTTTGGAGGAGTTTTTTTTTATTTTATCTTCTGGTTATAAACTATGATTTAATCTGTTCTGATTAAACAAGTTAAGAATAAATTCAGTTTTATTATATGCTCTATTATGCTGCACTTAAAATGTGTGTAGATTATTTACTTCCCTGTTCCTTGATTTAGCATTCAGAATAAAAACAATGCCTAGATCCTCAGAAAGGCTAAATCTATAGAATTCTGCTGTGCTCATTGTACATTCTCTCCTTTCTGTCTCTGGGAGAAATTGCTCAGCAGATGTCTGCTTTATCTGTGTTCTGTTGTGTTGCCAGTGTCAAGATGTTCTTGTGATAATATACAGTAGAGATGCTTTCAGCCTTAGACTTGGACATTAATTTCTGTATGCTTTTGATAAGATATCCTTGTTGTTGTAAATAAGAGATTTTGGCTTAGAAGTTAATTTGATTACAGGAACCAAAACGAATTTCAATCCAGATCTGTGAAAACAGAAATGAAGGAAAGTGATTTTCAATACAGCAAAAAGTAACACAAGAAAAATTTTCAGCTGATAGTAAATTAGAAAATGCCATAAGCATCACATGTGAGGGGAAGCAATGGAAAGAGACTGAGGGATATTAGAAACATGATAAAAAAAATTACAGATTAAAATTAATTTGAAAACTCCAAGATTAAATAACTTTATTGGAAAAAAGCCTGCAAAGCAGCAACAGTGTTTAAGAGTATTGCTGTAAGACTGATGATTAACAACTTAATGAGGACTGATAATATTATAAGGTCACAGACATTATGTCTTCTCTGGATAGAGTTGTTCAAAGCTACCCACAGTAGCCTGAAATGCTCAGATACCTAATGAAAAGACATCAACAGTGCTGTGCCCAGGGCATGTAGCCCTCAGTGTGAAAAATTAGCCTTATTTTTTGCAAGATAACTTGTTTGGTGTATTGCACCATATATAGAGATATAGATATATATGTACTCTGATTCTCAAAGCTATCTCAGGGATCTGTAATGTATTTCTGGGTGGAATGCTGTAGAAAGCTTCAAATGTCAATGCAATTTTGAACTGCATATGGATAATACTATGGTGTGGGAACATGGCAGTCCTGATTCAAGGTGAGATGTTGAACTTCCTCAGCAACTTCCTCAGCAAGTTATTTCTACCAGGGGGAGTTAAGAAGTCTCAGTAATTCTAAGACTATTTGGCTAAATCTGGATTTTAATTGGAGATTATGACATAATATGTAGTTCATTAAATTTGTTTTGAAGTACTTTTTTTTTTTTTTTACTCTGAGCTGGTCAACATCCATTAAAAAATGTACATTGAAAATCACTGGGATCTTTTTCCTCTTACTGTATTGTTGCTCTTCTCTGACTTCTCTCTGGTGTCAGAATCACTTCCCACATTCCTGTACCTTACAGTCTTGTAGAAGCTCCAAATAGACTTGTTAAAGTATGGCACAAGGTTTACTCTCCTTCCCTGGGTTCTGTCCTTGGTTTCTATGTAGCAGCAAGGGCTAATCATCTCAAGAGCAGAGAAATGAAAATTGCATCAAATGCTGAGGATTGTAGAGAAATATCTCTGGCAATGAATCATCTTTGAAACTCTTTTACTTTTTATGCAGCAGTCACATTCCAAGCAATGGCTTTCTCTCTTAAGTATTAACAAGAACAGATGAGTTGCAAAGATTTTGAGAATTCTCTCTATATTTGTTTGCCTCTGGAGTCTCCACCTGTGCATAAATAGGAACCTTCGCGTGCCTTTTCTCATCCCACATCCTGTTTAGATTGCATCATATGGACAGCAACAGGAAGCATGATGAGTGCTCCCCTAGCACCAAGTGACTCCAATGTCAGTTGTGTTACTGCTCTGAGCTCCTGCACAGCAGCTGCCAACATGTCCAGGAAGAAATACTTCACCCAGACTGGGAGATAGTAAGTCAATATATTACTTATTTACTGCAGTATCTTCTATATTAGTTTCACCTTGATTTCTGGTTCTTGCCACTTACATTGATAGGCAGCAAAAAAGCCTGAATTTATCTTGTTAGGCCAAATCTGCTAAGTTAAGATCTTCATCTGGTTTCTGTGCTGCATATTGTCTGTGGAGTATTTTATGTGCCAGGCTTCTGGTTTGGTTGTAATTTCTCCTTTTCTCTTAGGGACTTGTTAAAAGCCCTGCATCAGTTAATGAATGGCCCTTGCTGTTCAAATGTATCTGAAACCAAGACTTCTACGCAACTCTTTTTTCTAAAATGCAGGCAGAGCAAACTAGGTTCTTTGTTCTAAAGAGTGGCATCCTCTACAGTTGCACATTAGAAATCTTGTCCTTTAACCAGCTGACATGACTCAAGATTCAGAGCATTTCACCTCTGAATCAAATTATAAAGATGCATATCATATAAATATAAGGACAAATTTTATAGCTCTATCCTGCTATCCAAAAACAAAGTTTTCCCTTAGAAGTGATAAAACTAAGGGGTAGGAGCAGAATATGTGCAAAGCTTGAGGCGTCATTTGAATACACAGGGAAGGATTTGTGCTTTGCAGGATAAAGAGGATTACTTGGGATCATTGGCTGGGGGAGCAAATGCCTTCAGCATAGAATGTGGAAATTCACAGCCACTTCATTGATGAAATATTGTGTTCAGCATTGATATTTTTTGCTTCTTCTTTCTGAATGGTGACATTTTCATCATCATGATCACCTTCCTCAGATGACTCAAAGTCAAAAACGTTTATCAAGGGTGAAAAATGTAGTCTCATTTGTGAAGCACCTACAACTGCTACACTAGACATCCCATACTCTGTATTTATATGGTGGGCATTACTAAAATTCCTGCAGGTCTCTCCACTGCATTCCTTTACTCTAACTCTTTACTCTTGCTTTGCTCTCTATCAAACTCAGCTGCTTCTTTGCTGAGAATGCTGAACCTTGTGAGAACAAAAGTATGTTAAACATCAGTGAAGGATCGGCAGGACAGTAGCCAGAAGTAATGGATAGCAGGGATGTGGCTGTATGAGGCTGTTTCTCTAGCTCTGATGTTGCATTTGCTGCTACTCCATCATCGAAGTGACTCAACTGACCCTAACACTCACATTCCAAATGTTGTCCACAGATCAAGATTGCTTGAATATAATCACTAATGCTTCCTTTATCAAAAGAAATAGGCTCCCGTCCCTTGTCTTAGATGCAGATTTGCAACCACGTATGGACATGCTTAGATTCTCTGCCTCATTCATAGAGATATGAAGCTGTTCCTGTTACAAAATATATGCAGTCCATTTTTGTAGTATTGGTGGCTTGTGAAGTTGCTCCAAAACTCTGTAAACAGCATTTCACTCTGTTTCAGTGATGGTAGAACAGTGGCCATAAAGAAAATAATGAAGAAGACATTCACACTGTCTAAAATCATACGTAAAGAAGTAAAGCAAGTGAGGTAAGAAGTGAAATCTAAGAAGTGTATGTTGCTCCATTTTTACACTGATTTTTGGGACTTAAAATCTTTCCAAATGTGACAGTAAATTCATATTCCTCTTTCTTTCTAACTTTGCTTGAAATAGAGCAAAGACCAAAATTTCCTTATGTCTGTTTTATTTTTTCTCTACATTGTGAGACAAGGCACTTGGTTTTCCAGTTACACTACAAAACCAGGAGAGACATCTGTGAAAATTACTGTTGTGATGTGATTTTTGTTGATTTTCACAGGGAACTTGACCATCCCAATCTCTGCAAATTCATTGGAGGTTGTATAGAAGTTCCAAATGTTGCCATTGTCACAGAGTACTGCCCCAAAGGCAGCCTGAGTGATGTGCTCCTCAATGAAGATATTCCTTTGAACTGGGGTTTTAGGTAAAAAACCCAACTTTTGAAAAGCTAAAGGCCATAGACTGTGCTATGCGATGTTTAGGACAAGATGTTAATTTTAGATAAAGTTCTTGTATAGATAGGCCTGTACTGTGATATAGAGAGAAGAAGGAAGAAAGGAAATTTGCATATCCAACTTGTCTTTTGGGTCTTTTAAGAAATCATATGTTTAGTGTTACCAATGCTAAGCCAATATTTTTCAAGTCTTTCTCTAGTTATACTGCAAAACTGTTTTAAAGCCCTTTTTTCCCGTGTAAATTTATTTTTTCCCAAATATCTTAGGCATCCCTATTTAACTAAAACGCACTGCATCTTTGTTTGTAAAGACATATTAGCATGAAATGGTGAAATGGTTAGCACACCAGCAAATGCTTTATTATACTTTCCAATACAGGAAATGAGCTCACATTTTCAATGAAACTTTCACAAAGGCAGTGACATTGTTTTTTGAGATTGATCTTCTTGACGTGTCCTTTCTGCTTCTGCTATGTGCTTGCCTTCAGCAAAGAGAAATGGTGTTCAGGAAGGAAACCTTCCAACTAAAGCAAGGAAGATAATAAATTTTTTTCACTTGTAAACATGTGGAAGTACTCCCTAGGATACAAAAGTACTGCAATTTCTAGAAGAAACTTAACTATCTTGGCCTGTGAGCTCAGGGAGATACGGGTTTTCAGTCACCTTAACTGTTTTGGAAAAATGAGCATGGGGACACAAATTGAAAGCTATAGTTTCTGTAAACTTCAGTAGGCTTTGGAGTCATTCTTGAGTGAAAGTGGATACTAGCTCACTGATTTTTGACTTTCAGGTTTTCTTTTGCAACTGATATTGCTCAAGGAATGGCCTATCTCCACCACCACAAAATGTATCATGGACGGTTGAAGTCTAATAACTGTGTGATAGATGACCGGTGGGTTTGTAAAATTGCAGGTAAAGAGAAGATAGAAAAAATTTTCAAAACTGTCCAGCTAACCCCCTAATTATAGATCTCACATGCAACACTCATCCCAAGTGCTTTTATGTTGACATTTCATGTGGAATTGCTGACTGTACCAGACTTCACTAGCAGTGCCTTGTGCTGAAGTAAGTTTCACTTACATTATCAAGTCAAGTCATTTAGTATGTGTCACAGATGCATACTTCAGATTCCACAAATGATTCAGTCTATCAACATCTAAGCATAAACTCTGCCTCATTCTCTGTTTTAATACAGAGAGAAACCTGAGGCATGGACAATGGTGTAAAGAGATGTAGTAATGCTGACTGATTGGTAAGCACAAGATAGTTTAATGGAGAAAAGAAGACTCAACTCAGAGCTTTGAAGTCTTGTTCACAGCATTGAATTGTATTCTCCCAGAGATGGAGCTACAGGTCAGGTATACTCTTGGTACAGGAAGACAGCCTGTGGGAACAGGAAATCCACTGGAGAGTCTAGTTTAGTTTGCAGCTGCGAAAGGGAATTAAGGCAATGATCATCTCTTCTACTTTTTGCCCAGAGTAGTCATCATACTCTCTAACCCATAGCCATCCTAAAGGCAATAGCAGCAGATTTGTTTTTCAGCGGTACATCCTGTGACTAAGGCTTCTACATGGGGCCAGGCCTGCTTCTCCAACTCCTTCAATATCTTTCTGGCTTCAGAACTGCTTACTCTGCTTGGAGCCTGTTCTGGAGAAAAAGCATAAAAATTAAACATAGTTGGATTATATCAACTGCGTCACCTTAGCACAGTTCCTTTCAATTAAATAGGATATCTGTGAAATCATGCAGCAGCTTCTGTTTTTATTCTAATCTGTGTCAAACTGTAGTGTTTTCAAATTTTCATGCTTTATCTGGATGCAATAATGTCAAACAAACCTCATAAATAACAAATATGGAAGATATTTTTAAATTACCTCTACAGTAAGATTCAGTCCCTAGGAACATCTTAATTAGAGGTCACTCCAGATAAAACCAGATGTCTGTGTCCAGCCTTTGCATACACTCAGAAGAGTGCTGTTTACGTAAGAAAGAAAACAGAAGTCAGTTGTTTTTTTTCTCCTTCTTCCTGATTCTGAGTCATATGCTAAGAATTCCTTCTATATTAGGCTAGAAATATAGATGGAAAGATGTTTCACATCCATGCTGCCTTTGTTCTGATGCTAGTGGTGTTCAAGTAACGCCCACCATCTGATTTTCAGTTGTTAGTCTGTCTAACTAGTAATTACTTGAGCAACCTGCCACCAGAGGTAAGGATCGAGTGATAAAGTAGAACAGTAACCCCTATTTACATGCTAACTCTTGCACTGAGGTGAGACTATTATCTGAATATAATTTGATACAATCATAAAATAATTCTAATTGCAATAGGTCACATAGTTCAGTTTCTCTGCTGTCATTCAGTCTTGCCCAAATATTTGGTTTTTCAGATGCTATATTTGCCATAGTTTAGGAGGGCAAGACCACCCGAACCCCACTATTTCTAGACTAAGATGTGCATTTAGAATAGGGAAAATTAATTTCTTTAGACTAGCTTTAGATTACTGCACATGTTTCAGGAAAGTATCCACTGAATAGTTTGCTTCCTGTTTTCTTCCATTTCAGATTATGGCTTGCAGTCATACAGAAAAGAAGATTCTCCTGATGGATCAAGTTCATCCCAGCAGCATTTGATACAGATTTACACAGCTCCTGAAATACGTATTCTTTCAGATTTTGAACCCAATTCTATGTCAGATGTCTACAGGTAGCTACGTTTTCCTGATCTCACTTCTAGTAATTTTGAGTATTCTTTAACTACAGTTAGGCTTGGTGTAATTCTCCTCTGTTCTTCAGGGATATGTTTGATTGTATTTGTAAAAGGATTGGTCCTGGAATACAGAACAGCATAGATGTCACAGGATATCTAGCTCTTCCAAGGTAGATAATCAAATACTGAATTCACTGACATTATTTAAAGGCAGAGTTGGCCCAAACATTTATAAGGAGTCACTTCACTGGTAAGATAAAAAGGCATAAAGATCTGCTATTATGTAATTATCCTCTTTTCTGTTGTTGTTTTTTATGAAAGGAAGATTATTTTCAATAATGGCAACACTTTAATAGCATCAATGTTCTAGAATGTCATAACGCACGTATGCATCCTGTAATTCTATAATTGAATGTCAATACAATTATTTTGGGGCATATACATGGTGACAATATTTGGTTTACAGAGGAAAAATAAGGGGAACAAAATGGATGGACTAGCAAATAGCTCCATTCCTTTCCATTGGAAAGGCTTTATAGAAGAATGCTTTCCAGTGGCTTTGCCTGCCAGTGGTGGATTGCATCTATCCAATCACTTTTCAGATAAGTGGGATTGCAATTGAAAACAAGTATCTGCATATACAATGTGCTTTCACATCATTAATGTGTGTCTATTCTATCAGATTATTTGAGCAAGAAATTGAAGTCTCAGTAGTATTTGTGCCTATAGGCTTAAATATGTCCTTAGAATTTGCTTCAAAATAGCTCAGCTAAGGCAGTTAGGGATTGTGTTGGTATTTCTGCCTACTGTCATTTGTCCTGTGTTGGTCTGTACCTTTTCAGCATGAAGTAGTCTTAGAAAGAACTGTGCTCCAACTAAACAATAATTTTAGGATTGTCTTATACATTCCAGTGTACAGTTGCCCTGCAGCTAAAATGCATCCCAGAAAATGTTTCCTCAGCTTGTCTGTTCTCACTCTGCTCCTGTTCTCGATAGATATCATTATTTGACTTTGCAGGCAACTTGGCCTCCTGAAGGCATTTCTTGCCAAGGGTTCCCCTGTAAATAGTCCTAAGATCTGATTTGCTTATATATGTGTGTAATGAACTTTTGACAGATTCAGTGAATGTTTCCAGGATTTATCTTGCTGTTCCATCCACTTGTCTGCAAAATCCACGTCTTCTTTTGTGGCACTGCAGTTATTAATTTCTTGGTTAAAAAATGATACAAGCAGTGAAAGATAACACCAACACACAGGCAGGGAAGATAGAGAAGTGTCCTGTACCATTGAAAGGGTTGTCTTCTTATCTGGGCTGTTCTTTAGAATTTGCACTTAAACAAATTTTGTGTTTGATGATATGAGCAGGAGATAAGCCTTCCTGGTACATGTATTTGGCCTCACTGGCCAGGCAGCATTGATCCAGTCTTGAAATCCTCAGTTTTTATCTGTGCATTAATATTCGTGAAGGTGAGGTCCAAATAAAAAATGCGTAGAAACTGCAGGAGTGGGACTTGTAATTTAGTGTGCTCTCACAGATGAATCACTTGCTTTTAAAGTACTCTAGGGAAAGTGTTGGTCAGATGGGAAAGCTAAAATGGAAATGAGAACGGGAGCATGAATGTAGCTCCTTTTTTGAGCTGAAGAGGCTGTTTCCAGTAACAGTTTCTCCTAGATTGGTTCTTCTTGATTTGTAATCATCATATGAATTTCACTGTCCACAATGGATAGTGAATTTTATTGGGCAGTGCAGCTGAAGATGAATTAAATCAATTCTGCTTTATCAGACTTGCCGTCATCTAATTATTATCCTAGAAAATCTATTCCAGCTTTGCTGTCTTACCAGGATTGATTTTGCTTTCTCCTGCCAAATCACCACAAAATTAATATTAAAATCTCATCAGATTAATTTCTAAATTATTCATCATGTTTCATATGCATTATTTTATTTTCCAATGGTGGTCCACAAGTGGGCTGAAAGATGGATAAACATATCCTGTTACAACATAATGTCTTGCAGAACAGTGCAACCATTAGCAACACAACAGATTGAAAACGAACATTCTCCAAAACAGTAAATGTTACCAAGCTAAGAGGCATGCAGGGGTAAATTATTACACAGTTACACTATATAAAGAGGCATCTTTATCCAGCCTGTTGGCTGGAGGAGAAGATCTCCAATGAGTTCAGAAAAAAGACTTAACTCTATTTTTACTGTCTTTTTCTATTCTTCATCCTTGATGAATGTATTTGACCTTAGTTCAATTGAGGAACATAATGACCACAAAAATATAATTCAGAAAGAACAAGCAGAAATGCTTACTATAAAATACCTACTCTGGTCACACTGTGTCATCACAGATGTTATGGGGATTTTCTAGAAGAGTGATCTTCTCAGTGGCTGAAAAAAGGTACTTCTCCCACTGGTGATTCTGGTGAACCTGCTCCTGACCCTTGATTGGACCAAAAATCAGACTTCTGTGTTTAACGGGTAGGAATCATGTACACAAACCTGCACATATCACCTCTGGATTCCATTAATTCTTACAGAGAAAATTGCTTTGCTGCCCATCAAACACAGACATCTCTGGGACCTATAACCATGAGAAGGGAATGCTATGAAACATTCAGTAACAGATCTCTCACAACACAAGTAACAAGTAGCAGCACCGTTGCCATCCTTCCTTTTGGGATACTGGGATTTCAGTCATAGAATGGCAAGGAATAAGAAATCATGAAAAGAAATCACTGACTCAATTAACTGTTATTGCATTAAGATTTTTCTTCATTTTTATTCTGCAGTTATGCCATCATTTTACTAGAAATTGCCACAAGAAATGATCCTCTGGCAGTAAGTAAAGATGAGCTATCTGTGGAATTTGCATGAAAACTTTGATTCTGTTTTTGCTGAAGACACAAAGCAAACTTTGAGTTACTTCACCTTTGAGTTACTTTTTGAGCATGCATTTTCCTCATTATTTTATGGATGCCAGTTCAGTTCCCAGGAAACATGCAATCAGGATATCCTCATAGTTCATAGTTTTCCCTTTCAGAGCTTTGTAGAAGAGCATATGATAAAAATAATGTAGCTCCAAAACTGCTGTTCGATTAGTTTTGTGAGGCTTAATGGCTAGGTGGATGCAGTGAGAATATATGTATTAATATCTCCCTTTCTCTCCTCCTTTTTCCTTTACCTGCCATTTACAGGCCCTTTTAGTGGAATCTTGCAGTAATAAGAATAACCTAGAAGAGCAAATTAGCTGCTCTCCGTAAGGAAAATGTCTATTTTGCATGTGTCTTTTGATCAATGCTAAATGGCAAACACAAAAACAATGCACCTTGAAATTGAAAACAGGTGGTCTGGATTTGTTCTCTCTGAAATAATTTGCTTAACAAGGTCTGTAACAATGACAACTCAAAACTACTATTTTTCCAGTTCTGACAGTTTGTGATAAACTAATATAGTCCTTGTGGTTTCTTAAAAGTTTCCCAATATCTTGTCAAGCATTCATTTGTTTCAAAAGTTGTTTATGTCATATAAACACTGAAATTAAAGCCTGTCAGGCATGAAAAAGCTTTTAAACAAGGTGACCCATTTTAGACCGAGTTATACATTTTTTATCTTTTTTTTCCCTTGTGCTCTTATGTAAAAAAACTGACTTAGAAGTGATAGCGAAGATGTTATAAAAGTAATGATGATAATAGTAATGTATTTTCAATGGCTGGCACAAGAACCATAACACTTGTTTCAACCTTGTTTAATCCCCTTTTCTCTAGAAAGATGATGTGCATTCAGCTGAATATTCTTGGTCCCTACCTTTGGCAGAATTAATTTCAGGAAAGGCTGAGAATTCTTGCCCATGTCCCACAGATTATATAGAGGTGAGTAAAATACAATATTGTGTACAAAAATCCTTTATTGAAGTGAATGTATCACATGTCATAGAAGTTTTATGGCAGTGTTACCTTTGATAAATATAAATAACCCAGAAATCAAGAAGTACACCTCAAACAAGGCAAGAAGAAATTCTTTAATATCCTTAATAAAAACCCTGTCATTGTGACAATGATTCTGTTGTCCCCTGAAGTTGCCAGTGTAATAGATTATGTCCTTAGTATTCAATCATTGATTTTTGTGCAATTCCGTTTTATTATAAAGTGTTGAATTCCATACATATTTTATGTTAGTAATATCTAGCTTACTGACAGAGGGCTTTCAAATAATGAAGTCTGTCTCAGGCAAATTATGTGTTTGGTTTGATTCTTTTGCAAAAAGCCTTTCTGTTCAGTAGCCTCAACAAAGTACACCCCCTCCCAGTTTAATTAAATCAGAACAAGATGGGGTCATCCTTATTTCAGTTTAAATGCAATTTAATCCACCTTTTCTGGTTTGTAGCAACATAAATGTAAAAAAAACTTCTCATTAGCAGCTCTGGATTTTAATCAGAAGTTAACATTCTTAAGAGGGACTTCAGCTCTTAATATTTAGTGAATTTTGTGTACATACAAGTCCTCTGAAAACAGTATGTGACTGACTCCAACAGCATAACACTATCTTACAGAACAAGACAAGAGCTTAAGCAGTGTTCAGCAGAAGGAACATAGATATCTTACTCATGATTTCCCACAGCAGCATTTTCATGAGCTAATATCCTTCATTCAGCAAAAACTTGTTGAACTCCAGAGGCTTTAGTAGAGATCTGACACTTTTCACCAGCTGCAGATAGAGCTTCACACAGCCAGCTGGCCCCAAGAAAACAGTAGTTAAAATAGTATTAGCTTAAAATATTGCTTGTGCTTGGAATAATAAAAGGCAGCTTGCTTTTCTCACTCTCTTTCCTTTCTGCAGTTAATTGAAAGGTGCAGAAAAAATAATCCACCCCAGAGGCCTACATTTGAACAAGTCAAGAAAATGTTGTACAAGATGAATCCTGTTAGCCCTGTTGACATGATGATGACTCTGGTAAATTTAGCTTTTTAATCCAATCCAATCTGCTCACTTTCAATAACTTTCACCTCTATCCTTCAGGGTTTCTTTTTGTTCCTATACTCCTTGTTTGGTGAGAAAATCCACAGTTATTTGTTTAGCTCTGTTGGTCTGACTGTATCTGCCATCCTGCTTGAGACCCAGTTTTCCTTCTCATTTGGTTTTTTAACTTTCTCAGTTTCTTTGGGGCTGAACGTGTTTTTGTGTCTGTCAGATGTTGTTTGCAAACTAAATTCTCCCTTTCCTGTGGCTCAGTGGTCTTCTAGTACCAGGGATATAGAATCCCTACATGCTACATGCTACATGCTACAGGCTAAAAATAGCACGTTTACAAATAATTTTGAGCAGGGTATCTCATGCCCATCAGCAGAGAGAGCAGGTTCCTGCCTTCACAGACTACTGCCTCACACAGAGGAGGGATGCAAAAAGCAAAGCATAGACTAGCATAGCAAGATAGTTTATGAAAGAGTGTTGTGAGCTTTTGATAAAAGATTGAGACTTAGATACCTTTTGTTTTGTTAAGATTTTGATCCATGTCTGTAGCTTGCCCTCTGCATTGGATTTGGCCCCTAAAGTTTGCATGAAATTTGAAAAGCCTGAAATTGCCTTCTGCCATCTTGCGTGTAAGCAACAACCTCAAATCTAGATTAATAAATTTATCTAAGGAGAAATATGATCTTTGGATTTTGTAAAAAAGCGTTTGGTGTCTTAGACCTGCAACCTTTTATATTTCTGAATGTTTTCAAAGCAGAATCATTCCAATTCTTAAATCCTATCGAACTAAGGAAATGTTTCAGTGAAAAGATGATTTTAGAAAATTCTCTGTTACTTAGATGGAGAAATATAACAAACATCTGGAGATACTGATTTCTGAGAGAACCCAGGATTTAATGCATGAAAAGCAGAAGACTGATCGTCTGTTGTATAGTAAGTTATAAAGAAAAAATACTGGATATTCTTCTCAATAATAATTTTATTTCAACTGTCTAACTGCAAACAAGAACCCTTTGATAGGTGATTATTTAATAGGCAACATTTAGTTAGCAAAGAATGAATATACTTGTTTCTTGCAAGGCTGAGAAGATATTTCTCCCTAGAAATCACTCATGTGAGAGCTATGGCCCACAATCCATAGGGCTCTGACTTTGAATCAGTGTGGCAGGCCTTTTGCATAGTTACAAATGTTGTGGATTTGTAGTTAGTTACTTGTGATGGCAGTGTATGTTCCAGAACTCTGTAAGAAAAAAGGCATAAAGGGATGAGAATAGCATATAAGAGAAGAAAAAAAAACGGTGATGTGAAAGTGCAAGATAGGGGGAACAAAGACGATTAAAAACCAAAATGGAGAAGAAATAGTAAACAAACCTAGCACAGGTAGAAAGTACTAGCAAAGAGCTGAAAAAGAAGGAATTCGTAAAATCCCAGATCGCACTATTAGAATCTAAGCTTACTCTTTCTTGAAATGTATAGATACTGGTTTGTTTGACCTAAAAGTGATGGGCCAGGTGAAAAATCTGGTTCTGTTTTCAGTAAGATTTATTGTGAATTCTCACATTACAGCAGAGCAGATTTGGCGCCAAAGTGCATTTTCGCCTTCATAATATTTTGCATTTCTCAACATTTTTTTTGTGCCTTTAAACCAACATATTATGTTTAATGTGTTCTTTTATCCATGTAAAAAGATTAAAATGCTCTACTTTCTACAACAGGTATGTTGCCGAAACAAGTAGCAGATGATCTCAGGCAGGGAAAACATGCACAAGCTCAAAGTTACTCAAGTGCCACCATCTTCTTCAGGTAAATAAAAATGAAAGATAGGACTAGAACTGTCTCCTACAGAAGAAACTTCTAGGCTTCTAGTGGACGTGAAGCTCCTAACTCAGTATAGAATTTCTATCTAAACTGCCACCTATTGTGACAGGTGGCTCTGCAAAAGAGTGCCTTTCAAAATTCTCACACTTCTCTATTTTTCATTATAATAACTTAAATAAAAAATGGCATTACTCTGGAGCTCTGACAAACAGCAGCATATCACTTTACATGTGTTTCACATGCATGGATGTATGTTTCATAAGATAGGTCTAAGTAAAGAATCCACCATTTAGCCTGTGTAAAGCAAATTTGTCTATCCTTAGAATCCACATGGATTTACAGTTTTAATTTTTTTATGTGTGCAGGAAGCAACATATAAATGGCATGCCTTCACTTGTCATAAATGAACAGACATCAGTTTCCCCTTTTTTCATTTAGATATATAACCCAAAATTGAAAACTGCTTAGTCTGTTGCATATTAAAGTCTGCCTGTAAAAATGCTTTGCTGCATTGGTGAGCAAAAAGACTTAGGTCAGTCTGTCCTTTTAAATGGAAGGAGTCTTTTGTAAATTTAAATAAATGAAGACAAAATTATCCAGTAAGAATCTTAGCAAAGAAATTATTGAAAAGAGAAGGTTCATGTAATTGCATTGAGAATTTTTTACTGTGTTTAGCATTACTAATCAGCAATGATTAGGCCAGTGGATGAGTATGCTTTTTCTGTTATGTTTTAACAGTGACATTGTTGGCTTCACTGAGCTGTCCAGCAGCAGCACACCATACCAAGTGGTAGAGCTCTTGAACAAGCTTTATACCACTTTTGATGAAATCATAGATAACTATGATGTCTACAAGGTGGAGACAATAGGAGATGCCTGTAAGTTCCTTGAGCTGTGGACAATGATGGGGTCTGGGGCATCAGGATAGAGACTCTCTGATAACAAGGAAGAACAGCTGAAGGAGTTTTGGAAAGCTTCTTACCGCTGGAAAGACCAAATAAATCAATCAGGAGATGAGTCCTACTAGAGCCCTAGCAAACTTTAGAAACATTTTCCTGTGTACCTTTAATCATTTGTGCAATTGATGAGTGTTGGGAATGGGACAAATTAATTGAGTAAAATACTGCTACTGTTTCTCTGGTTCCTATGACTAGTGAGGTCTGACTTAAAGTCTTGGCAACAGATTAATCCCAGTTGGCAACTTCTGTATCACAGCAACACAATTGAAAAATTTACCTTCTACATGGGATGATAGATACCATATCCTAAGCTTTATTATCTGTCTTTTTTGCAAAGACTCTAACAATCTTTCTCCTAATACCCTCTTGTTGCAGTTTAGAGGTTTGGGAAACCAGGCAGAAATACTAATTGTGTAGTGGTTTTAATTCATCTATTCGAGTTTCTGGCTAAATGCCAGCACACTTACTAAAATCACTTAATTTTAGTTATGAGATAAGGATTAGAAGTAGGCAAAGCAGGTTGAGACTTTAAGTAATACAAAGGGAATTTATTAACAGACTTAACAAAGGAATAATAACAATCAGGAATCAGATCAAGGCCTTTAGAACACCCTTCTTCCCCCACTTCTCCATTTCTTTCCCACTGACCATACAAAAAGACAATACTTTGACTTTTAGTTAATTTACCACCTCTGGAACAGTTATTTTCTTAGTTCATGAAGGGAGAGAAGTTTTCTCTTGCTTTATCATGTTGATTCCCATAGGAAATACAGTTCCTATGGTTTTCAGCCCCAATACAAACAGCCACCTGGAGGAAAAGATCTGCTTGCTCTGGAAAACCCCTCCCACTTTAGTAACTTCTCCAGGACCACTACAGTGGGCATATGATGGTCGCTGAGATGCTCTTTTGAGGATGAACATTTCTATTACAGTGGCAACGAAGTCCCCTTTTCTAATTATCGGCAACACAAGTCTTCTTCTGTTATTCCCGGGGCAAGGAATCTTTACACAGGAGTCTTAGTCCACTGGCTGTAGCTAGAACATTACATCCCCCCTTTTCACTCCTTTAGACCATTGCTCATATATTACAGGGTGTATTATAGCCGGGTTTATCAACATGTCTTTATAAGAGAATTTTCAGCCTCAAGGCACTCATCATTTCCTCCTTCTCTGAATATAGGCTTTGCTACATTCATTAACTTGGAGTCTTTATGTTGTACCTTTTGTAGGTGTCTTCATCCTTTCTTTTTCTATATAAGGGGAAATGGATGTTTTCAAGTCCCATCCTGATATTGAAAAAAAGTTAATTTGTCTTTCGGCCAGGTGATGGTCACATAGCCACCATCTGCTTTGTTCAAGTGTAGCATCTTCAACGTTTGAGCTGAGGGAGAGGAGTTCGTCTGCGCCGTTCTCCATCCAAGCCGTGCCTGAGCTGCAGGGGGCCAGTGAGGCTGCGTCTGAGCTGCAAGGGGCCAGCCCAAGCCCTCTCCCGCACCGGGCGGCACGCGGAGCTGGCCTTGCACAGCCCAGTCGGGCCAGCAAGTCCATGTCTGAGCTGCAGGGGTCCTGTCCCGAGCTCTCTCCCATGCCGGGTCACGCCGTGGAGTCAGCCCAGGCTGGCTGAGCTGAGTCACCTTGGCCTGGGGCAACAGAACAAAGCTTTTTTGACTAAGTCAGAGCTGAGCGGAGTTCACCTGGTTTTCCTTGTTCTCAGCTGCTGTGATGGACTGAAAGGCCGGCACAGGATTCTCCCCCCTCCACCTCCGCGCCATCTCGGCTGGTAGCCCAGGCCACGTGGCCTGGGTGGACTTCACCAGATAGCGTGAAGGGAAGAGAGAGCGACGTCTTTTCTCAGTCAGCCTGAAGTCTAAAAGGGGAAGTCCTTAGATTTCCTCTGGGTTTTATGAGTTCTGGAGGCGGAAACTGCAATACTTCCTTTTGCATACGTCAGTTCTGGCTTCACCTCCTTCCTTCTGTACCGGAAAGTCCCACCTAAGGTTACCCCATGACACCTCTAGAGGCTTGTCTGCCTCTTCTCTGAGTTTGTAGGAAAACAGCTTTATATTTGCTACCATGGCAATCTGCTGGGATTGACTACCATTAAAATTCAGTTCCATAAAACCAAAGGAAATCTAACAGGGCTTTTGTATGAGACAGACAGAAGTCCTATAAGAGATAGAAAAAAAAGTCCCATTCTTTTTTCTCTGTGGAACTGTTGAACACATTTTCAAGCATGAAATTCCTGAACAAGTGCACCTCATAGATCCCTAAAAGACCTATTTCTTGCCCCACACAGTAGCAGAATCAAAGAATCATAGAATATCCTGAGTTGGAAGGGATCCACAAGGATCATAGAGTCCAACTCCTGGCCCTGCACAGGACCATCCTGAAGCGTCACCCCATGTACCTGAGAACATGTTGTCCAAATGCTTCTTGAGCTCTGTCAGGCTGGTGCTGTGACCACTTCCCTGGGGAGCCTCTTCCAGTGCCCAACCATCCTCTGGGTGAAGAATCTTTTCCTGATATCCAGCCTAAACCTGCCCTGAAACAGCTTCAGGCCATTCCCTTGGGTCCTGTCACTGGTCACCACAGAGATGAGATCAGTGCCTGCCCCTCCTCTTCCCCTCACAAGGAAGTTGTAACTGAAGTGAGGTCTCCCCTCAGTCTCCTCGAGGCTGAACAAGAAGAGAGTGGTGCCCTCAGCCACTCCTCACATGGCTTCCTCTCAAGGCCCTTCATCCTCATGTCCCTTCTTTGGACACTCTCTAACAACTCAATGTCTTTTTTGTATTGTGGCACCCAGACCTGCCCCCAGCACTGGAGGGGCAGTTGCAGAGCAGAGCGGGACAATCCCCTCCCTTGCCTGGCTGGTGATGCTGTGCCTGATGCACCCCAGGACACGGGTGGCTCTCCTGGCTGCCAGGGCACTGCTGGCTCATGTTCAACTTGCCATCAACCAGGACCCCCAGACCCCTTCCTCATGGCTGCTCTCCAGTGTCTTGTTCCCCAGTCTGTCTGTATATCCTGGGTTGTACCATCCCAGGAGCAGAATCTAACACTTTCCCTTCTTAAACATCATGAAGTTGGTGATTACGCAACCCTCTAATTTGTCAAAGTCTGTTAGCAGGGCCTCTCTGCTTGTGAGGCAATTTAGTAGCATCAGCAGACTTAGTATCCTTTCCAATCCAGTGTCCAAGCCATTTATGAAGGTGCTGAAGAGCACAGGGCTGAGGATGGAGCCCTGTGAAACTCTTCTAATGACAGTCTGATGTCACCTCATTCACTGTAACCCTTTGTTACAGGTGCTCACCCACCACACAATGTGGTTATTTAGCTGTGTGCTGGACAGTTTGTGCAGAAGGATCCTGGGAGAGAAAGTATCAAAAGCTTTACTGAAATCCAAAAAGATTACATCAGCTGACTTCCCTGGGTCAGCTGGGTGGGTTATCCTGTCAAAAGAAAATCAGATTTGACAGTCAGGACTTTCTGCTCATAATGCCATGCTGTCTGTGACCAATGACTGTGCTGTCCTTCAGATATTTTTCATTACCTCCCAGAAAAATCTTCTCCAAAATTCTGCTGGGCACTGAAGTGAAACTGACAGGCCTGTAGTTTGCAGCGTCATCTCTCTTGCCATTCTTGAAAATTTGGACAACATTTGCTAGCTCCCAGTAGACTGGGACCTCTCCAGATTTCCGTGGCGGATTCCAAAAGCATTTTCAGAGGTCTTGCAATGACTTCACCAGTTCTTTGAGTACTGTGGGATGAATCCCATCAAGAGCTATAGATTTACAGGGCTCAAACTAGAGCAGCAAATCCCACAGAAATTCAGGGTTTAGTGGGAATTTATCATTCTCATCGTCATGGTTGTCCAGCTCTGGGACCCCAAGAACCTATCATCAGTGCTTAAAACATAGTGCAGGAAGCATAGGACAATGCCTAGTTGGAGTCTGTGCCTTTGTTTATAATATCTGTCCAACGACAAAAGATTCTGTGGCTATATTTGCACTGCCTGTCCCACTTCAAGCATTCTCAAGGGAGGATCGAGAGAGAAAAGGTTGGAGGGAATAAATACTACGTAAAAATAAGAAAGAAATACAACATTTTTCATACCTAAGGTAATTCCACACATGAGCCACTGCCCTAGCCTTCATTTGTTTCTGGCTTTCTTTGCTCAGCAGGCACAACTTTGCCTTGGGATATGAAGGAATAGGACTTCTTCCTTTTTTTATCTTTTAAATTTTTTTTATTGTAGGCAGCATACTTTAGTAAATCTATGCATAGTGCCAAAGGTTAACAAAGTTGCATTGTTCTTTTAAGATATGGTGGTGTCGGGAGTACCCAAGGAGAATGGGATCCTTCATGCTGGTGAGATTGCAAGCATGGCTTTAGACCTTGTGGATGTCTGCAAGACTTTTAAGATCCCACACAGGCCCAATACCCTCCTAAAGATAAGAGCAGGAATACATTCAGGTATGTTGAGAAAGCTGCAGAAGTCTTCCTCTGGCATTACAAATGCATCTGTAGTGGCTGTTTCCTCTCCATTAAAAAGAAAGTTAATTTTTTGATATGCTGTGGAAAACAACATAGAGGTCATCCCAACAGAATAAAGTACTGGATACATGGAACATTAGTACCTCAGTTCTGAATACAACATTGGAAACATCCCACAGCCCCAGTGCCTTTGCTGATGTGAGTTAGAAGTGCCATTCTGTATCTGTTACTTGTCCTTATCAGCTGTTCTCTTCTCAAAACAGTGAGTTGTTTCCTGACACTCTGATCTAGTCTTCACTCTCAGACTCCCAGCTCCCTGATTCAATCAGATGTATGACTGCAATTCCTTCTTGATAGACAGCCAGAGCTGGACATGTCCTGTGCAGCCCTGCATCCTCCAACTAATCAGCGTACATTGTCTTACCAAGAAATCATATCTTCTATGTTTTAAAGCACTTGTGAGACAGATTCGTAACCCATGTAAAGACAATACTGACATTTAGTCTTTATCTGGTTAACAAACTAGATTTAAGATAGCGTAGGAAGCAGCCACAAGGCTGTATGACTGATTATATGAATTATAAACAAAAAATGTCTTGTTTTCTATTTCTTAACAGGGGCAGTTGTAGCTGGAGTTGTTGGAACCAAAATGCCACGGTACTGTTTATTTGGAGATACCGTGAACACAGCTTCCAGGATGGAATCTACCAGTGAAGGTAATAAGGAACAAACTGCAGGTTTTAATCATCCCTGAATTAGTTATTAAAAAATGTTAGGCTGAGTTTTGAGTCCTGACCTATCCAAATGATTCTAAATCCTGTAAAGACGTTCTTGATTTCTGGGTCCAGTTTGCCTAGAGACAAATTATGTGAGTGATATTCTCTACAACCATTTTTGTAAAAAGATCCCCTCATTTCTCGAGTCTCAGAAAGCGATTTTTGTGGCTTTGAAGTTCTCTACAGTAAAAAAAAAGTAGGAATAAAGTAAAATGAGAGGCAAGTGGTTATGTTCACTGTTTCTGTTTGTTCCTGGCACCCAACTGGATTTATGGTAAAAATAGTTTCATTAGTCCTCTTTTATTGCTGATAATGTTCTCTAATGGTGAACACAAAAAACAGTAGAACACCATGGGAGCTGTGTCTGTGTTTAACCAGTATAGAAGATTATGTATGTGTCTTCTAGAAAAGAGTTTAAACAGAAATTTTTTGGAGGTATTCTCACCACTTCTTCCTAGGAGATAACAGAGCTAAGTTTGCTTAGAAAGGTTTGTCTTTAGCCAATATGAACATTTGAACCTCAAATTCTGCTGATCAAATTCTGTTGAACCTCAATTTTAGCTGATCTACAAAAACTGAAAGGAAAAAAAAAGACAGTGTGATTCAACATCACAGAACGTTGATGGCTTGTTTCTTTCATTCATGAAATGAAGCTGAGTAGTTTTATGGCTCACATTGCAATGCATTGTAAATGAACTAGGCACATACAAGATTCTTCAAGTTTAGTTTCATTGTAAAACATCTATCATGATTGACTGAAAACAAGGCAGAAAGGCAGGGGAATGGTCCTAAATTATAATGAAAGTTTTGAAAGAATATAAGAATCACTAGCTTCCATTTCTTCTCACCATTTTTATTTTTCCAAAGCAGATGCTAACCTGGATTGAAACAACTTCATTTTATTTCTGTCACTCTTCCAGATAACTCCTTTCATGCTCCTTGTGTCATCTTATCTGAACTCCTTTAAAACTAATACCTTCAAAATCTCCTTCCATCATTCACAGGTTATCTTTTGTTCTGTATGCCAGTTTCTTTCTCAGATGGTGCATCAACACTATAGACTTAAAAATAAAGACAGGATGTTTATCTTTCAAGCCTTTATTTTCTCTCCCTCTTTTTCTGGACACATACATCTGAGGACCTCAAATTACATTTCCATGTTTTAATCCTAAGATGATTGCTTTAAAATAGAGTAATTACTAGCAATGTGCAATAAAAATGCTATCACCTGGAATCTGAGCGCTAGAGTCTTGTTCTCAAGCAAGATGTCAATTTGCAATACAATGTATCTACTGCAAAGAATATATCTGATATATGTATCTATATATGTTGAAACATGTATCTCCTCATCTACAGGCAGTGTTCTGAGACTAAATAACATTTAAACAAAGAAAAGTGGGCATTATAAAATTGTCATTTTCTGATATAAGAAAAATCCATTAGACAATCGTAGCCAGTTCTACTATCATCTGGGATATTTTTTTAACAAAGAAGCATAATGATCAACTCTGTGTCACAAGATGTTACAGGTGAAAAAAACCTGTTTTTTAATTTTTTTAAATTCTGGCAAAATTTTGCTTTCCAGCAAAAGTAGAATTTCTTCTATCTGTCCTCCTTCTTGGTCCTTCCTCCATCATTTGGAAAAGCCAAGACGTGGTTTACATGAAGATAAAATTTCAACTAGGGAAAAATCACATTGTTAAAAAAAATGTGAATTATGTTAATATTGTCTCTTCCAACTGTCTTTACTTACAGGTCTGGAGTCAGAGCAAGGATGGGTGTTTCTTTAATGTTTAGACTTTGCTGAAAACTGTATGTGCAAAGAAAGCACTGGCTCTTTATTGACCAAGAGGTAGAACTGTGTATGGTTTTCTTCACTGGATGACAAGGGTGGTCACCAATAGCACAGACAGACAACTGTGAAGAGTACACAAATATTATTAGATGCAGAATATGAAAAGTAGTGTTTGTTGACAGACTCATATTTATCCTGGATACTGGAGCTTGTGTGCAAACATTTCAAATAACAAATTACAAGGAATGAAAGCAAAGATTTGGAAAAAAACCCAAGGGGGAGTTCATTGATGAGTCTTGAAATTTTTGACACACTTTGGGAGATGCACCTGTCTTAGATATAGAAATTGTTTGCTAATATGATATTTATCTTTCTTTCCAGCTCTTAAAATACAATGCAGTTCAAGTGCATACCAGCTGTTGGAGCAGATTGGAGAGTATGTGTTAGTATGCCGTGGGAATTTACAAGTCAAGGTGTGTATGCAACATTTATACTCAGCTTTTCAGAGAGGAGAGTGTGAAAGTACTCTGGAGTCCCTGAATTTTAACCCATGCAGTCCCCTATATCTTCTAGTCCTCTATATCTCACAGTGCTTTGGTTAGGCTAATTCCTGTACCTGAAGAGAGCACGTTCAGATTTTAAGCCAGGACCAATTCCATGGACTTGTTCATGAAACAAACCTGGTAAGTCAGAGATGAAGAACTTAGTCAAGCTTGGAAGTCTTGCATGGCACATTCACTGTCACAACTGCTTGAAGTCAAAAAAGATCCTTCAGAGACATCACAAATCATCATGCAAGTTCCACAAGAAATTTAACATACTTGTGGACACAGTTTAGGATGGGATTTCAAGGAATTGTTTTAATTGATACTATTGCTAGTATCTTTTAAGGAAAGGTCTTATGCCTCATTTTTTTCTCTGTCTAAAGTGGCTGACAGACACATATTTCTCCTTTTGGGACTTGTTTTGAGTTTTAATAAGAAAATTATTTCATCAATGATAGATAGTGTTATAACCCCATGACTAATATTCTTTCACAGGGGAAAGGAGATATGGTCACATACTGGCTTGAAGGTAAGAAAGCCTCTGTCACCCAGAAGGCAGCCACCAGCACTCCTCAAGGTGCCAACAGAGTTTCATATGTTCCGATACCAGGTGTCCTTCCCAGTGATCCTCTCTGAAGTCCTGCTTCCTAGTCACTCATTAACTCCAGTATCCCTTCTGCTTTCAGTCTGTTAGATCATCCTGCTGAATTAGAAAATTAGAAAAGGGATAATACACCTCTTTGGTCTTGTGAATGTATTAGCTCAGGCTTTATTTATAGGTGTTTCTCCCAGATGTGGCACTGAAAATACAAAAAAAGCAAAACCTCATCTTAAGAAATAATACATAGAAATGACCAACCAGCTACCAGGGCAGAAGGTAGCTCCCAGTGTTACTTCTTGATTTGGTTTTGATGGGAGATCCTCAGCCAGCAGCCACCATGACTTCAAAATCAGCTGGTTGGACGTTCCAGCCTGTGAGGTGCTCCCACAGGAAAGGAGACAGTGTAATGTTGCTGTTCAGTGGTATCATAAACCCTGTGGGTGTGGTTGGTTTTGTGCTGTGAAAGGGAAAAATGAGGTGTTTACTGTGAGAAAGTAAGATCTATCAAAAGAGAAGGATGTAGCGGAGAAATTATAGTTTATACAAACCAAAATGAGAATTTGTACTCCTGCTTCCATGTCATCTCCATTGTCTGGAGCATAGAAAGAAGAATTAAGAAGAAAGTCTGGTGTGTTTCCATAGAGCCTATTCCTAGTGACACATGCCATCTTGTTGCAGAGACCTGAAAATCTTGGAAGAAAAATGCAAGACATTGTATGCAGTTGCTAAACAGGATAAAGTTCATTACAGTTGCTCTTGTCTTTGGCTGCTCCGGGATTTTGCTAAAAAACAGCTCTTAACATTAGCTGATGTTATGTAGTTGCTTTGACTAAAGTGGCAGTGAACATACTGTAGCTGGATAGCTGTCAGTGAAATCAGGCAGCCCTCTGAGTCACTGTGTAATTCAGGACACGGTTTAGGAAAGGTCATTCCTGAGCCAGCACTTCCTGTAAAGAGAGAACCATCACTACAAGTGGAGTAATCTCTACATAAGCATGGTTCTGTGAGCATTCCTGGTGTTGGCTTTCTTTAAAGACTTACCTTTCAGGGCTAATCTATTCTGAATAGTTGAGACAGTTTCTGTTTGATTAACAAACAATTTAACAGAATTAGTGAAACTGAGAGACAAAGGATATCTTGAGTCAAAGCAGTTCCACCATAATGTGAATTAGACTGGATAAAGCTAATTGGGAAGACATGAAAAGGAGGGACTCTGCTCCCTTACCTTCCAGTCTGTCCCTGATCCCAGTTACAAGTACAAAAACATGCATGTAGTTGCAATTTTTCTGGTATAAATTTATGTAGTTTAAACAAGCAGCTGACTACCTGTTCATGTTCCCATGCAGTTAGCATAGCTACAACTTTTAATTGCAAGTATGTGCTGTGTGATAGTGATAGGAGTTTCACACTACAGTCTTTCTTCAGCTTCTGTGAGAAGTAAATGCAGAGGTAATGACAGATTTTTCAGCGATGCCTAACAGAGGCAGAAAGTTAAATCCTTCCAAATTATGGGAGATTTTTTTGAAATACACAGAAAAGATGTAGAACATTCTGAGTGAAATTATGTCTCAGACGTCTGTGAAACTCTGTATTTGTGACTGGAATGGAACCAGAATCTCAGCAAGGGACATAGACATAGTGACTTTGGCACATGAGATCCCAACACAGAGTCCAGCCAAATCTTTTAAAATCAAAATTTTTAATTGGTTTCACACTTTTTCTAAACTTAAAAATTCCTTTCTCTGTTTTTAAATTTCATATTAGAGGGTATAGTACAGTTACTGTTTTTGTAATCTTAGCAGAATAAATCTTCCACTTATCAGTAGCCCAGAGATATCCTCTAATACAACTATTTCCTTTATCCAAATGCTATCTAGAAATTGTGAAACTCTCTGCTCTATTATAGTGCTTCATGATGAATTAAATAGTTCACATTATTATTTTAATGTGTTTGCATTTGTTTACATTTTTATTAAAATGGTGCATATCCTTATCAAATGTGGATGTGAAAGCATATGCTATGTCCTTAGTATTTCCAGTATTTCAGTTCTTCTGCTTTATTTTAATGTTGTCTATAGAATTAAAAGATTTTTAAAAGGTGTCTTATGAGTTTAAAATCTTCTGAATAGAAATGAGTGATAAGTGACCAATAACAAGCTTGCTGGATTGACAGCTTTCACCACTGACAAGTCCTTGGGTTGCGTAGTATTCAAGTTCTGCTGAAGACAGCAGAGACTCTTGCTGACTTTAGGAGGCTTAGAGCCTGGTGCTTTTCTATAAAAGAGGTACAGCTTGAAGAGTACCTGGGTCAGCCTACCTTAGTTTTATTGTTACTTCCTGATCCTCTCCTTGAACAGAGCATCTCCAGAGTGGGAACTAGATTATTTTCTACAGACCATTGAATCTGTCATATCTTTCCTGCAACTTCAAGCACTAGTCCTTATTCATGTCAGTTTGTCTGACTGTGATGATATGACTGACTTTGGAAGATACAAGTACAGTAGTGAACATTATAGATACAAAAAGAAGTGTCTTCAGTCAACTGACAAGTATTTTAAGATTAATCTCAGACATTTTGACAGATGTAGTCAATGACTATGGTCATATTTCAGATGCAGGAAAGCATTTACCAACTGGTAAAGCTGAAGTATGATAACCTGCACAGTGCTTATCTCCAAGATGCTTTAAACCCACAGACATTCACATCCCAGATTTGGAGCTAGTCAGCTAATCTAGCATGCATTCTTGTCTAAATGTCACTCTATACTAGAAGTATGTGATGTGTTCTTCCTTTTCTTGATGATTATATGCATGCCAGAAAATGGGGAAGCAATTGCAATAATAGAGCTGAAGAAGTGAAGGTGATATGTACTTTATAGATCACTTCACTTAGCGGCCGTTCATTTTCTACTGCCATGCAAGATAATACAGAGGACACTAAGACTCTGTTCACAGTGTGGTGATTTTATGGAAAGATTGTGCATTCTTATTATTGTTTATTGCAGCTCCATCTACCTGGCAGTGAGAATGCAAGCAGGAGCATTAAAAAAATCACACAACACAAAAACTGACTTATGAAAGTCTTTTATTAAATTGGTAAACCTTCACCACATTGTTTCAACTTGAATATTGAGCAACAGACTGAATAATCACAATATTTTTAGAAAATCACAACAAGTAAAGCCAAAAATTCATTAATGTATTTGCAAGTGTAAAACTTCCTAGATTTTATTCAAACCATGGGCATTGGAAAAAGACTGTGTTTTGCCACCAAAAAGTTATTCTTTATCCCCTAAATTAGGTAGCAAACATATTTTTTTAGCTTGTTATTGGTGTCTATGGGGTCTCCAATTCCAAGGTTCTTTTTTTTGCAAACAGAAGAGTTATCTGCTTCCTTGTACAGCTGATTAGTCAAATGAAATAAATTATTTTTTTAAATAAAAGTGAAGTGAAATCATGTGTCCTTTGCAAACAATGCAGGGGCATAAAATGAGTGTTGAATCTGACTGTGCAGTCAAAGGATGCAGCGTTTCTTTAAGATCAATGTCTAATTAGTATGAGATTTCCCCAGCTTGTAGAACATCTCTCCCACCCACTCAGACCCCTAAAAATTACTAATAGCCCTTCCATCTGAATTGACCTCAAAAGTAGAAATCTTTGGTTTCAAGAGTCTTTCTGGGGCTGTCCTTTCAAACCTGCAAAAAGACAAGGCTATGCAAGATTGTTCTGATTATACTCCAGCTCAGTACCATCTGCTTTTCAGCTAATGAGCATTTTGTCCTCCTAATTCCTCTCCCAAATCATCTCTACTTCAGTATAAAACATTGCATTGTACAGGTTTGTTTTTTTACATTCTAAATTGGAATTCAAAGATAAAATATTTTGCAGTAAAATGTTGTCTTCAAATAAAATATGGGAAAATTGCCTTTCCTCCTAATGTAAATTTTGGCTTAAATTTAAATGCACTTTCTGATGTAGAGATATAAAACAACCAGAGTTTGAAATGTGACAGAGTGGGTGTTTAAAATTTGTTTGTGTGGGAACCTGAATGACTGGAACCTTCCAGAGAACACCCATGAGTCTACATGATGTTATTTAATGTCCCACAGCACAGTAACCACAGTCCTCTGGTTCACACAGTGGAACAACCCACCCCACCTTCTTATTTGTACATCATCTTTCCACTGCACTATGTCCTAAACACGTGTGCAATCCTTTTTGGAACTAAATTCCAAAGACTGGATTCAACAGATTTCATACAGCACTAAGTTTGACCTTGAAGCTCCATGTGAAGTGTTCAATGTTACACCTTTGTGAAATTTGCCTTAGATTTCAACAGCAACAAAACAAGTACTTCCTACCAGTGAGTGCCAAATATGAAGCTAATGTAGGAGCATCCTTATGTTCATGACTGTGCACAATCACTGATTATTACTGCATTTCATACTAAAATACAGTGGTGTGAAAACAAGTGTTTTGATGAGATCTAAAATCAGATCCCTACTACATGGTATTCTTTCCTTGTAGTTCTTGTATCATGCCTTCAAGCAGGAAAACACTCTCTGAGCCTACTTGAGGAGCCGTCTGGGTAAGCTACCAAAGATACAATACACACATGGAACAGTGCACTAAACAGTGCACTTTTTTTGTGACCAGAATTTAACCTGACAAACTAATGAAACACTGTGTGTGATGCCTTTTTGGTCTCTTGCTTTTAAGAAGACCTCTTCTGTTCTACTCTCACTAGAACATGGGAGAGTACAGAAACAGATTTTCAAAGTGTTTAACCCTTTTTCACTCCCTAAGGAGTGAAAAGAACACTTTAGATTGAAAAAAATGCTAGAACTCAATCTTTCAGGATTGACTGAAGGTTCAGGGCTTTTACCAATGGTTTGGGCAAAGCACGGGAAAAATTCAGATTTCAGTTTCCAGGATTTCACAGGGGCCATACTGAAACACAGACCTGGAATGTCTTAACTCTGTTGGATTAAATGTGTGTTCTTGAAGAGTCACAACAGAGTTGTTTTTAGGAATAAATTTTTCTCCTAAAGAATGGAAGGAATTTTAAATTGCAGCAATAGGCTTGAGGCAGAAAACTTGGGTGAGGTGTTGGAAAACACCTCCAAGGAGATCTCAAATTACTATGCTGCTATGATTGTGCATTCTGTTACCTGCCTTTGCAGACAAATGTATAGCTTATATATACACACCCATCCAGGGTGCAGTTTGTAAGTAAAAACATTAAGCATAAACACTTCTGTGTATCTGACACAAGGCTAATTCATGCAACTGTTCTGAACACAAAATACACAAAGATTTAAAAACTAATGAAAGCTGAATCTCCATGTCTGGTAAAGACATAGAGGGTCTGGAATTCTAGCACCAATAGGACTGCTAAATTTAAAAAAAAATAGGTAAAGCTTACCTATGAAAGTTCGTCAGGGTGCATGAAAAGTGACAATCCACTGTCTCTGTGGTTTCCAGACATAAAAGAGCCCATACCATCAGAGAAGTAACAAACCCACTGACAGTTCTCCCTGTAGGGATTGCATGTTCAGACTGGCTGCAGAGTGGAAACGGGCTCAGCATGAGCTGCTTTGTAGCTGATGCCCCATGCCGTGTGTCAAGAGAACACCTCTAGCCTACATATTAGGCAACTCCTCTACAAGTTTTAATACAATTCATATTAGAAGCATAGACAGAAACCTTTCAGGACTCAAAAGTTTCCTATGCCATGGCTTTACTGGCAACATGCTGAGTCAAGGTCCTGTGTGCTGATTGTGCTCTGCAAGTAAATAGGTTATTCCCTACATGCACATGAAAGTCAGGCTGAAAGTGTTTGGTGGCTTGACAGTCACCCACCTCTAACCCATGGAAAAATCCCAAGCTTGTGCTGCAAGAACTGACAATATAATTGAATGTATCAACATAACAGCTTAGATTGGATGGATGATGTAGTGTCAAATTCTAGCACCCTGGCCAAAAGCAGGAGCTCTCTCTGCGAAGTCTGGTATGTAGCAGCAGATATGGTGAGAGGGGGTCACAGTAGCTGTTACTCTGGTAATTACAACATAATAAATAGTTATTGGAGCCAGGACTGCAGAGTTTGGATCAGAGGGGGAGGAACTGCCTCTGCAAGAGTATGATATTTCTGCAGAATGCAGATCAAGAATACAATACCAGTCCAGCAGGACACGTACTCTGAGCGCACTCACCTCTTGCTTATTCAGTTCCTGGCCAAAAGGACCAGCTATTGTTGTGCACTCAGGAGGACAAAGTGCACCTTGATTAAAACTTCAAATTGTCTGTTAAAGACTTTGCAGTGATCAGCTTGTCTGAATGCAAAAATGCTACTTGTGACAACAGAAATTTAAACAAAGCAACATAAAATTGCCTTTTGTTGATCTCCATATCACATTGTCTCTTAAAAGAAGATAAACTACATTGTAGCACTATGATAAATGCAATTCCAAAAATGAAGTTTATGTATCTTAGGCAACTTCTCTGAATGTCCAAATTATTGTTTTCCTTTAATTGCTTTATACACCCTGCCACCCATACATTATATGTGGTTCACAAGATATTTATCCCCCAAGACATTTATCCCCCAAACTGAGCTCCCCTACAATTTCATGCATTGTTAGGAAGAGAGCATTGAGGAGAGAAGTGGGACTTTCACCCAGAGGTTATTTAAAGTACCAAGAACAGTAAGAAGCTTTCATCTCTGGTCATGGCTCAAAATCACACCCCATGCTGTAGTATCCTGAAGCCAAATTCAGACTAGAAGCTGCCTCTGAAAAGCAAAGTGATAATGCCTGCTTGTGCTAAGATCAGCACTGGTACCACAAGTTCTAGTGTCCACATGAGCTAAATGAAAATAAAGTCCCAGGTGCTCTCTGATCTCGGCATGTTATCTGTTTAAAAAATTTGAAAATGACGTCATGATGTCTATGATCAAATATACAGTAGATTTCTACTGGCAAAACTATAAAAAGGTCACTTTATTAAAAAAAGACACAAACACCAAGAAACCAACAGAACAACAAAACCCCCAAAATAAAGAAAAAACAAACCAGCCCTTTCTTAACACCTAACCCCCTCAACAAACAAAAAATCTAAACTCCTTTCATTTTCAAATTAACAAATTCAAATTTTTTAAATGGCCAAATTAATCCATTTCCATTTCATTCTCTGCTAAACTAGCAGGAAAAAAGGAAAAATAAAGAAAGAGGTTTCAGAGGCAGGACTAATTTATTTCTCTAATTTCAAATTCTCACACATTCAATAAACAATTTCAGTGGATTACGATATATTAGCCTGGAAATATTGCTTAAAGTTGTATTTTATTGTGAAATCTTACCTCAGCTGAATGAATGGAGGGATGACATTGCCTGCAAATATCAAATTTTAAACACACATTATTTTATACATCTTTTTATATTGTGGGAAGTTTTCATTCCCATTAAACTTTGCTTGAATACAAGCATTCTCATTTCTACACTAAGAATGGAATAAAGCACATGACTCAGATCTGCATGTCTGTACATCAAGTTATATATTTACTGTTCCATTTGTCACTAGAGTTTGCTGTCCTGTCTTGAAAAAGCCCATGTAACTTTTGACAGAGAACATCTAATCCTAGACAAAATGGAAAAACTTGACTGCTTCCTATATATATTTTGCAGAACTGTACAAATCTAGGTTCCCAGCAGGCTGGTGCCTTGCTCTCTTATGCAAGGCAAGTGATTACTCACAACCCTGTCAAAGGCAGCAGGCAGGATCCAGTAGCCTGTTTTCTCATGGTGGGTCTGATCTCCAGAGATGCTGAGCATCCCTGGGCACACAGTGAGACCCTCACCTGCTCTCCTTAGAAGCAGAAAGCAAAAGACCCTATTCCTTATCATACTCATCAACAGAATTTTAGCTGTTGGCTTCAGAGGTTGTGAAACAAGACTTCCTGGTGCCATTAAAGACTTGCTCTGTACATTGCAGAATAAGGTCCTGCAGTGACTAAGCCTAAGCAGGAGGCAAGCTGCTGACAGCAACTGAGTGCTTTTATGTGGAGGTTAAACATGTCAGGGAGGGGGGTCTGTTTTTGTGGAATTCTTTTGCTCATTGGATAAAACCTGGGCTGCACACAGTGCAGGTGTTAATTTATTACCACAGTACTGTCGCTGCATGCCTGAGCAGCACAGCTGCTTGTAACCACCTATTCAGAGTCTTTGCCTGACTTAAACTAGCTAGAGTTTGTTTAATTTATCCTAATAGTATCCAGATGCCCCACCACAGTCTGGTCAAAGGGTTAACATCTTATTTGGTCTGAAACACAGGAAGCTATCCAATGTAAAAAATTGTTTCCTTCTTCTGGAAACATCTTCAGAGACTGGTTGTCTGTTACAATTTGACGTAAGTTTCTCAACAAACAAACCAATACACACATAAGTATATGTATAAAATTTACATTCACTTTCCAAACAATTCCATGGGCATGGAAACCCTCATTTGAGTGGAAAATTCCTTTTAATTTTCTACACAACGTCTTAGGTTGCTATAAATGAAAGGCTGTTTTTCTTATTTCCTACTCTGGTAACTCAATACATTTCTCTGGTAATTAAGACTTTTATCACACAGGAACTTTTTGGAGTTCTGGGAGTTTACTTATAGGAACTGCGGCTTTGTGAGATGTTAGCAAATTATGCTATGCTTTAGCAACCATTGCCCTAAGAACCTGAACACTTAGAGTAGATGCTCAGCACGTACATTGTGTTACACCACAGCTCTGTTACCTATGCCATATAGGTCAGGTAAGATGTTTATGCACAGCATGGAACATGCAACTTAATGATGGGACAGAATTGTCAGGATTTTTATTTCAGTATGTAAACTGCAGGCTCTGAATTTGAAAGGTTAATCTTCATTATTCACTTCACATTTTCTTGCTATGTATCCATAAGCTGTGAAAAAACATCTGTCAGTCAAGTCCTCTGTTCCCTTCTCCCAGCAAAGCATGGCTTTGAGACCCCTGAGTGGACTGTCACCATGCATTCCCCATACAGAAATATCTGGCATTTTAGAAAAGGCACAAGAAAATGGCATTTTCAGAAGAGTCAGATCCCACTCTGAACATAACTCACAGAAGTCTATTCCTGAAGCGATTTTTGAGGTACTGAAATATATTTTAAAGACCTGAGCTCACTGACATCTGCTCCTAGTCTTCGCAAGAACTGTGTCACGCTCATGTTGCATTCTCCTTGTCAAGTATGCCTCTAAAGTCCAGAAGTGTTAGAAACATTCCAGTGAACTCAAGACCAGTGGAAAATTAAGCTAACACCTCTATGTTCATGCTATTGATGATAGGTTAGTCTTTGAAAACTCTCCTGAGCCTATCTGGTTCCTAGGGGACTTTCAGAGGAGCCCATGGGGTCAGGACATCTATTCCTTGACACAAAGGAAAATAAAATCCTGCCAGGGCAAAGGGAGACAAATGACTTCTACACTCCTAAACGTCAGCCAGCTGTTGGAGTTCATGCTGACATCTCTCAGTCCCTCCCAACATGAAGTGACAGTATTTCAAAAACTTATTCAGCCATAGAGCACCACATTCTTTCCTACAGACAGCTTCAGAATTTCATTCAGCTCTTGATCTCAGCTGACAGCCACTGCTGCCCTCCTGCCAGTGTGCCTACAGGCTTGGGTACAATAGGCAGCAGGAAAGAAAAAGGGAGGGAAAGGGAGAAAATAGAATTAAAATGCAAACGTAAGTTCTTTTTTCTGAAAATGAAAAATTGAATTCTTTAACCTTTAAACATGCTTGTTTACTTACAGAAAGTGTACTTCAGGCACAAAAGGTTTGAGTATCAGTCACATACCACGTTAAATTGAAATAGTATCAGGATTGTCCCATGCAGTCAGCTATATTATCCCCTATCAAGAAGTTGAAGTTTTTGTATACATACATATATATAAAGTATGCATCTTTCACACAATGGTCTCCTGGTCTGAGTTGACTCCAGTAGGGTTTATGTAACAACAGTACCTGTCATAAGGGCTGTTATCCTTGTAAGAGCAGACAATGATACTGTCTTTAGGAGCCACAAAAATGTTGTCTTCAATGTCAGGGCAAGGAGTGCTGTCCCTGCTGGGAGAAGAGCTCTTCTTCTCCAAGGCACTGTATGTGGAGCCATCTCCCACGAACACATTCTCTGGCATCTCTGGGTAACAGCTCTCCAGGTATTTCAGCATTTCCTCCTGCTCCACTTTTTTGGTGAGGCTCTTGCACTCTGCCGTGTCAGCGGCGTTGGTGCTGGTGGTGCAGATGAACACGGTGTCCTCTCCTCTCAGCCCTCTCCTGTCCTTGCGGTAAGCTTTCCTGGCCAGCTCGTCACAACTGCCCTTGCCAGACTCCAGGTCCGACGGGGTCCTTAGCAGCTCCATGCCATCCCGGTCCTTGACTTCCTTACAACACGGACGCATGTTCTCGGGACATTTGGTGCAGCCGTCGGTCTTTCTGGTGAGGGCAATGGCGGCGATGCCCGGCAGGCAGATGGCCGGCCCGATGGCCAGCAGCGGGATGTCTCCCAGGGTCTCTCCCTTGATGCCAGACACGGTGAACATGAAGCCGAACACCAGAAAGACGCTGACCAGAGCCACCACCAGCCCCGTCCGGGGGTTGATGTCGTCGGGTCTCAGGGTCCGTGCCATCCAGCTGGTGCGCACGGGGACGCTTCCCTCCACCGGAGCGCCCCTCGGGGCAGGGGACAGTCGCTCACCGGCAAGCTTCCGAAGTTTCCCAGGCAGCGAGGCACGGAGGACCGCGACAGGCGGCACCGCTCGGCTTCCCCTCGGCGGAGCCGCAGACGGAGGGCGGGCCGGGGCCGGGAGCTGTCCTGCCTCCTGCCTCCTCCCTCGCTCCCTCCCTCCCTCGCTCGCTCCCTGGCTCCCCGGAGCCGTTCGGAGCGGTTCCCCCGCCTGTAGCCCCGCCGCGCCCTCCCACGCTGGCGGCGGGCGCAGGGGGCTCAGATCCTGCCAAGGGCCGGGGGTAGACAGACCAGGCGGCTTCCAGCAGCAGCGGCCGGGGAGACAGCTGCCGCGAGGGTTCACCTGCCTGTTCTCCGCCTCCTCCTCCTCCTCGTCCTCGCCCGGCCCCACCGGCGCCCCGCACAGCCGTGAGTGTGCGCACCGCCCGGCGCGGGATGCTGCGGGACCGGCGCGGGGGCTCGGCGAGGTCGCCCCTACCTGATGGCCACCGCTGCCCGGCCGGCCGCTGCCACCACCCCGGGCAGCCTTTCCCTCTCGGAGGGAGGAGGGGAGCGGACCCCTGATGGGCGTCCTTTCTCGGGAAGTCGGCATGTGCATCCTTCACACGGGCCCCCGCACCTAAAGCGTCTTCTTTGGTGAGGACGGGGCTTCAGAAGTTGATCCTCTCCCGGACAGACAGCAGTCCTGCCGCAAGTCTTCTCCCGAGTTAGGCACCAGTGGAGAGCAAAGCTTCAGGAGATGCTCTGCTGCAGCTAGATTTCATCCTGAAGGTGGTCCTTAGGGATAAGCCTCTCCTGATGTTATTCCCTCTCCAAGAACGAACATAGATGTTGGGGCTCCCTTGGTATCCATCCATGGCCTGCCGACTGTGATGGTGACGTTCTGCCCCTGTGATTTGATGCACTTGGGTGATGGTAATTTGAAGTAAGCACCACCAGCTGAATGAGTATAGAAAAGGATCTCAAATAGGTGGGAATGTAGAAAGGCAGCAGCATGTTCAGGCAGGTTGCCAGCAATACAAAAAAATAAATGCTTTCACCTGGAGCAGAGATAGTGGGAGATAAAAAGGAGTGATACCAGAAAGCTTCCAAGAAAATGAAGGTAACGGAAAAGGACACTGAAATAAAATAGTGAAACCATGGTTTCTTTAAGTTTTCCCATTAACATGATTCATTTTCCTCATACTACAAACTTGGAAAGCTCAGAGAAGCCAGTCTAGAAAACACTCAGATATTTCTCAGGTCATGAAAAGCATGGGTTTTATTTACCCTCTCTGCACTACAACATCAACAGAGCACCTCTATGTTGTAGATTTCCAACTTGCCTCGCAGAGAGCAAGTCCAAGAATATAATTTTGTAAGTGGGAACAACTCATGCCTTACAGAACACTTCATAAATGGGGTGTCAAGTTATAGTATTTACTGTTTAAGTTGAAGGATGAGTAAATGGGAGTAGAAGTCCACACTGGGGAGAGTTTTTAAATCAGTGGCAATGGACTGGTTTTGAGATTAGAAGTTTGTAATGGACCACAATCATTGTTTCAACTTGTCCCCCGGAAAATTGTCCAGTAAAATTCACATGGAACCTCTCACCTGTTGCAGAGTGAGTTGAAACAGGAATGTTTTGAACTGTTAGAAATATCTTTCTTGACTGAAAGATTTAAAAATTAAAATCATCCAGCTAGCACAAGTTAACTTCTACTTTTGCCACTGTGCAGGATTTAGCAGTATGAGAAATGACAGTAGCGTTCTCAGCTCCTATTTTCCAGAGTGAGAATTTGCTGTTTCTTTCCATCTGCTGTTATTCAGATACACAGCTTTTATGTCCTCATGCTGGAATGAATAATGCCTTTTTTATCCATCAGCTAGATTCTGGATGAAAGAAAGTTATTAACCTTCAAGCAAGCATGTCCCACATAACTAAAATGTTGTAAAGTGTAAGTTATGAAGTTATGAGTATGAGTAACTAATGCCATGAAAGACACTGTTCCTGCTCCCTGACCTTCCTTCACCTCCCCTAGTGCATTTGAATAGTCTTTCAAAAAATTGGAAATTGTTCTTTTGTTGAAAAACAAATTATGATGCCTGGGAAAAGCAATTACCTGAAGCTGTATTCATCAACAGTCCTTCAGAGATAGAAAAAGGACACAGAAATGTAAATATTAGTTGCATTAGTGGAGAGGAAAATTGCTGTAAGAGCTGAAGTACATGTCAGAATATCTAACAGGAGTAAAAATGGCCCTTCAAATTTAAGCGACAGGCTTACTGAGATGGAAGAGAGAACATCTACTTTGGAACAGAAAGCTGTTAGTGGACAGAAAAACACAGAAAATGTCAGGACAAAGGTGGAACTAAATGTCTTCAATTTGTCTCTTTGTGAATGATTTCAAGACAAGATTGTATGCTTCCAGCAGGAGGGGATAGGAAGGGAAAACAATCACCAATTCCAGGAAAGCATGCCACAATTGCTAAAATTGTCTTTCCAAGCTAGAAATCAAGAGATCAGCAAGTGCCACTTAACACAACTGAGCAACAATGCAAATGGTTGAATTTTCTATCCTGTTCATAACAAGAGAAAAAAATTACTCCTTTGAGGTGAAGTAGGTTTCTGTTCTGGTACTGTACACAAAAATCAGGTACTCAACCACTTCTTTACCTCAGTTTTCAATGGCAACCTCTCTTCTCCCCTCTTGAGTGTACGGACAGCAGGATGGGGACTGAAGGAAAAAGTGCTCTCCACTGTAATAGATCAGGTTTGTGATTACCTGAAAAACCTCAACATATGTGTCTGTGGGATCTGATGAGATGCTGTGCTGGGATAGAGTTCATTTTCTTCCTGTGTCTGGTATGGGGCTGTGTTTTGAATTTGTGCTGAACACAGGGTTGGTAATACAGAGCTGTTTTTGTTATTGCTGAGCAGGGCTTACACAGAGCCAAGGCCTTTTCTGCTGTTTGTACTTCCATGCTGGTGAGGAAGTTGGTGGTGCTTGGGAGGTTGGGAGGAGACACAGCTGGGACAGGTGACCCCAGCTGACCAAAGGGATATTCCAGACCATGTGGCATCGTGCTCAGTACATCAAGCTGGAGGGAAGAAGGAGAAGGAAAGGTGGGACATTTGGAGTGATGTTGTTTGTCTGCCCAGGTCACTGTCAGGTGTGATGGGGCTGTGCTCTCCAGGAGATGGCTGAACACTTGCGTGCCCATGGGAAGCAGTGAATGAATTCCTTGTTTTGCTTTGCCTGTGTGTGTGTGTGCATTTTTTGCTTGTGGATTTTAGTGTCCCTGTTAAACTGTCTATATCTCAACCTGTGGCTTTTCTACCTTTTACCCTTCTGAAACTCTCTCCAATTCCAGTGGTGGGGCGGGTGAGCAGAGCGGCTGCTGGGGCTTGGCTGCTGGCTGGAGTTAAACCATGACAGATGCATTTCAGAGTCCCAAAGGAATTAGCTGACAGAGTTGCCAAGCCACTCTCCACGGTATTTGAAAAGTCCTGGCAGTCAGGTGAAGTCCCAGTTGACTGGAAGAGCAGAAATACTGGACTTATCTTAACAAAGAAAGAGAACTCTGGGAACTACTGATCTCTCAGTCTCCCTGGATTGACCTTTCCTATTAAAAGCTACCCAGTAGCTCTCTAAATTGTCTAGAGAAGGATTTGATGGGTGGACTGTTCAGTGGACAAGGAATTGGTTGAACAGGCATATCCAGAGGGTGGTGATCAACAGTTCAATCTTCACATGTAGATTGGTAATAGATGGTGTCCCTTAGGGATCTGCCTCGGTACTGTTTAATGTCTTCCTCAGTGATGGAGAATCATTGGCAGGTTTGCAGGCAACCTGCTCTGAGTGATTTGAGTTTTGCTGTTGACATACCTGAAGGTCAGGATACCATCCAGAGGGACCTGGACAAATTCAAGAAGTGGGCCCATGGGAATCTCATGAAGTCTAACAAGACCAAGAACAAGGTGCTGCATCTTGGTCAGGACACTCACAGCATCAACACAGGCTGGGGATGAACAGATCAAGAGCAGCCCTGTGAGAAGGACTGGGGGGTGCTGGTGGGTGAGAGGCTGGACATGACCCAGCCATGAGCACTCACAGCCCAGAAAGCCAAATGTGTGAGTTTGGCTACATCCAAAGCAGCGTGGGCAGCAGGGGAGGGAGAGGATTCTGCCCCTCTGCTCTGCTCTGGTGAGATCCCACCTGAAACCCTGCATCCAGCTCTGGGGTGCCCAACAGGAAGGGCATGGACCTGTTGGAGTGAGTAAGGAGTAGGGCCACCAAGATATTTAGAGGTATGGAGCATCTTTCCTGCAATGAAAGGCTGCGAGAATCGTTGAACATCATGAGATTCCCGTGGGCCCACCTCTTCATCTTGTCCTCTGAATGACATCCCTTCCTTCAGGAGTGTCAACCACACCACCCACCTTGATGTCACCTGCGAATTTGAAGAGGGTGTGTGCAGTACTCTCGTGTATATCATTAATGAGATATTAAAGAACATTGATCCCAATACCAACCCCTGAGAGACATCCCTTGTCACTGAAGTCCATCGAGACTCTGAACTGTTGACCACTACCCTCTGGGTGTGACAGTCCAACCAATTCCTTATCCATCTACAAGTCCACTCATCAAATCCATCTCTCTCCAATGTAAAGAGCAGGATGCTGTGGGGGACAATGTCAAAGCCTTTACAGAAGATAAATGACATTCACAGCCCTTCCCTTGTCCACTGATGTAGTCACTCTATTAATTCTCTATTTCCAAACACTGGGTATCTCTCCTGACTGCCATGGGTTTGCAAATACAGTGGAGAGTGATTTGGCAGCTACATCAGCCAATTCTCTCAGGACTTCTGGAATGCATCTCAGTGGATCTCACAGACATATATGTTCTGGTTCCTCAGGTGTCCACGAACCTGATCTGTTAAGAAAGAAAGCACTTTTCTCACCCAGCCCCCACCTTACTGTCCATCCACTCAAGAGGTGTGAGAAGAGAGACTGACAATAAAAAAAAGTTACTGAGTTTCTCAGCCTTCTCTCATCCATTGTTTCCAGTTTTCTAGTCATGGCATCAGAGGAGTACATTTTCTTTGACCTGTCTTAATTACCATGGAGCAGCCAAAATATCTATTTGGATAAGCAGCTTTAGATGTACTACATTCCTTTTGATTTTTTTATGTAGGTTTGAGGATAGAGATCAGAAAAGGATGGACCGAGATGGTTGTGGTGGAACCCTTTTCTGAACCTGCTATTTTGCAGATACAATTGTCTGCTTCAGTCAACAGCTTTTTGCAAGAGCAAAGCCTTTCTCTGACCAGGCAGCACTGCAAAATCCATGGAAAAGTGTGTGTGCCATATTTTTTAGTGTCTCAAAGTTAAAAAATCTGGCAGATGGAGTTTTTAATTAATATGGTACAGTTGATAGCTGCCTTATGTATAAGACCTCAGCCATACCATGCAAGGACTCCACAAGCCCTTAATAACAAATAGGTAAAATTAGACTCTAATTTTCACCTTCCAAGCTCTGTGGCAATGCTAAAACTTGATACTGTCTTTGAGTATGAGGTCATGTAAGCCCTATCTATAACTTGGATATGGAACATGGGACTTGTTTTGCTAGCAAGTTCTGTGTGGACTGAGATACTCAAGTTTCAAGCTTTTACACTAATGCACTTGTGCACATATTTGAACCATCCCATTAGCTTGAGGAGACACTCAGTCATTCTGCTGAGGTCACTGGCAGGCACTTCAAACCTGCTCAAGGGCTGCTTCACAGAAGTCCTTCCTGTCTGCAGCAAGTACTCCTTGCTGAAAGTGGATGCTGAATGCGCAACATCCATCTCCAGGCCTTTTTGTACATTGTGTTTTCTTAACAGTATATATAAAAGGAAATACTTGACAAGTTCTTTGTAATGTGCAACTATGTGCTGTGATCCTCATATACCTGGGTTAGAAGATTTGTTTTTTTTTCTCTGTTTGAAAACGTTTGCTGTTTACCCAGCTTCACACACCATAAACACCTAATTTATAGTTCTTAGGGGGCCTGTGTAGCCACTTCTGATGCCTCTTCCATGCCTCTGGACTGCTCTCAAAGCCCCAGGCAGCTCTCTGTGTCTTCATGTCCTCAAGCACAAGAAGTTCACCTGAGGGAGGATTTTTGGGCTCTGACTGTTCACTCAAGGCCCTGGGTCTCGCACTTTGTAGACAATCATTTGTGCTCGACTGCTGCTTGCTGGCCAATTGGCCGGATGTGGAAAGACGCTGCTGATGAGAGCATCTGATCAATAAACAAGGGGCCAAAGAGAAATAACAGATGCCTGAAGGGCTTGTGTTTTGTCACTGAGCCATCACACCAGGAGTGGGATTCAGAAACCCTGGTAGTGAGTCATGCATCCGTCTTGAGGTGACCTCGGGGACTTAGCAGGATTGCTGTGGAAGAGGTACAGGCTGCTGTATGAGTCACAGCATCAGGCAATAAATTAGCCAATATAATTCACTGGGAACTTTGTCTATCTGCATTGCTCTGCCTGATGTGCTCTTTCCCTTTGGGAAGCTTCTGATTAAATATACTTTATTCCTTCTATCGAAAATTGCTCACAAAAGATGCAATAAACTCAGGGGAGTCACCCACAAGTACTGCGTGTTATGCACAGTGGTGAATAATGGGTAGCTTGCTTGTCCCAGACAACTTAGCATACACTTCTTAAAGGGGGTCTCTAATTGAGTTGCTTGTCTGTGGAGAAAGAGGAAAGGAAAATAGGTTGTCTTGACCTACCTCTGCAGAAGAAGCTAATAATTTTTTATATGCTGGAACACTTTTAAAGTGGTTTTAAGCATAATCATGTAGAAATGACCGTGTATTAGGGTACTTGCAATGACTAATTCTTTCTGTGAAGCTTGCTGACATCCTTCCTGTCTGTTGAGGAAAATTTAGTATAAAAGTAAGAAAACTGATCAAAAGGCTATGCATGTTCCTTGCAGGCTCTAGAAGATTGAAATTTCCCGAGCTAATTAATCTTGAAGCAAATTTAAATGGGGATAGATACCATCAAAGTCTGCAGCTCATTTAAACAATGCAAATATGTCTTTTAAAAAAATCATCCTATGCTTTGGATAGGAAAGAAGAAATGAAATCTTTGTCATAACAGTTCTGATGGCCTGGCCCGTGATTACTTCATGCCACATATGCACCTTTGCTAAGATGTAGCAGCTAATCCAGAAAAACATTTCCAGGTATATGAATGACAAAATAATCAGAAGTAGTCAGCGTGGATTCACAAAGGAAGAACTCATACTTGTTCAGCCTGATAGCCTGGAGTGAAAAGGCTGGCCTGGTAGATGAGGGGAGAGTGGGCACTGTCTACTTGGATGTTAGTAAGGCCTTTGACACCGCCTCCCATAAGATCCTCCTAGACAGGCAGTTGTTGCATGGCTTAGGTGAGCAGACAGTGAGCTGGACTGAAAACTGTTCAAATGGGCAGACCCAAATGCTGATGATTGGTGGCACAACATCTAGCTGGATGCTGGTGACTAGCAGTGTACTCCAGGCGTCAATACTGGGTCCTTCAACAATCTTCATTAAGGATCTGGATGATGAGGCAGAGTGCACAATCAGGAATTTTCCAGAGAACATAAAACTAGGAGGAGCAGCTGCTATCAGAGGGTCATGTTTCCATCACAGGGATGTCAACAGCCATGAGAAACGGGCTGACAGGAACCTAATGAAATTCAGCAAGGGGAAATGCCAAATCCTGCACATGGGGAGAAAAATATTGATATGCTAGGTACTGCCCAGCTGGAAAGCAGCTTGATGGACCTGGGGATCCTGGGGGACACCAAGCTGAACATAAGACAGCAGTGTGCCTTTGTGGCAAAGAAGGAGAATGATGTCCTAGGCTGCATTAGGAGTATTGCCAGCCAGCTAGGAAGTGACCCTGTTCCTTTACTCAGAGCTGGTGAGGACACCCCTAGAGTACTTTGTCCAGTTCTGTACCCCTCAGTACAGCAGAGCAATGAACATATTGCAGAGAACCCATTCTTCAATGGACCCTTCAATGGAAGGGTCATTAAGATGGCTCAGGGACTGGAGCACCTCTGCTGTGAGGAAAGGCTGAGGGAGCTGGGCCTGTTCAGCTTGAAGAGAAGGCTCAGAGGGATCTCATCAATGTCTGTGAGTGAGTGCAGGGAGGTCACAAAGAGGACACAGCCCAGTGACAGGACCAGAGGCAGTGGGCACAAACTGAAACACGGGAGGTTCCCTCTGAACTTCAGGACACACTTTCTCATTGTGAGGATGACCAAACACTAGGGCAGGTTGCCCAGAGAGGTGGTGCAGTCTCCATCCTTGGAAATACTCAAAAGTCATCTAGACACAGTGCTGGGCAACCTGCTGTAGATGACCCTGCTTGATTAGAGGTTTCTTCCAGCATGCACCATTCTGTGATTCTTTTATGGCATAGAAAATGATGGATGAGTGTGAACATATGTGCACGCACAGGCTGAGCACTCTCTCATCACTGTGAGCATGGGCACTGAAGAGATACAGGCAAAGCATTTTTTACTGGAGATGGGGATGCAAGCAGCTGTCTTTGGAGGTGGTGAAATCTGCATGGTACACCAGGAATTCTCTGAGGGAAAGTGTGCAACGGGGCAGAAAGTATGCACATAAGTCACAGGGCACCTGTGTTCTTGAATAACATGAAATCTTTTTTTTCCAGAAGGCAGCCCGTCTAATACCTGTCAAATGGTGATGGCTTCCCTCCACCATTTGCTCCAGCAGATCATCAGCCATCACAGAGCTGAAGGCACCAGGAGTTGCTTGTTGCAGTCCCATGGTAGCTCCCCACTCTCAGGCATTTTCCTGGCAGCTCCCCTTCTTGCTGCCTTCAAGAAATACCTGCTACTTCACCCTCTGCCACCTCTCAAGCCAAGTATCTGAGAGAAGGTTTCTCAGACAATGCCTTCCAGCAGCTGTGGGGCCACAGACACTCCTTGGACACCTCAGCTCAGCCCACCTAGTTGCTGCTGGTGGCTGCTGTGAAGAGCTTTCAGGGCCTCTCTAAAGACCCAGAGGGAGAGGTGAGCTATGAGATAGGTATCTGTCAGCTCTGCTGTCAGACCAAAGAATGTGCACACTGTGAAATTCCCTGTTTTTTAAATTTGGTTTTTGGGTGCACCAGAGATCGAGATGAAGGAGTGACAGAAGTCTGTCCAGGCTTCCTTCCAACACTGTGAACATGCTGCTGGAGACTGCCTTCAGAGGAACCACTGAGTTTGTACCCACAGGTACCCTCCATGAGGAGTTGTGGGGAAGAACATGCAGAAATGGTTGTTGGGAAGATCTTGCTGTTTTCCTCCATGGATAGTGCAATGAAGGGTAGGAAGTGGTAGGTAAGGCCTCTGTGGTAGAGCAGGGAAAAATCAGGTGTTCTGTTGTCCAAAGAAAAATGTATCTGCTTCACCATGGCCCTTGCATGCCACCACTGTTTAAAGAGAACTGACTTGTACAGACATCACTCATAAGACTGGCTAAATGTGTACTTGATTAATGTTAGTGCCCTACCGACTAATTAGGCAGCTTATGGGGAGAGCTTCACAGATGGCAATTTTTCCTTTCTATGGACTTGTTCCCTTTTTCTCCATAAGGTGCACCCATGAGTATCCATTATCTAACTAAGCCATTGCAGACAGTGGGATGGCAACAGCCATGAGTCAGTCATGGTACTGCACTGTGTCAGGGAGCAGTATTTAAAGGAAGGGTTGTGCGTTCATTGTGCTGGGAGTGCAGCTCTGTGAATGCTTTATGCACAGACCAGATCCTGGTGTTTACGGTATGAGGAGGTGTGCAACCACAAAGGGTGAAGGACAGTGATGGGGGATGACTTTGCCAGCATTACACACCTTTCAGTGTAGTAGGGCGTTCTTGTGTTTCAAAGGCATTTGAAGCAGGAGTGTAATAAAGTTTGTATTGCTCTATACTTGGAGTGCTTGCAACACTTAAAGTCGGTAAAAACCTTGCATGCTGTTATCAAGGGATATCAAATGGCTCCTGATTGCAAGTGTGGGTGTAAATACACTGCTTTTCACTCCCTTTCTGCAGAACAGACCTTTGCCTCTGAAGAAATGGGGAAGGATGCAGTAAAAACAGCTACATATGTTGCAGAGGAGGAGCAGAGCACGTGAAGGTCTCCAGCCGAGTGAGGGGTTGGTGCAAACCAAGCCTTGAGCACTGGCTCAGAAGGGCCAGACCTGTTCCTCTACCCACCCTCATTTCTCCTGCACTCTACCTGGAGCAGAGACAGCACAGGCCACTTGGGGCAGCTCCATTTGAGCAGGGATGTTCCTTATCACATCCCAGGGATGCTAGGTTTAGAGGGTCCCAGTGAATATTTACCCAGTGTGTACCCATTGCTGGCCCTTCACAGCCCATCACCAGCCATGCCCTGGTTGAGGCTCCATCTCTACATCCAGTATCAGGCATCAGGTGCCCTATGTCCTCTATCAAGGTGTCTCCAGCCTACAAAGAAGGCCACGTGGCAGGTGTCTATCTTGCTCTGCAGGTTGCTGCAAAATACTGTCCAAAGCATGTGCAAAGCTGTTTAAATAATTTCCACCAAAGAATACAGTTTTCATTGGCATGGTGGTAGGAAAGACATGGTAACAGAAATTTTGTGACTTTTTGCTCCTTCCTACAAAGTGCAAGTGGTTCCTCAGACTCTGAGTGTGCTTCCCACTTCCCTGACTGCCACACCACAAACAGATGGGCACAACTTGTGCAGTGTCACCCCAATAAAGACCCTCGGGCAAGCACATCCTTAGGGCTTCCAGTTGATTCCAAATGCCCTCCTTCCAAGACTAGTTTTCATTTTTCATCCAGGAAGCAATGTCCAGCTGAAGCAATGGAATATGGGCATCAGAGACTCCTTGTCTAGACAGACAGCTTATCCCAGGCACAGTCACCTGGCTTGGACACCCTCTCAACCCACCTCCCTATGGAAAGTGGGCACAGGCCAGTCCAGAACCCTAGAACCCTCCTCTGCTGCTGTCATGGTCTCTGAGAAGAAGCAACCAGCCACTGGTGTGTTTTGAATGGTACTTAGTGCTTTGACAGGAAGCTGCAATGTGGCAAGATGAGAAATTAATTAGCCTCATGCTGCCACAAGTATTTCCAGTCCCAGATGACAACGGGCTAATTAAGAACCTCCCTGCGCTGTCTATTTTAGATAACCATTTACTTTGATACAATTTAACAAGGGCTTTTCTAATGGTTTATTTCACAGGCAACTCATTAGATGAATTTGTGTGGCAAACAGCAGGAACTTGAATAGACCTTTTGAGTTCCCAGCTACCAGAAGTCAAGACAATTTTGCCAAAGAGTGCACTAATTTTATCAAGGCAGAGCACATGCTTCCTCCTGATATTTTGTGTCCTGTCATTTGTTTTCAGATATTACCTTAACCTAAGTCCAGAAGTTTCAAAAACTGAAAGTGACCTTGTAAGTGCTGGTTCTCAGGAGCCGATTAATGCCCCTGGATGTGATTTGCCCATCAGAGTCATTTGAGCTTGTTGCAGACTGAGCACCAAGAGTGCTAAGTGCACCCCGTTATCAGTGTTGTCTGCTTCAGCATCTCAAAGAAGACTGAGGAACTAAACTTCCTGCTAGCCCAGCGATCCCTGCATCTGTGACTGTGGAAGATGCTGATACAGATGCAACTCCAAGGCTTTCACAGGATCTCCCACAAAGCCTAACAGAATCAGAAAAGAGCCCTACATCCCCCAAATGGCAGGAAGGCATGTCCTTCCTTTCTACCTTAGCTTTCAAACGCTAAGCTTGACCCTACCTAACAACTGCACAACCACAGTTTGTCTTTAGGAACCTGCAGGAGTGCCAGATGTAGTCTGGACCAAGTAGGGACATGGGTTGAAAATTAACCCAGAAGCAACTTAGTTTGCTCCACAAAATCTGTCCTAATGGGAAAATGTGCAGTAGGATTTTACCTTCCCTTACTGTCTCTGCACTGCCTTATGTTTACAAATTACAGTTGTGAAATATTTGACTCCAAATTAAGAGTGAGTGGATGACAGCAAAGATGGCAGATTGGACCTTACATAGCATAAGATTGCACAGCTCGGAAAGAAGCCTGGGTCTCTGGGCAGGGAAGGAGAGCAAAGAACATGAGCTGAAAGGCTTTGCCATGGGAATAGGGTGGTGCCACAGCAGCAACTAAATACTCTGTATGATTATCAGCAGGGTACAGTTCTCCATATCCTGATCTTCACATGACTGAGATCAGGTTTTTCATTGTCACTAGAATAAATTGGGAAGATCTCTTTGAAATGACTATTTGAACATCTAATATATTTTTCCCCCTAGAGGGATACTAACCAGTTCCCTGTTTTCAAACACCATCAGAAATTTAGGTTAAAGCCTCAGAGATTAATTTTGTTTCCAAGTTTGGCTGAAATTGGCTTGTGGATTTGAATAGGTAATTTCATTGGACAAATTGCTTAAACTGGGAATGTCTCCCTACAAGTCATCTGCTCAAAGCCACCTCCTCAGAGGCACACAGATCATTGTTCGTTGATGAAGAGGAGTGTTTCCATACTTTTCTTTCTAAAATGCTGTCCCAAACTAAAATATCTAGATTCTTGTCTAGGCTAACACATAGGAAGTGAAAACTGAAAACATTACTGGGATTATCAGTTTGCATTTCTCAGCATCTAATTGTTTGTAATTCTTGCCTCACTCTCCCCCACACCCAGAAATTCTATGTGACCAGAATTTGGAACATTTTCCCTGTTTCATGGCAACAGAGCTATCCTGCAGGTGCTCCACAAAGCCACACACATTACGATTTTTATCCTTTTTTGCAGGCTGGCAGTGTGTAAGCACTTCCTTCCCAGTCCTGTCTGACCCTTTTTGGATGCAAGCAGCTACAGTGGATATCAATTTGCTGTAGCTATCTGCCCTCTGCCTCCTAATCCTTCAGGCTGTTGATGCTTTCCCCCGTGGCTGAATGCTGGGATGCTGGTGACCCACTTCCCGAGACTGAAGGCACCATGGACCATAGGGAAGCTGCAGTGCCCAGCAGCTCTGTTGAAGCTGAGTGCTGACAGCCAGACAGCAGCAAGTGCTGAATGCAATTGCCTCTGATATGCACACTGTGCACTTCCCCCAGTAGATGCTCCCTTCTGTGTGACAAAACGTGCTCTTGACTCACAGGGCCAGACTCCTCACAGGCTCAGTGCTATCAGCTTGTATTTCTTTCTTCCAAAAGCCTCCAACGACCCTATCAAGCAGGGGGCTTCTAGACTTTTTTTTTTTTTTTTTTTTTTCTGAGGAGTAGCTTTATATAAGCAGCCTGTGTCACATTGATGAAATCTGTACTTCTGTCCTTTTCTGGCTGGTTCTCTGGGCATTTCATGGTGGCTTCCTGAGGTCACTGGCACTGCTCTGCTGACTCCTACCTGGCATGCTACTCCCTTGGCAGAGCTCAGCCTGCCAGAAAAATAGTTCTGTCTACCAGGGTGCTCATGTCAACTGCTGGGTGTGACTGGATGAGCCCATGAGGGTGGAGTCCTTGGGCTTAAACTGTAGAGTATGATCCTATGTCTCTAGTAAGGGCGCTGGTTTCCCTATTGTGAATTCCTGTGATAAATCCCACCCTATTCTGCCAAGGGGAGTCACCAGCTGCCATGTTATCCCATGGCTTTTTGCAGGGTTGCTGCTTTCAGCAAATAAAGCTTCTAGTGGTGTTTTAGCATTCATTCAGACCCTGCGTCCCTGTCAGGATCTTTTCCACATTTCCTATTCAGGTGCTACCTGCAAAACATATAATCAGTCAGCAGGACAAAGACTGGATAAAAAATTCCTCAGCAACATTTATTAGACAGATTCATCCCCTGTGATCAAAGACCCTGTTCTTACTCTGTCAAATTTAATGGAAATTTTACTAATAACCACAGAAGACCAGGATATTACTCTCCCTGATTAGTAGACAAGACCATTATAACATTATAGCTTCAGGAGAAACTAAATTCCTTCCCCTACTCTTTGGGTGGGGGAAAAAAGGCATGTATTATGCGTCCTCATTGGATGATGCCTATTCTCACAACTGGCAATCATCGGAGACAGGAGCTGGTGTCCTGTCAGAGGAGCATGTTGTAGTAATTTCTCTCATCATCATATATTTAGCCCTGAGTTTGGAAAACGGCTCCTACTAGATGGGAGTTGAGCTAAGTTTACCTCCATGGCTGCAGCTGTGCATTTCTAGTCCCTGTAACCATCGGTGCTGCAGAACCCAGCACTGAATTTCCACTACTTTTTATTCTTTCCGAGGAGACTTGCTGAAGGGATGTTGAGATAATTTCTCTGTCTTCCCCTGAAATCTTTATTTCTGGAGTGTGTCTCAAATGTACTTAGAGAAAAGGAATGAAATGCAGCAATATGACTGTGCTAGCAGAGCAAATGTTTTGCTGGCAGTAGCTATTTCCCCCTTCATGTTAGCACTGAATTTGTTCTGGTATTCCTGAAATGCTTTTAAACACTTCAGTGCTTCTTTAGAGTGTGCCAAAATGCTCCCTTGTGTGAAAGTTAGCCCTGGGAAGACAGTGCTAAGCCTCTTATGAGAGCAAAGCTGTGCCTGTGTTTAGACTTATTCCATCACCCTCTGTGGCATTTGAGCTGATTCCACTTTTTATGCCTATCACTTTCTCATTTCCTTTGGCTAGGATCCCTCTTTCTTTCTGCTGCAATGTTCAGAGGGCAGGCAATTCCATAGCTGCCTGCAGATGAAACCAGATCAGCTTTCAGCACTGAGTTGTGTAACAGCTGCCCACTGTCACTTCAGAGCCAATTTTGGGACAGTGTCATCAGATTTGTCAATCCATGTGTCCCAGGGAGATTTTTACTGGATAAAAGCTTAAGTGTGTATTAACTGGACCAAATTCTTAAATATACATCTGAGACATGAAGTGTCAAATGGGACACCTGATTTTCACTAACCAAACAAAACTGTAATTCATTGATATCCGAGTTCCATGAATTCCAGCTATCCATAGGCACATATATCTAAAAGATTGTCCTGTGCTCACCCAAGTCTGCATAAGAATATGTGGGAATGAGCAAGAAAAGTTTTAGCATTCTTTTTGCAAAACTTGCTTTTTTTGTTGTTGTTCAATAAAGATTTTAATTGTCAGGTTTGTGTTTGTTGAGAGCATGTGACAAAAAAGCCAGTATGAATAGTATCGGAGTTTTAGTTTCACAAAGCAAGTGCAAAAAGATCCAGTGAAAGCCTGTAAATATAAATTGTAGCTTTCTAATAATAAAAATGTCCCACTCGCTGTAGATGTGGGACACTGTGTCCTGGAAGATGTCCTCTTGCTACCTGAACAGCAGAGCCTCCTCCAGTGAGAGCATGCCCTAAGTTGCTCTTTGCCATTTCTGAGCAAGACGACAAGACCCTGGGGCTGGTATGTCAGCAGCACACAAGCTGCAGCAGATCCCAGGTGGCTTCTGGCAGGAGGTGCAGCACCAGCCTGTCCTCTTGGCACGTGCCAGGCTGGTGGGCTCTCAGACAATGCATGGAGCTCAGACAGATCATGGTTTACATGGTTTGCATAGACAGCCTCATAACTGAAGCACCATGTGCTCCAGGTGAGCTGTCTGCAGAGAACCTGCTGCTGAAAAGTAAGCCTCAGGACTGAGTTTGGACATATTTCTCTTGTCTAAACACAAAAGCACAATCAATTCAGCTTGCTTCACTTGCCTGGTTTGTAGCAGTTAGATTACTCACTAGCATAATAGCGGCTTAACTTCAACCATTACCTTAATATTTCTTTAACCAACTCAATTTAAATAAGAAACCAATCACATCTGGCACAAAATTTGCTGAATGATAGAGAATTGTGGCTGCTCAGTAGCTCACAGGCTAACATTAACTCTAGGTCACTTCTCAGTAGGCTTGTGTGCATCCACAACATGACAGCTGCCTTCAGGGTGGCCAGAGGAATGAAAAAAATTAATCCTTATTTATTTAATTTTTAAATAACTTTCATGTTGTAAACAAACTAATAAGCATGCCTCAGCCAGGCAAGCAGCATTTATAAATGAGTGTAAGGAGCTCTGTTGCTCTGATAAAGTTAATTGGTATATATTGATTTGCATTTTTCACTGATCAGACCTGCCTGCATGAGATTAACCCTTTACAATTATCTTATATTTGAAAAGTGTGTTTGGCCAATTTCTTTACAGCACTGGATAGCTTTTAATAGGACATATCAACCCAGCATTCTAGGTCCTTTTGAACAATGGATTTCGCTATGGAAGGTCACATAGTAATTTTTTCCAGGAATGACCTGGGTTTTTTCAGGTTGAATAAATTCCAGCTCAAGCAATTACACTTTGCCTTCCCCAGTTCCCCCAAAGGTCCAATTAATTCAGGCATTCTTAGCATAAAACTGTTTCACACTGCTACTGTACATGGCTAGACAGCTGTTGTACTTCCCCCCAACGACAAATACATCTCAGTGGTGTGTGAAGTGATTCCCTCACACCACTCTGATGTGGTGTGTCTGAATGATTCCAATTCTCACAGTCCCCTACAAAAAAGCACACTGGTTATTTTAATCATGGTCTTCCTAGACCTGCTAATCTTGATCATCCTTCTTTGTCCTGCTGGTTAAATTCACTCCTGGATCTTGAACTACCATAGGTGGGGAGAGTCTCAGAGCAGGGGATGTGCCAGGTGCACTGGCAGGCTGTACTCACATGGCATATGCTGTTTTGAATACCTGAGAGGGCACCCCTAATGAGGTAATTAGTTACTTCCCCACTGCTTAACAGACCTGTGACACCTGTGCTGGCTGATGTCTGTCTGCAGTGGTAGAAAAGTTTAAGATCTCAGAGAGCAAGTGAAGATAGAAAGCCCATAGCTGCAGTGGTGCCTGTTCTACTTTTTCTTTTGAACATGTTTTTACATCTGTTTTTTTCACCAGGTCTCAGTCTGATCATTGCAGCAAGAGCGTGCTGCTTTGAGGCCCCCTGGTTCCTAGCTCTAACGATCTGGTGTGACCCCTGTGGTTTGTGAAATCAGCTGCACTGCTCGTGTCTGACCCTTGCTGTCAGGCTGGAGCCAGCGGTCACATCAGTCTCAGAGCTTCTGAACAGAGGGCTTTCCAGGCCTTGTCCAGCTTCAGAAATCTTGTCCCTGTCATAATCACTGTGGTAGTGAGGATGTTTCAACACCAGGCTTGAAAGCAATGGCCTCTTGCTTCTGTAGCTCAGCTCAAAAGCAATGTGAGGCCCAAAGGCAACCCCTGGCTGCACCATCTTCTTGGAGGGACCTCTGCACTGCTGGAGCAGCAGCTAAAAGCAGCAGGGCTACAATGAGAGAGGGTCTCCTGAAAAAAAATCTGACTATGGCAAGGATCAGAAGGCGGCAGTTTCTCTACCTTGTGCTTTGCCCTTTGACCTTCAGGGATCTTTTTTGACATGCTGTAGGATTTCCAGTTGTGTCAATTCCCAGCATACGCATCCAGGATACAATGAGGACAAATACTTTTGTGACATTGATGTGAGATGGGATAATCCACACTTGTCCCACCTGCACCTGTGGATGCATTTACATTTCAGCCCACAAGGGGCTCAGCTCAGCTTGCATTGCTTGAGGGATAGAATTTCAGCTGGCAGCTTCTGGGTCCGGGTAGCGTTGGCAGGTGGAGTAGCTCTGGGAAGAAGATTGTTCAGTGATGGGTGTCCTGCGTCGGTCTGTCTCTGATGTCCATCAAGGTTTCACTCAGTGCCAGTTCACAGCTTCCTTCCTGCACGGCTGTCAGGGGGAGCTGTCATCGTACTTGACCCCTGTTCTGATTGTGACATCGGCATCCTCTGACCATGACATGAGGCACTGGGTAAAGGCTGCGACAGGGAGCCGGCATGTGCCTGCCTTTCCTGCATGTGCTACCAGGGTCAGCCAGCTCACATTTCATGTGAGCTCAGTCTGACGGTGGACACCCGCAGGACATGTCCTTCCTGGGGAAAGGCTGTCACCCCTGAAACATTGCTTCCTCCATGCCCATTGCCTTCCAAGATGTGGCGTGGAGTGTAGAGAGCGAGTTAAAGCATTAGGAAAACAGGTTTCATTTTGCATGTGTAATTGGGCAAATTGACATTCTCCAAAGGGGGATGGGGAAGAGAATTGGAAAGGTAAGGGTGAAAAAATCCATAGTGAGAGGGACCAATTTGATTTTTATTTATGCCTCAAAGTGTGTTTTACATGAGTTGAAGGATTCCTATAGAGACAGTACTCGTGTTGGGAGCCCTGTCCCGGGAAGATTTTGCCTTCGATCAGGGCAGAGAAAGCTTCCACGATCGGGCTGCAAGTGATCCCCACTTGCTGGTGGGGCACATGCCCGGATTCCTGGGGAAAAATGCCTGGGAAATCGGGCTGTGGAAGGAGCCTTAACACACAAAAGCTTTTAATTGCGACACAACCAGTGAAATTTTGCTTTGGGTTTCTTGGAGGGATCAGGGGCTCACCCAGAGGGTCAGCTTGGCCCTTCTCCCCCCCTCGCCTTTCCCTCCCTGCGCTCCTGCTTCCCTGTCCGCACCTGTCCTGCCGTGCTCTGCCGCTGCCCAGGGCAGCTCACGGCCACAAGGAGCTGGCGCTGCGCTGTTGCCCCGGCAGAGCAGACGCTGCCTGCACCCAGCCCGCAGCCGGCACCGCCGTGTTTCCCGCATTGCCCACAGCCCCAGCCCGCAGCAGCCAGCCCAGCCCGCAGCCCTCGATGGCCGAGGCCGGACACGCGCTGCTCCCAGCGCTTGGAAATCGCGCCCGGACTCTCCTGAGAGCTGGGCAGGCTCATCACTGCTCGCAGCTGCCGAGCTCCATCTGCTGAGCTGATGCTAACGGGGTGCCCGGGGTACAGCGGTAACCATCTGTCCCTGACTTCTGTTTCTCTCTCTGTCTCTCTTTTCTATCTCCTGTTTGGTAGGAACGCTTCTCTTTCTTTACCAGTAAACTGTTCTCAGCTACAATATTGCTGCGTTTGTGTTTTATTTTTGTGCAAGAAATCTATCAAAAAGAATTCTCCTTGACTCCCCTTTTATAAAAGGATGGGACACAGCAGGTTGAAATAAAGACAGTTTAATAGGGAAAGTAAAAGTCACACACACAAGCAAAGCAAAATAAGGAATTAATTCATTGCTTGCCATGGGCAGGCAGATGTACAGCCATCTCCAAGAGAGCAGGGCCCCACCATGTGCAAGGATGGCTTGGGAAGAAAAATGCCATGACTCTAAACTTCCTCCCCTTCCTTCTTTCCCCAGATTTGTATGCTAAGCATGGCACCATATGGTACAAGATTGGGATATCCCTTTGGTCATTTGGGGTCAGCTGTCCCAGCTGAGTCCCATCACAATTCCTCATGCAGCCTCCTTCCCTCAGCCTCCTCACTGGTAGGGTGGGTGAGGAGCAGCAATGTCCTTGGCTCTGTGCAAGCCCTGCTCAGCAGTAACAAAAACATCCCTCTGTTATCAACCCTGTGTTCATCACAAATCCAAAACCAGCCACTATGAAGAAAGTGAATGCTACCCCAGCTAAAGCTAGCGTGCAGACCATCCTCTTCTCCTCATTCTTAGATGCCTGCATAAATGATGGCAAAGTTTTGCATGTAACCTGAAGCCTTCTTAGAGGGGTGCCTCACCTCATCTGAAGTGCTGTCTGACTGTGGTGCCTCTGGTCCTGCAAAGGTGGGCTGCAAAGCTCTTCCCGCCGGCCTCCTCCCCACACAGCACTCACTCCAGCACAGGCAGCAGCCAAGGTCTTTCTCTGCCAAGGAGAAGGGCCAAAAGGAGCTGATGCTGCATTACTCAGGATCTGGCATCAGGCAAAAAAGGTGGCTGGTGCCCAGAGGAATATCTGAGGGATTAGTTTGGGATTATAGGCTGCTCAACCAGAGTTTAATTTGCTCTTTACCTTGTGCCAGATAGGGAATCCCTGTGGGGAACAGACACTGGAACCAGTGTTTCCACCTGGGCCTAGGGTGTGGGCATCTTCTCCTGACTGTGCAATAGCCAAGAGACCAGTGGAGATGTAGCTACCCTCCTTCTCTTTTTTAGCTTTCCCACTCTCTTGTCTCAGTTTTCTTCATCACCATCCCCTTCTCCTTCCTCCTTAGTGTCTGTATGACACTGACCCATATGGCTTTAAAAGAATATCACTGACTTCCAGCACAACAGAATGCTGGTGCTTTCTTAAAAACCTGCCACTTTATATGTGTTTTCTACTTATGGTCCCTGAAGTACAGGCACCTCAGACCAAGCTGAGGGACTGACCTCCTGGTATGCACGGATCCTGGCTGCTGTATCCTTGCACAAGTTTTATTCTGCTGGTGCTTCAGAGATGGCTTGGACTCCAGGTTGTGTCTCATCAGACTGTGGGCCCATTACGAATTTGTACAATATCACATCTAAAAGGGCAGAAGTAAACTTGCATTTTCAGTTTTCAGATATGCATATGCAAATGAGGATGCCTTTGAAACTTGAGAATGGGGGTTTGCTCTGTTTCTGCATTTCAAATTATCTTCTTGCCCCAGCCTTATCTATTTTTTCTCCTGCTTTAAGAGGTGCTGCAAGAAATGAGCTAGATTGCCTTTACAATGCAATGAATATGATGTGGCACAGCACGAGTGTGCTTATACTCTCTTTCCACCACACTTTAACTTCAACTTGTTCACATGTGTTTTTAAGCAGGAGTATGATAACAGTTTGTATCATATGAAAAATAAGGACTCTCCATTTTTGTCTCACTCAATCTAGGTTGCATTTTCCTTATTTAGTGGCTGGGTAAGCAAATACTCACTGCATTTATTTAATGTGGTTGCTTTCTGCTCAATGATTGTGTTATCTCTTTATGTGGTACTATGCCATGTAAATGTGGATGGAGGGGGTGTAGATTTTTACATTGCAGGCTGATTGCAAACCTTCTCAACATTTAGCAGCCATTTTGCTGGCAGCCACTTTAATCACATGTCCGTGGTAGAGGAAAGCCCATGTGATTATATTTGTAAGTTGCCTTTTTGTGAAAATCAAAATAAGTTTGAATTAAATTAATTCAGAAATTAAAAAGAATAAGTCCTAAAACTGTGGAATCCAGCTGGACACCTAACTTTCCAAGCTCCAGGAATGCTATAATTAAATAAATTAAATAATCAAACATTTAGACCTTCTTAAATCACCAAGTTTCATCTTAAAAGGCTTCTCAAATATCTAAAGCTCAAAGCATGTAGATTGTACATTTGTGACTGAAAACCTTTGGGGGTTTTGCAGCACTTTTAAACTTTCAAACTCTGAAGCCAAGGAACATAAGGCATAGTACCAGATTTGGACATTTTATATATTCTCTAGTGAAAGTTGCTTATATAACTTAAACGTGCAGTTCATGCCTTGCAGCATCAGCCTGACTCTGAGAACTTGCCACGGTTATGGAACATGCTGGCTCCCAAAACCAGGCTGTTCCATATTGGCTGTTTATGTCTAAAGTATATTTAATTTAAAAAAAAAGAAAATTCATTAAATGGGCAAGTGGCTGCTTACCTGGGAATATTCTGTGCTTACAGAGAGCTGCAGTTTGAGTGGAACCTCATAATTTATTGCAATTTATTTCTTTCATGACCTGACCATTTAGAGACAAGTACAAAAAGGGTTTATTTTTTTTCCTTCTCCAGCTGCAACATAATGATGTGGCATACAAAAAAAGCAGCATTTACACTGCATACAAGGAGCAGAGGAGGAAGCCCCAGAAGCCTTTCTGTGCACAGGGCTCAGCTGTCATGGAAGCAAGACAGGATGTGAATTACCTTTGTTGTTCTCTCCCTTATAGTCTCTGCTTGACCTGGCTCATCCTCTTTATGAGGAGCTGCTGTTACAGTAGGATGTCACTTCAGTCCCTGTTCACAAGTGCTGGCTGTTTTTTTCCAAGAGGTAAGGACAGATAATTTTGGGGTAACTGGCTAAGGCTTCTAGTAAAACCACTGTGCCCTTTGCATTTCCGTACAAATTTCCAAATAAATTTTTCAGTGCAGGATTCTGCTATTGTTTTACTCCAGTTCCTGCAGTCCTTGGTTGGAATGCTTTTTCTGACTTCATTCCCACCAGGGAAAGCATGGGTTGTCTTAGTAGTGTTCACACCTGCCATGCATCTCTTTTTCCAAGGTTCCCTGTCTCTACACTCAGTGCTGTGTGCTTTGAATACATTGCAATGAAGGACCAGAAGATGCTCAGGATCACAAAGCAGTACCTTTGTAAGTTCTGAAATGCCTACCAAAGGGTGTTACTTGTAAGTGTTGTCCTGTCCTGCTAGCATCCTTCTCTGAGGACGATGGAGTCACTGCTGATTTTAATGCTCTTCTTTTGAAGCATTAATACTTAGTCATTGTGTGGACAGGCTGGAAGCTTAGATGTTGTGACCTAAGAGGACAATATGCATGAAATCCTTGGAAGGTTAAAAGTTCTGTGTGTGTAGTTTTACCTATTAGTGAGTGTGAAAGGTTTTCAGTGTTGTCCTTTCCTATCTGTGAAAACATGTGATACATCCCTTTATCAGGATTGTTGATTTTGCTTTTTCCTGCTCACCTTCCTGCTTTTTACGTGGCTGCTGCTCCCAGTGCAGCTTGTATCTGCTTTATACAACCTCTGCTGTCCTACAGTTCAAAACTGCCTTCAGTCTTGAGCAGACCCAAAAGCAAAGCACATCCTGGCCACAGAGCAATATTGCCACATGGACCATCTTTGAAATAACAACCCTGGTTTCTCACTTTGCTTAACAACTTCTGTTTCAGGCCCTTTTGACCCAGTTTTCACATAGCTTGAGAACTCATTGCCTGCTTTACTTGGTGTCTGCAATATGGCTCACTCTGTTCAGTGATTTCCACTTGACCTTTCCAGTTTAACTTGCTTCTTTGCCATCAGCCAACCAAAGGGCAGGCATTGAATATGTTTAATGTGTCAGGTTGCTAATGTGGGCACTGTTTGGCCAGTGGATGTGTATCCCTGCAGGAGCGTCAGGAACGACAGGAGGATGTACAGCTTGCTGGTAGAAGGCAGTGCATTTCAGAGCTTGAAAGCTTTGTATAGGAGAGCGAGCCTGTGCCAGGAAATATTAAATATTATTCCATGTCCAGAAATAAAAGTCTGCAGATCATGCTGAATTTCTTTCTATCTTCCCTTCCAATCATTAACCAGAGAACTCCTCAAGAGGAGCATGTAGTTTTGCAAATATTCAGTCCCTTTGGTAAGTGACTGCACGGTGTTCATACTTGGTCTTTTTGATTATTTTTTAAGACTGTATATGTCCTTATATGTCCAGGAGACTAAGTCTGTGGTTTTGCTTAGACAATAATAATTAATTTTCTTTTCAAACATCTTTTTTCCCTTAGAACATGATTATTTAAAAAAGTAAATAGCTCACTAGATTATGAGAACTGAGTGGCTTAAAGGAGCAGTTGTGGAAGCTAAACCTTTGTTTTCCAAGTTTCTGACTCAGCTCCCATTCACATATTAGTGAGCAATGCTGCCATCCAGCAGCCGCCTGCAACTCACATCAAGATGAGATGGTTGCTTAAGACCAGTCCTTGAGACTACAGGGAACTAAAGGAGGAAAAAAAAAAAAGAAATCCCTCTAATCTCTACTGCAAGTTGGGACCCTGTGGGCATTCTTTGGCTAAGAGCCAAGAACAGAGACAGGATATGCACACACAGCAGCTGCTTGGAAAAACTCCTTATCTGAGTGAGTAAACTCAGCCCATCTTTCACAGGTCAGGATGTGACTCATGCTCCAAGGTGCTTTGCAGCAGGGATGACCTGACTAACCAAATGGTAATTTTAAAATGTGGGAGGTACTAGGTGCTTTCTGTTAGTTGAGAGATTGCAGAAGACAGCAATTTTTCGCCGAAAGCCAGCACGAGTAAGCTGCCGACAGATGCGTCTCCGGACTCCAAATGCCCCATCTGCCTGGATAGATTTGACAATGTTGCATATCTGGATCGCTGCTTGCACAGGTTCTGCTTCCGCTGTGTCCAAGAATGGTCAAAAAACAAAGCAGAATGCCCCCTCTGTAAGCAACCCTTCTTTTCCATTTTCCATACGATTCGTGCTGAAGATGACTTTAAGGAATACATACTCAGCCCTTTAGAAACCAGCTCTTTTGCCAGCCCTGATGGCCGGAGGTTTCGTTATCGCACAACCTTAACAAGGGAACGCCGCATGCGCAGCTCCCCTTCCCGAAGGATGCTGTCCCCTCCAGACAACGGGATGTTGTTTGAAGGGCTGTCAAGTGAGCATATGATCTGGAAAGCCAGGCCTTGCTGATGATTTAAAGCCATTCTTGCTGAATCGGACAGAACACTTCCTGCATGAATTCATCAGTTTTGCTCGTTGTCCTTTTAACTTAGAAGCATATGATCAGCATGCCAATTATGACTGTCCTGTGCCATCATATGAAGAAGGAAGTCACTCAGACTCCTCAATTATTACAATATCTCCAGATGTGGCGTACCCACAAGGGCCAGATAACAGTTTATCTGTGCCTGGTCTAAGTCAGGCTCCCTGGGATGATGAAACTCCAGGGCCTTCCTATTCCGTTTCAGAAGAGGTTCGTGCAACTGTAGCTTCTCCTCTGGAGTGACAGTGAACCAAGGAGAAGCTTCTCACCACATTCCCCAACACATAGGGAGGATGTAGGAAGTTGTAGAAGATAGATAGAGTGCACTTAGAAGACCATGTGAGCTTGTCTTTAGAGCGTAACTTTAGAGCTTGCCTGGTATCAGAATATTGCCAATTTCATACCTTGATTTCAAGTTACTAAAAAGCTGCATATGCCTGCTAGGAGATAATAAGATTGGAATGACTGGACTGGGAAACACAGGAAAAATATTCAGAAATGCCTGAATTCCAGGAAACAGAAACTCCTCTGTGAAAACATCTTTTCAATCAATTGTAATTACAGCTGTCCACTGATAACCTCAGGGCCAGGATGACATATTAGACTAATGCCATCAGGTGTGCTGGACTTTGCAGCCAGACTGATTTAATGAGTTGCCTCAAAAGGTGTTATAAGGGATGTGAGTTAATCTCCTCACTGCGTGTAGCGTCCCCTGCTTCGGTCCCACCCTGGTACCGGCGGTGAAGCACTAGCGCTACCCTAGGAAGTCGTTCGCGATCGGGAAGACTTCCTCGGAGTGCCGACAAGGGGCACAGCTGGTCCGCATTTCGGTCCGAGGAGATGTTGCCCCCGGAGCGTGGTGAAACAGCAAAGAACTACCAGAGAAGGAGGTCTCTTGGTATGTGATTTCGGTAGGTTTATTGCCTCCAAAGGGAGCACATGGTCCAAGAGCCCAGAACAGCTTATTACATCGGTATTTAAGGGAAGAACAACATCCAATAAGCTGAGGGCAGAGGGGCAATACAGGGGAGGGGCTGGGGTACATGATCAAATGGGGTTTAGGGAGGGAAGGGGAAAAGAGAGAACAATGAATGAACAATGGAGTGACAGGGAATTTCCCAGAGCGGGGGAACATAACAGACAAATCAAGGAACCAACAGCAGGAACTTGGGGTTCGCGTCTTGGTGGTCCAAACCACTGCCTTTGAGAGCTTCTGGGGGAAACTCTCTGTCTGTGGAACATATCACCGGAAGTCCTCTTCCTTCCTGGTTCTGAACCACCGTTACATCTCCCCCTGTCTTTTTACTTAAAGAAAGTGACTTGTTAGTACAATGAAGATAATAACTAAAATCCAAAGCAAAGTCTTGAAAATCTGCAAATAAACAAACAAACATTGTTAAATCATTGTCTCTCTACAGGACTGGGAATGATTGGGGGTATGGGAGGTACATGGGGCGGGTTTAGGGAGAGTCTAAGGGGAAGATATCAAGAAGAAGGGTCTCGGTGATTTTTCTTGATCGAGGTTGAAGTTTGGAGTTTTCTTTCTCCTTCTCTTCCATGCTGATCTCTGTGGAGCAGCGTCTGTTGGTGGATGCGTCCGGATATGCTCTGGTGGATGCTTCGGGTGGAATGTTGTGACGCCTACTAACTTCAGCCATTGTGGTTCAAGCAACTGGTCATCTGGGATCGCGTCTGATGGTGTTTCCAGTGGCATGGGTGGTGATGGAGAGCAGGACACAGTGGATTCAGCTTTTAATTTCTTTGAGGAGTGCGGTGCTGGTCTGCGCTCCTTGATGCGTTTCCCAAATGGGATGGAGCATGTGGTGTCCAGGAGCCTGTGGAAGACTTAGGTGGAGGATGATTAGAACTGTTTAGCAAGCTTTGAAGCTGCTGCTTCCATATCTTTTCCCACACCCAATACTGAATCTTAACTAAAATACCTGTCATGATTGTTTTTGGGACCAGCACTCTTTTAAAGGGAGGAGAATTTCTCCCAAGCTCTCTCTCCACCTTGCAAAGCTCTCGCAAGGCTGCAGGTGACTGTGATTCCCATCGTGGGTTGTTACCCTGAGGGCTGTGCACACCTGATGCCACTGCAGGGCTTGACTGACCAGCTGCATCGCAGGCTTCAGCCTCCCCACTTTTTGGCCCCCAATCCCGGGGTGTGAATGAGGGAGCGTGGGGATCTGGAAGTGGGTGGTGGTTAGGGGTGGGACTGCAGTTGATATGAGCAGTCCAGGCTCGTGGTGGGGCGGGGATCTCCCTCGGGCTGGGGCGGGGACCTCTGGTGCAAGGGGAGGGACCCGACGCGAAGACATCATTGGCCGCGGGGGGGGAACCCAACGCGGGGCCGATCGATGTGAAGGGGAAGGAGCCGTGGGAGGGGTTGGGAAGATTCGTGGGCTTCTGGCATGAGACTGCGCAGTGGATGCAAGGGTGTAGGCACGGCGCCACGAGGCTGCCGCCATCTTTAAACCCGGAACAATGGGGGAGCGCAGCCGGCGCGAGTTTGGCTGTGGGCTCGGAGAAAGGGTTTGGGGTAAAGTTCGCTATGAGGGAATCAGTCTCATAGCAGGGAGAACCAAGGGGTGTGCTTTCCTGTAGCGGGGAAGAGGGATTGGGAAAAGGGGAATTAGGAACATGAAATGGGTGAATCGGGGATTCCGAATTTTCCCGACAATTACGCAAAGTATAACAAATTAAAATCAACAACGGGAAAAATTTCCGGACAGAAACATCACCCCCTCTCTCCACTGCCTCTAAACATTTTTCTGCTAAGTCCCAAAAACTCAGAGTTTTAACAGAAGAGGCAGAAGCAAAAGGGACGTTAACAAAAATCCACTTAATAAAACGTTTCCAAGCCCTCTTATTAGCTTTCCCATTTTTTAACTTTAGGGTCTCTTTAACTTGGACATAAAACTCCTGCTCTATTCGGGACAGCTTAATACCCATTGTCTCCAAATAAAAGCCTCCTTGCTCTTTTTATACGACACAACGAAGCGAAAAACTCCCCCCCGAGCCTGAATCCCGCCGCACCTCGCGGCAACCGAACCTCACCGCCTGCACTCGGATCTCGGTTCCTTTCCCGCCGCTTATCACGGGTACCGAACTTCGCCGCCTGCGCGCGGATCTTGGTTCCTTTCCCGCCGCTCCTCGCGGACGCCAAACCTCACTGCCTGCGCGCGGATCTTGGTTCCTCTATCCTGGCTTCAGTTGCTGGCACCGGCTTCAGAGGGAGAAACATCTAAAAGAGCAAGGGTCTCTGGATTCGTCGGTCCGTTCAGCTAGCGTACCCGCTCCAGATCGGTTGCTGACGGCCCATCCAAGTCCACCACTAGAATGCAGAAGTCCTTGCTAGGGGAGCGGCACCCCAAAGGCTCTATCCAGACCGCTGCTGTGTATCCAGGTCGCTCGCAGGGAACTACGATGAATCGGAGTCCATGTTCAGTGCGCCACTTGTAGCGTTCCCTGCTTCGATCCCACCCTGATACCGGCGGTGAAGCACTAGCGCTACCCTAGGAAGTCGTTCGCGATCGGGAAGACTTCCTCGGAGTGCCTACTGCGGGCACAGCTGGCCCGCGTTCGGTCTGAGGAGATGTTGCCCTCGGAGCGTGGTGAGACCGCAAAGAACTTCCAGAGAAGGAGGTCTCTTGGTATGTGATTTCGGTAGGTTTATTGCCTCCAAAGGGAGCACATGGTCCAAGAGCCCAGAACAGCTTATTACATCAGTATTTAAGGGAGGAACAACACCCAATAGGATGAGGGCAGGGGGGCAATACAGGGGAGGGGCTGGGGTACATGATCAAATGGGGTTTAGGGAGGGAAGGGGAACAGAGAGAACAACAAATCAACTATGGAGTGACAGGGAATTTCCCAGAGTGGGGAAACATAACAGACAAATCAAGGAACCAATAGCAGGAACTTGGGGTTCGCGTCTTGGTGGTCCAAACCACTGCCTTTGGGAGCTTCTGGGGGGAAACTCTCTGTCCATGGAACATGTCACCGGAAGTCCTCTTCCTTCCTGGTTCCAAAGCACCGCAACAACTGCGTGACTGGATCTCATTGTTTGAAATCAAGTTGCCTAGTCTGGCAGACAGTGCAGCCTGGAACATCAGCTCAGCAAGGCCAAGTAAGGATAAGCCATTGGAAAGCATCTTTTCTAAAGGCAGAGGTGTGATTCTACCTGCTGCTTAAGTACTATTTTATTAATTCTTTAATTCATGAGGATGTTAGGGAATGCTGCCCAATGTTCAGGACAAACTAACTAGAAGTTTGTTACAGTATTGATCTTCTCTGGGTGAAAAAACAGAGCAGAAAACCCTACCTCACATGAAGTTTACCTATTTCCTCACTTCTGTGTCCTTATACATTTTATTTAGATACATAACTCACATGCCAGCTTTCCCTTATGAATGGTTAATGGGAATGCAGTTCACCCCCAGATAAGCATTCCTGACATTTCCTTCTTATGTTAGCTCTATCGTGACCCAGGAAAAGCCACCATGGAACTTCTTGTGTGCACTGTAGAATTTGGGAGTGGAGTGATCCAGAGTCAGTGCTGGGAAAGAGAGATATGAGATGAGACTTAAAAGCTAACAATATGCCTTTCTTCAACTTACAGTCCTGCTGTAGCATCAGAAGACCCTGATGAAAGGGGAAAAAAAACCAAGGGTGTTGATTTTTGCACTGTCAGTTGAGACTCTGTCATAATATACACTTGAGAAGGTAGTTGAAGTGTGTTGGATTATGTTGGACTTTGTTAGTGCTAAAAATACCTTATTGATCCTTTGTTACCTTGTTCTCACTGTAAGTAATTGGGAGCTTTTCCACTGAAGCTCACCTGATAATTTTGAAGCATTTAGACAGCATTGTTGCAAGTTGCTGTTTTCAAGGTCAGTAGGAGGATATAAAGTATGTGACTGATGCATAACTCTTAGGGTGAGGCACCAGAAACAAGTCAGGAAGGCTCGCTGTAGAGATACCTTCCTGGTTATACTTCATAGGCCACATGGTTTTCTGAAAATCAAAAATCATAAATGAATGGTAAAATTGTCTCTACTCTCACTCCATGCACAGGTTAATTTCATGTCATTTCCTCTCTTTTCATTCTGTTTGGTAAAAGCCATGGTTTAAGGTTAATTAGATTAGTTTTGCACATTTTGGAAGCCATGGAAAGATGAAGAGCAGCAAACAGATGAGATGCTCAGGAGAACCTCATTAGCTTTGAGGATGCACAATCCCTGTGTCATTTATTGGTCATATGCCCCTTATGAAAAATCCATTAAGCCAGGTAACTTTTTTTGATAAAAGCTTTTGCTTCAGAAGACAAAACCTGAGTCTGTGCAAGGAGAAGTCTGTGATCTTTGCCTGTCACAAACAGCTTTTGTATGTGCAAGGGTGGGAACTTTCAGGGAGAAAAAATACAGATAATGTCTCAAATTCAGGCAGTGGTTTACATGTATTTTCCCACCTTAAACTGCTTAAGCTGAAGTCACTGATGTATTTTGGAGTGAGTGTTGCTCTGATGTAGCAAAGCCCCTCACAGCTCTTACCCTTAGATGCTTGTAATCTCATGCAGGTAGTAAGTGCATTAGTGATTTCTGCCTGATTCACATTTTTAAGGCTCTCAGAAGAAATCTGAGAACAAAGCATTGAGTAATAATTCATTGAACCAGACTCAGCTGGCCCATGGATGAAAACCAAGACACTGATCTTTGACCAAAAACTAGATGGCCTAGAATGAAAACCTAGTTGGCCAATTTAAGCTAGATATCTAGTTCTTGGATGGCTGTTAAGACACAATGTCTGACTAGGTTCTCATGTGTTGGCCTAAACAGTTTCATACCAGAGTAATTCAACTTATCCTTGCAGGCATGAGAGGAGAATGAAGTCCTTAAAATAATTACAGATTTGTAAATATGGAATATAAAATAGGTGTTATCTCCTGGCTTATAATTGTGTGATAGTTCTTTATGCTGCTTGAAAGCCTCATTCAAGTCTTTCAATAGCAATAAACAGTACAATTTTTACGCTGTAGAGTAAGAGTCTGTTGCCTCTCTTTCTTTAGTTGTGCTTCAAATATTTTACTTTACTATTTTCAAAGGAATGTTGTGTGAACTTAGCAAAAACCTGACTTTGAGTTTTTAATTTTCAACTTGTGGCATTGCACTTAAACTTATCATAAATGTAGCAAAGGAAGAAACAGGCTTTTTTCTACTTTTTTTTCAAAGGCATGACTTTGCATTTGCTGAGCTGATCGTGTCAGGAAAGAGTCAAACTTCAGTTTGGTGGATACGGCCTTGTTTTCTAGAGGGCAAGTGGTTTCAGAAGTCTCTACTTTGCATTTTGTCCCCTGGAAGGGATGGGGGTGTGTACGCCTGATTTAATTTTGACAGTTCTCTACATTCATATGCATGCCATCAATCTTTTTTTTTTTTTTTATTTGAGCTTTCACATGACATAGCAGGGAAAGGAACATTTCTTTTAGTGAAAAATATGACTGTGAAAACGTAAATTATCAGCGGGCTGCAGGCATAGCTTCCTGTCTTCTAAAACTAATAGTAACTCAGTTCTATGTGGCAACTGGCATTGCCCATTTAATGCAGCACAGAAGTTTTATACAGATTTCTAAAGCATCACTTACAGCTTCGTTATCTGACTTAAAAATAGCAAAAAACAACATAGGTGAGTTATGCTTGACCCTGAGGAAGCAATAAAAGAACATGTGCTTATTAATAAGAATCCTATGAAGCTATTTTTATAATTTCTTCCAAAACTAGAATATGTACTCTTCAAATGAGCTCTTTTCCCAGAAGCCGTTTAGAACTGTAGCTGAAAAATATAAATTGGCCAACAACGGGCTGAAGCATGAGCAAAGTAGTTTTGAGATGTACTTATGTTTCTTTCTCCCTCATGGGTAAAGGCCTCCTAATTAAGAAAAATTGGTAGTGGTATTGACTTACTCATAGACTATCTGTGGGTGAATCTTGCACTGACAACACAGCCAGTTTATTCTAGTCTACTGATATCTGTCTTAAGAAATTGTGGTTTTTCTGAGCTTTTAATATTTCAAGAAATTGCAAGTTATCTTTACTATTCATTCAAATGTAACGTTAGTGATTTGAGATACAACCACTTTATAAAGCCCATTAAATTACACATTTGAACACAGACTTTGTCCTAATCCATATTAATATATCCCATTATATCTGGAATAGTAATGAAAGTTGTTTCTGAATTTGTTGGTCTGTCCTACTATTTATTGTAAAACATTTCTTTCTATCCAAAACCAAAATTCCCTATGCAAGTTTGGTTTGTTGTTGCTGTTTGGTTTTGCACTGGATTATTTTTTTGCTGGAAGCCAAAATTAATAGACCATTCAGAAAGAAACCATCTGTCAGGAAAAATACAAATCAATCATCTATGTGTGGCTGATGTCCCCACGCAGTCAGTTGTACTGGGCTTGTACTAAGGGGGGTGAAGAGTACCCACCTCAGCTGACTTGCTTCATCTTGAGGAGGGCAGTTTGCCATTGCCTGCCCAGTGGAATTGCCTCCCTTCCTATCCTACCCCTCAGACCAGCGTTGTCCACTGTCCATCTTGCTCAGATCTTTAAATGTCAGACACATTGTCTTTTAATCTGGGACAACACACTGTGACACCACAGCTTTTATTTTCTGTTAATCTCTACAGTTCTCCACTGTCATCCATTTGTAGCCCACACTTCCCAATACAGCTGTGGCTCTGGCTGTGTTTCGGTACAGCTTCAGAAGCCTTTAATAAAAATTATGTTAGCTGTGTTTTTAAAGGCTCTTTAAAACCCTGTCTGGCTTGGGAGATGCTGTGTCATGACAGGAGGACTGTGGTCAATCACTAGCTCTCACCTTACCTGTGAGCACAGATAACTTCCTTACCAGCTCATCTCCTCAGCTTCTGCTCATAGAAACAGGCATGACTGAATTTCCCTTCACTTATTTTTTTGCAGCAGTCCTACGTAAGACTGCAAACTCCATGAAGTGAGTGTATGCTATCTTTTGCACCCCCACAAAAGTTTGGCTATCTCAGTGTTACATTTACTCATGGCTCTAACAGCAGCTCCGACAGACCTGCGTGAAACCTGAGATCAAGCCTAATGAACTGCAGTCATTTGACGAGGTGTTTATTGCTGACACCTTTGTCACCAGGCTAAATCCCTCCATCCTTTTCCGAGGCAAAACTCTTCTGGTTGCAGTAAATAAGATCTGTAGGCTATGGCCCGATGTTGTCTTGCCTTAAGCCAGGCATGTTAGCTTAATTGACAACCTTTTGAATTGGCACATTTTGAATAGGTAACTCCAAGTAAGTGCCATCTAGCAGCTCAGGAATGGAAACAAGGACTGAAATGTTAACACTGCTTTGTTTAGTTCTCTTGAGGTGAAACACCCAAACTGCATCTCTCTGTGAAGAAGAGCCCAGCTTTACCAAGGTAGGGGTTGATGATTGGAAGTCTTGGGCTTTCTTCTTGTAACGCTTGATGAGATGATAACAAGCAAATACATTCAGCTGCAAATTTCACGTAAAATGTAGCCCACAAGTCTTTGGAATGCAAAAACCACAAAAAATCCAGCTGGAAGCAGGTTAGCTCCACGAGGAGATCAGCTGAACTCTGTATACTGTCGAGACATTGGCACCCACTTTTGTGTGCCATACTGTGCATTAGAATACAAGCCCTTCTTAGAGACTTATGTTACTTAGGTAAATATCATCCCTGTAGTCTGATCCTGCAAACAGAGTATATTAATGTCCTGTCCCGCTGTAAAAAAGGGGAGTCGAGGAGAATTCTTTTTGATAGATTTCACGGATTGCAAACGCAGCAATATTGTAGCTGAGAACAGTTTACTGGTAAAGAAAGATAAGCGTTCCTATCTAACAGGAGATAGAAAAGAGAGACAGAGAGAGAAACAGAAGTCAGGGACAGATGGTTACCGCTGTACCCCGGGCACCCCGTTAGCATCAGCTCAGCAGATGGAGCTCGGCAGCTGCGAGCAGTGATGAGCCTGCCCAGCTCTCAGGAGAGTCCGGGCGCGATTTCCAAGCGCTGGGAGCAGCGTGTGTCCGGCCTCGGCCATCGAGGGCTGCGGGCTGGGCTGGCTGCTGCGGGCTGGGCTGGCTGCTGCGGGCTGGGGCTGTGGGCAATGCGGGAAACACGGCGGTGCCGGCTGCGGGCTGGGTGCAGGCAGCGTCTGCTCTGCCGGGGCAACAGCGCAGCGGCAGCTCCTTGTGGCCGTGAGCTGCCCTGGGCAGCGGCAGAGCACGGCAGGACAGGTGCGGACAGGGAAGCAGGAGCGCAGGGAGGGAAAGGCGAGGGGGGGAGAAGGGCCAAGCTGACCCTCTGGGTGAGCCCCTGATCCCTCCAAGAAACCCAAAGCAAAATTTCACTGGTTGTGTCGCAATTAAAAGCTTTTGTGTGTTAAGGCTCCTTCCACAGCCCGATTTCCCAGGCATTTTTCCCCAGGAATCCGGGCATGTGCCCCACCAGCAAGTGGGGATCACTTGCAGCCCGATCGTGGAAGCTTTCTCTGCCCTGATCGAAGGCAAAATCTTCCCGGGACAGGGCTCCCAACACGAGTACTGTCTCTATAGGAATCCTTCAACTCATGTAAAACACAAGTTGAGGCACAAGTGAAAAATTAGATTGGTCCCTCTCAGGTATGTGAATTTATGATTTAGAAGGTACCACATCATGATACATAAATAGTGATTAATGAATAGCAGCCCTGCAAGGATTTTAGTTTGGTGTTTATTTGTAGCTAAAACTGAATTAATTGACCTTATGTCCTGAACATGGAAGGTCAGCACATGCTTTTGTATGTGAATAGTCACCTTGAAATCACTGGGAACAACTATAACAGTCGTAGGAAGCTTCATGTCTGCCATGGATCTGAAGCCTACCGCAGATGTTCACACAGAGCATGATTTTTAAAACTGCATGCTTTTATTTACTTTGATAGGATTATTTGCCCCAAGTCAATTACTCAAAGGTGAGTAATTCATACGGATTTCAGATTTAATCTTCTAAAGAAAGGAAAAGTGGAAGGAATTGAAAAGGAGAGTGTGCTACGAATTTCTCCTTCTTGCAACAGGCACTTCTACCTGCTGCAAAATGTATTGTCCACCCACAGTTACATCTGAAAAATGACAACAGAGAACACAGAGTGTGCTTTCCTGTGTTTGAGAGCCTTTGTAGCAGTGCAGAGTGACAGCAGGATGACTGCAGCTGATGAAAAAAGATAAGACATGATTATCAAGCTGCATAACCAGAAAATTATTACACTTGTTTGGGTTTTTTTTCCTTTCGTGCTCTAATGCTGGCACTGAGCTTTTGGTTCACAATAAAAACCAATATATAGTCTTAATTACAGTCCATCATTTTAGAAATTTTGATTACTTTGCTACTTGAATCAGTACAAGGATAGAGTCAAAATATCATTTATATAATTTCCAATAGAGAACTATGAAAATCACTCCACTCCAATGTGAAAATAGTTTGTTGAGTAAAAATAAGTTTTCCTATTGACTCTTATCAGTAACACACGAAGTGTGAACAAAGTAAATGCTGTCTTTATCTGCTGGCCATGTTGTGCTCTTAGCTGCTGCAATTATTTCAAAATGAGTGGAAGAAAAAGCCTTCTCCTTTTCCTTAGAGTGACTGTTGTCCTTCTGTTTTTAAGTGTGATGTGTGCCACAGAGAAAGGATCTAAAGGAACTTACTGTCTACGTTTTTCCATCTCACCAAGTCCAGAAATCACTTTTAGAGCAATCCTGAATAGCCACTCAGCTGTACCCAGTTAAAAGATTATTATAACATTATTATTATTAGAAATCACTGCAGCAAGAACTTGTCAAATGAACCATTAAAAGCAAGCCAGAGTCACTGAACCACAGTAAAATTGATTAATGGCTGCTTGGGGCAACATATGGTCTTTGAAAGTCTTTATCTTTTTAACCATTTGTCTCTTCCAGCGTTTGTGGCAGAGCCCTCCACCTCTCTTTCATTTGAATGCAAAGATCCATTTCAAAAACTGTAACTTCCTCTTAGGGACAAGGTTATTTAGTGGTGGGTCACTGTTCAATTGGACCATCTACTGACATGCAGAAATTCAAATTAAAGGGAGAAAACACCTTTTACTATTAAGGAAAATTACGTGTTCTGCTTTGGGAACTTCACTTGAGCCTTTCTGGCTGTTGCTTTGGCCTGTGTCCTGAGCACCCCTTTTGTGCTTGCTGTTTTTGAGGCTGAAGTTGCAGAGATGCTAAACCATTTTTATTTTCAGATGACAAAAAAGGGAGGTGGAAGCTCGATTCCTGTAGACGGAATTCCAACAGTTAGAGCCTGCTGTGCAAACCCTGAGTGGCAGCTTGCCTGTGCCTTGGAGCATGTGCCAACACTGCCGTCTAGCTTCCACGAAAGCTTTGTGCACTTTTGCTTCTTGGTTGCCTGAATTCATGTGTTAACACAGCTTTGTCGAGCCTCTGTTGGCGAGTCAAGGTCCTGTGGTATTGACTTCTGTTTGGAAACTCAGAATCGTTTGAAGTGGTCACAGCACGAGATGAGGGATGGAAGAAGGCAGCAACAAACAGCAGAGGAGATCTGAAGCAGCAATGGATCAAGAAAACTCACCGTCTGTGTCTGCAGATAGGGAAATTAAACCCATCTGTCCAAACTCTTACAAGATATCTGGCAGCAGAACAAGGCAGAAAAACCAGTTCCAGGTCTGTCCACCATTTCTAATGATAAAGCACTTGCAATGTCATTGAACAGGGTCTCCTCACATACCACCCCTGATATGTCCTTTGGGCTCACTGTTGAATCCTGCTTTCCTGTGGGTCTCTCTCTCCCTTATCCTTCTCTGTCTCATACCACAAATACACCTTTTTCACTTTTTCACCACAGAAGTTATGACTTCTGCTTCTTGATCTCTGGTGACCTGGGAGCTACTTGTAGTTCGAAGTACTGTGTTCAGGTTTTATATGCATTTTTTGTCTGATTATCTTGGGATTTTAAAAGATTGTATGGTTTCCACTTACCATGAACTTGCGTTTGTTTACCAAAATCCATATTTATATAGCCTTTAGGTTACAGATGGTATTGCATAAATAATATAGAGGATAATGAAAGCATGCAATTATTTTTAAGGAGGCAGAATGCTCTAGTTTGAAATTGCACAATTCTTCCATTTTCAAACAACATGTAATGCAAGAATGAAGCAATTATGTTTGAGCTTTCTAGGTCATGTAACTTGTGAGAAATTGATTATCATCATATATTAAAGTTACTTGAAACTGTATTTAGCCCAGAGTGGCCTGATTAATTATTTTGTTTCTTGTTTTTGCTCTTTTCCATAGCTTTTATTAAATAATTCAGCTACAATATTCATCATAGAATAATTAGGGCTCGAAAAGACCTTCAAGATCATCAAGTGCAACCTTTGATCACCACCCTGGCATTCAGGCCATTACTCTAATTGCCACATCTGGTCATTTCTTGAACACTTCCAGGAATGGTGACTCCACCACTTCCCTGGCAGCTTGTTCCAATGCCTGACCATTCTTTCAGTGAAGAAATCCATCCTGATGTCCAACATGGAACTCCCCTGGCATAACTTGAGGCTATGTCCTCTCCTCCCATCAGTAGCTGCCTGGGAAAACAGGCTGAACCCCACTTTCACGTAGTCATAGAGAGTGATAAGGTCTCCCCTGAGTCTCCTTTTCTGCAGGCTAAAAATCCCAGCTCCCTCAATCTCTCCTACAGAACTTACTCTACAGACCCTCCACCAGCTCTGCTGCCCTTCTCTGGACACAATCCAACAGTGTATTTCTTGTAGTGAGGGGCCCAGACTGGACATAGGACCTGAGGTGTGGACTCACCAAATACAGGGGGATGGTCACTGCCCTGGTCCTGCTGATCACACTATTGCTGATACAGGCCAGGATGCCACTGGCCACTTTGGCCACCTTGGACATGCTGGGTCATGTTCAGCTGCTGTCAACCAGCACTCCCAGGTCCTTCACCTCTGGGCTGATTTCCAGCTACTCCTTCCCCAGCCTGCATCTCTGCACGAGGTTGTTATGAGTCAAGTGCAGGACCTGGCACTTGGCCTTGCTTAACCTCACACAACTGGCCTTGGCCATGGATCCAGGCTGTCCAGATCCCTCTGCAGAGCCTTCCTGCCCTCCAGCAGATCAGCTTGGTGTCATTTGCAAAGTGATTGAGGATGCACTCCATCCCCTCACTCAGATCATCAATGAAGATGTTCAACAGGACTGGGCCCAACACTGATCCCTGGGGAACACCACTGGTGAGCAGCCACCTCCTGGGTGCAGCAGTGTCCACCTCTACTCTCTGGGCCCAGCCATCCAGCCAGTTGTTAACCCAGTGAAGAGTGCTCCTGCCCAAGCCGTGGGCTGCCAGCTTTCCTGGGAGTATGCTGTGGGAGATGCTGTCAAAATCTTTGCTGAAGTCCAGGCAGACACATCCACAGCCCTTCCCTCATACTCTAAGCGGGTCACCTTGTCACAGAAGGAGATTAGGCTGATAAAGTAAGACTTGCCTTTCCTAAACCCATGCTGGCTGTGTCTGATCCACTGCTTGTCCTGCACATGCCATGGGAGCACACTCAAGAAAATCTGTTCCATAACTTTCACAGGCACCAGGTTTAGCTGTCGTTACATATTCTTATCAACCTTATAATTAACATGTATCCATGGGTACTGCTTCATGCTAATGAGAAAAGGTTGTATTTGAAGGAGAATCTTTTGTCTCCATTGAAGCAGCTGTTAGTGTGGCTGCATACCTGGGTGAATCAACTAATCATTTCATTAAATGAAAGTCCTCTTAGCTATGCTAATCAAAACCATGCGGATCACAATTTTTCCAAACAAACCCCCTGAAACCTAAACAAACAAACCACTTGAAGACTAATAAAAGAGTCTTGCTCTGATATATAAGCTATGCTTTATTAAAAAGGATTAAAAAGAAATGAGAGATCTGAGGGACATTTCATCAGCATTATGCATATATTCCTTTAGCAATCTCTGGTGATGTCATCTGAATGGTTAATGCTGTCTAAACATAGTTGTTTGCTGTATAATTTTGAATGTAACAGGAAACACAGGCTTTCTGCCCTGAACTGCATCTTCTTGGGTGAGAAGAAGATGGTGGATGCTGAATACTGAGACAAAGCTCTTCTTATTAAATACCAGAAGCAGGTAGAGTGGGTTTCTATGTGCTTCTTGACTTCTATGAGTAAGTACAAGAGATGAACAGAGAGCTTGAAAAAGAAGGGGAGGTGGAATATAGAACACTGTTAGTAAGCAGCTTCATAGACAGCTTTTTCAGGGAGAGGTAGATCAGTGTATTAAAAAAGGAGACAACTGGCTTTAAAACTTCATAGGTGTGGTTTAAGCCCAGCAGGCAACTAAGTACTATGCAGCTGCTTGCTCATTCCCTGCTCCAGCAGGATCAGGGAGAAAATCAGAAGAGTAGAAGTGAAAAACCTTATGAGTTGATATAATAACAGCTTAATAGGTAAAGCAAAAAAAAAAAAACACATACAAGTAAAACAAAACAAAGAATTCCTTCACCGATTCATTCATGGCAGGTGTTCAGCCATCTCCAAAAAAGCAGAGTTCCATCCCATAACAGTGACTTCGGAAGTCAAATACCCTTCCCCCTTGCTTTCTTCTTCTTCACCCAGCTTTATACATTGAGCATGATGCCACAGTGTGTGGGATACCCCTTGAGTCCACTGAGGCCAGCTGTCCTGGCAGTGTCCCATCTTCTCCCAACTCCTTGTGTACCCCCAGCCTGGTAGTGTGGATGAGGAGGAAAAAAGGCCTTGGCTCTGCAGAACCCCTGCTCACCAGTAACGGGAAGTGTTTTATATTATCATCACTGTTTTCAGTGCAAATCTAAAACACAGCCCCATACAAGCCACTGTGAAGAAAATTACCTCAGCCAAACCCAGTAGATTCTGTACTCCTTACTTCATAAAATTTACTCATGCTGTAGTCCTACATGATTTAATAGAATCTCATTGACACCCCCCATCCCCTCTTCGTCCTTTGATATAATACACAGACACCATTCCCTTTGTCTACGGACATCCTCTGCAAAAGCTCATCAAATGTCAACATATTTCCACAGAATGCCAACTGAATTAATTTCAGGAACCATGAGCTGGGGCTCTGTCTGTTCTGCTGGTCACTCAGGACAGGACAGGATAGGACAGGTGATGTGGTATGGTGTGGTACTGTGGCCTAGAGCCAGTTCAGGTCAAGTCACTTCTGCATTTGCACTGCTTATTGTAAGACCTGTCCTCCATTGGTTCATGTAGTTCCTATTAGAGAATTCCTGTAAGTGAAACTCAAATAATGGGTTACAACAATTTAAAGGCACATCCATTACAATCTCCACCCCTGGACATTTTGTGTGACATTGAAGGGTTTAATAGTGTAGTGAACTCCTCACCTTGCTTCTAGTCCAGCTAGCAACAAGGCATTCCTGCTATAGCAATTACAGGGTCCAGCATGGACCTCCATGGGATGCAGAGGGACAGCCTACCTGACCATGGCTTCACCGTGGGCTGCAGGGGAATCTCTGCATCATCACCTGGACCACCTCCTGCCCCTCCTTCTTCTTCAGGGCAAGGACTTCTCACACTCTTCCCCTGTACTGTGGACTCATCCACAGGTCACAGTCCCTTTGACTCAAGTTCATACTGGAATTCCAGCCTGTCCAGCACAGCAGCAGACAGCAGCAATGCCCTGCCACCTGCCAGCCTAGGCACATCATGGCTGTTATCAGAACATTCCCAGGCACAGCAGACTGAGGTGATAAGAAGCACAGCACTACTCAGCAAACAGCCACCTACAAGCATTTGATTGCAATACATGGTTAGGCAAGTGAGCCCTGTGGGCAAGCACTGGAGCCTGCTGATTAATAATTAAACATCCATAACAGCTGAAAGTTTCATTTAGCACATTCCAATCTAGACTGTATAATCTGAGTTTTTTGAGCCCCATGCTGGATCCAAAGAAGGACTGTAGTGCTTTAACCCCAGCCAGCAACTAAGCACCCTGTAACTACTCGCTCACTCCCCTGTGGTGGGGTGGGGAAGCGAATTGGAAGGGAGAAGTGAAAAAACTCATGGGTTGAGATAAAGACAATTTAATAGGGCAAGTAAAAGTCACACACACAAGCAAAGCAGAACAAGGAATTAATTCATTGCTTCTCGTAGGTGTTCACCCATCTCCAGGAGATCAGGGCCCCATCATGTGTGATGACTTGGGAAGACAAATGCCATTACTCTGAACTTCCTCCACTTCCTTCTTCCCCCAGCTTTCTATGCTAAGCATGGCACCATATGGTACGGGATATCCCTTGAGTCCTTTGGGGTCAGCTGTCCCAGCTGTGTCCCCTCACAATTCCGTGTACATCCTCAGTGTCCTCACTGGTGGAGTGGGTGAGGAGCACCAAAGGTCTTGGTTCAGCAGAAAAAAACCCAACCCTATGTTATCAGCGCTGTTTTCAGCACAAATTCAAATCACAGTCCCACAGTGAGAAGAAAATTAGCTCTACCCCAGCCAAAACCAGCACCTTCCCACTAGAGTAGAAGGAGGTATTTTCTAAATCTCCGTGGGGCCTTTAATCCTACTTCCATGTTATGGGGGAGGTAAAAGTGGCTTCTTTCTTCTGTCATCATGCTTACATGACTTCAGGTCAGCATCAGGATGTGGAGCTGTGGATGTTTCTAGGACGCTTGACATTTACTCTAGCATTGAGCTGTGACAGCAGCACAGGAGAGAGGATACGGAGAATAGTCAAGACAGGGTAGAGAAGAAAAAGCTCTTGAGTGAGGCTCTCAGTTCTTTTAATTTATGCAGAAACATCACACCAGTTTCTCAGTTAGCTAAGGGCCATGTCATAAAAAGAGGAAGGTCTCCTGCGCTCTTGCTGTCACTATGCAAGGTCCTTGTCATCAGCAGAGACATTACTGAATGTTTCATCTCTCTTGTAAGCAGTGACTGCCTTGGACCTCAGGGACAAGAGAAAACAGACAGGTCTTGGTACTCCGGTGATTTTTTCAGAAGCATCCCCGAGCACGAACACCGAGCAGCAGCTAAGATGAAGGGAGAGAAATTCAGCTGCCGTTACTGCTGCTGCTGCTGCTGCTGCTTCCTTGCAGTAGTCCTGCCCGGTTACAGCCTGCGGAGAACGCAAGCCAGCTTGGAGCGAATGCGGGGAGTATTTCGCCATCTCGTGGCAGGTCGGAACTAAAGCATCTCTAGAGATCACAAACACTCGCTAGCCAGAAGGAACAAAGCCAAAAAAGAGAGATTTCCACTGGGCTGCTTGCAAAGTGGCACGTGGAAGGTTTGAAGCAGAGCAGAACGAAACCCTGAATTGACCGAAACCTGCCCATGTGCAGCCCCTTGTGCATGCCAATGGCGGAACCTGAAACAAGGGTTGAGAGGCAACACTAAAGAGGACCGAGCCTGGTGCAGGCCAGTGGTCAGACTATTTCTGACTTCTGCTCTTGGTGTCATGCTGCTGGAGATTCTCAGCTAGCCAGGGAAAGGAGTGGGTAACTGCAAGCTGGTGAAGGCTTCAACACCACAGTGAGGACAAGAACGGCAAGAAGCTGAGCTCTTATGGTGTGGGCAGCAAAGAATGATCCAGCCAGTCAGCTATGGCTCAGAGAAAAGTCAGCAGAGAAGCAGAGAGCCTGTCAGCACAGAAACCTTTGCAGGAGCACTGCTATGGGTCTATGACAATTTTCATGTATTTGCAGAGTGATGCAGCTAAGATGGGAGGTGCTAAACAAACTCAGGAACTGAACAGTCTGAACCTCCCATTGACTTCCCTTCCCAAGGGAGCTGTTGCTGCTGTGCTTTAGGGGGCATTGTCGGTGGTGCCAGGGCATACCAGAGAGAGGGCTGGGGGTTATCACTGGTCAGGGACTGCAGATACCACTGTCAACAGCATGGGCACTGCCAGTGCTGTGGCTGCTACTCAGGAAGACATGAGACCTCTTCACACTCTTACTCCCACAAAGCTGCTGGCAGGGAAAACTCCTGCTGCTGATCAAGGGACCCCAGAGGACCTGAGGGCAGAGGAAGGAGGGCCAGGCTCCCCAAGCGAAGGTTGTTCCCCAGCTTCAAGAGCTCTGTGGGATGAGGCAGTGCCAATCTGTGTGGGCAGTGGCAGAGGAGCCACATGAGTGCTGCTCACAGCTGTGCTCTGCTCTTCACAGTTGTGTAGAAAACCAGCACCTCAAACCAGATCCATTTTACTTCCAGAATGACTTCTTTTCAGCTTAGAAATTATAAACCTCTGTGAAGAGCCTGGAATGCCTTTCAAGCTCACCGTTATATTTCCATGACCCAGAAATGAACTGTCCAAGTGGGTCCCACCTTGCCTAAGAGCTGACACATGCCCACAGCATTTAGGAAGTTGACAGAGTACGACTATTTAGGATACAAACCCCTCCTATCATGCCAGCAATGGGAGTGGGTAAGGGTCCAGCAGTAAAGGGTGCAGGTGATAGTGAAGACCTCAGTTCCAGCCACTGGGGCAGGATAGTTACGTGTGCCCCAGGAGCACCTACTGGGGAACTGAGGCAAGTAAAATGACACACAAAGCAGGATTGCAGGTCACAGCCCACATGCCTGGTGCTGTCTGTTGTGGACACAAGAGAGGTTGCATCTGTGCTGAACACAGGGGAAAACTACTGGGGGCAGGGACGTAACTCCTGATCAAACTTCAAGGTGGGCTACCTGGTGAGAAGCAGGCCCCAGGTCCAGGCAGGCCATGAAGGATAGGCCCGTGCTGCTACTTGGGGAGATCTTTGGGAGTGGAGTGCCTTTTGTGAAGTGCCAGAGCATGCTTTTGCTCTTGAGCAGGAAGCAGGACCAGCTGGTGCGTGGGAATGAGTGAAACAGCTCAGGATATGGGTCAGGGTTATCAAACAAACAGAAGGCCTGTGCTGGTACTCTAGGGATCTGTGAATTCACGTGTGCTTTTGTGAACGTTAGTCTGTACTGACTGTGGGTAAGAAAAGGGACTGGGAAGGCCGTGCCTGTGTTTTACACGAGTCCTGGCAGTAATACATGCAGGTACTGTGGAAGGCTGTGCCCCATCTGGCCTTGTCTGTGCCCTTTGCACACGTGTCTCTTGCCAATAAAAACCAGTAAGGAGAGTTACTTTTCTCTTTCCTAATAACGGTTTATGCTTTACCTTTTCCTAAGGTATTTATGTTTTATTATGCTATTTGTGTTTTATCTGCCCAATTAACCAACCACACGGCTTCTCCAGCCTTCGATGGATTCCTCTGCACCCTCGGGGACAATGCCAAGCTGCCGGCGGCGCTCCCGGTGGGTTCAGCCACTGCCCAGGGCAGCCCCTGGGTGAGGCAGCGGCTCTCCAGCTGCCGCAGGGCGGCCACCCGCGCCCCTAGAGAACGAAGCCGCAGGCAGGCACTACCACGGCAGCCACCGCCTGCGGAACCAAGCGCGTTGCGCGCTGCAGGAGAACCGCAGCGCTTCCCCTCGCTCTAATTACCCGGGGGCCGCCGCCCCCGAGATGCGCCACCGCCCCTCCCGCCGCCCCGCGGGCCTAACGCAGGCAGCAGCACGGGCGGAAACCGCACCGCCCGGCAGCGCCTTCCCGGCTCCTCCCCGGCGCCCGCCCCCGGAACGGCGTCACTGCGCGGGCCGCGGATGTGACGGTGACGGCGGCGCCCCACTCCCGGCAGAACCCGGCTCCGCTCCGCGCCGCGCCGGCGGGAGCCGTTCCCGTGACAACGCCGCCGCCGATGGCTGACCCGTCCCGGCGCCTGGCAGAGGGCTCCCGCCGCCGCCGCCCGCCAGGGGAGGAGCGGCGGGAGCCTCCCGGCGCCGGACGCCTCCGGACGCGCCACAGGCAGAAGGCGGCCGCGGCCCTGGCCCTGGCCCGCACGGGAAGCGAGGGCCCGGCAGCGGTGAGTGTGGGCCTGGGGGCGGGCGGAGCGCCGGTGCCCTCCGCGGCGCTAGCTGGCGGCTCCCGAGGTGAGGGCGGCGGGCGGGCAGGGCAGGAGCGGGCGGGGCGGCGGGGGGAGCGGCGGCGCGGGGCCGGGGCCGGGGCCCGGTCAGCCCCGCGGGTGCGCGGGCGCTTCTGTGAGCCCGGGCTGCGCCGAGGCGCCCGAGCGCTGCTGCTGCTGCCCCATCCCCCGCATGGGGCCCGGTGTCCTGCCGGCGGGGAAGGCCTGCTGCTAGACCGACTGCAAAGCACGGGCTAATGGCTTTTGAGGTAGGGTGTTAGCTTATTTCCACTGAATTGTAATTCGTTAGGGTAACGCCGAAACATAAAATAATTTTTAAATAGGATGTTTTTTTTGTTGACCATATTTGACATCTGTCGTGATTTCACCCCAGCCAACTACCAAGCACCAGGCAGCTGCTCGCACAGTCCCCGACCAGTGAGATCAGGGAGAAAAATGAAAGGGTAAGAGCTGAAAAACTCGTCGGTTGAGATAAGGACAGTTAAATAAGTACACCAAAAGCCATGCACGCAAGCAGAGCAAAACAAGGAATTCAGTCACTGCTTCCTGTGGGCAGGCAGGTGTTCAGCCGTCTCCTGGAGAGCAGGGCCCCATCATGTGTTATGGTGATCTGGGCAGACAAACATCATCACTCCAAATGTCCCACCTTTCCTTATCTTTCCCTTGTTTTATATATTGAGCATGATGTCACATGGTCTGGAATATCCCTTTGGTCAGTTGGAGTCACCTGTCCCAGCTGTGTCTCATCCCAAGCCCCCATGCACCTCCAGTTTCCTCACCAGCGTGACAGTATGAAAAGCAGAAAAGGCCTTGGCTCTGTGTAAGCCCTGCTCAGCAATAACAGAAACATCTCTGTATTATCAACGCTGTGTTCAGCACAAATTCAGAACTCAGCTCCAGACTAGTCACTGTGATATCTCAGGCAAAACCAACACAACAACCTGATTAGATAAAAGGCAGTGTGTACTTGAGGATGGCTATAGATATGACATCTGATTGTTTCAGCTCCAGTCTTAAAAAAAGTACTTATTTTGGCAGGAACACATGCCTGGAGATTGCTAATCCAACAAGCTGTGTGTGGTCCAGCATGAATGCCTAACAGAGAGGGATAGAGTGTGCAGGAACAGAGCAGGTCCAGCAGAATTTGGAAGGTGATAATGTAGTTCAAGTGCAATTACTTCTTTTGGTTGGTATGTTTTAAAGTACAGAACTAACAGTTCTCATACTTTTCATGTATAAATACCAGATTTCTTAAGCTGTGTTTTGGAGGATACAATGTAAATCATAAACTTACTGACCACATCAAAGGAGTTCTTTAAGAGTGGGGAAGAAGACAGGCCTGCCTGTTACCTTCATCTATGCCAGCATGTATGTGTAAAGTGCTGTGTTAAACTTGCAATGCTGAAGAGCTAGACTGAAGAGAAGCCAAACAAAGTAGTTAGGTCATGCTGCCTCTTTGTTCAGCATTCTCTCAGAGCCACTGTGAGGCTTTGCAACCTTAAAAGCAATTGCTATGAGTTTCTGCATCTAGAGGGTGAGATTTTTGCCTTTCTGTAATAGCAATGATCTTCTGTCTCTGTCTTTTCTAGAACATGACTTCAGATAAGGAGTTTGCAGAAGACAGCAATTTTTCGCCGAAAGCCAGCACGAGTAAGCTGCCGACAGATGCGTCTCCGGACTCCAAATGCCCCATCTGCCTGGATAGATTTGACAATGTTGCATATCTGGATCGCTGCTTGCACAGGTTCTGCTTCCGCTGTGTCCAAGAATGGTCAAAAAACAAAGCAGAATGCCCCCTCTGTAAGCAACCCTTCTTTTCCATTTTCCATACGATTCGTGCTGAAGATGACTTTAAGGAATACATACTCAGCCCTTTAGAAACCAGCTCTTTTGCCAGCCCTGATGGCCGGAGGTTTCGTTATCGCACAACCTTAACGAGGGAACGCCGCATGCGCAGCTCCCCTTCCCGAAGGATGCTGTCCCCTCCAGACAACGGGATGTTGTTTGAAGGGCTGTCAAGTGAGCCAACGCGACACAGACACAGAGAGATTCAGCAGATGATCAGGAGGCTGGCCTCCAGGAGAAAGGCTAGCGCACAGGGCAGATCTCTGCGGCAGATCCAGGAGGAGGACATGATCAGCTTCCGCAGGGCTCTGTACCGCACCGGTGTGCGCATCCGCAGCATTCAGGACGGCGGCCGATACCGAGAGATTTCGGCAGAGTTCTTCCGTCGCAATCCTGCTTGCCTTCACCGGTTGGTTCCTTGGCTGAAGCGAGAGCTTACAGTCCTGTTTGGTGCCCACGGATCTTTGATCAATATTGTACAGCACATAATCATGAGTAATGTAACTAGATATGATCTGGAAAGCCAGGCCTTTGCTGATGATTTAAAGCCATTCTTGCTGAATCGGACAGAACACTTCCTGCATGAATTCATCAGTTTTGCTCGTTGTCCTTTTAACTTAGAAGCATATGATCAGCATGCCAATTATGACTGTCCTGCGCCATCATATGAGGAAGGAAGTCACTCAGACTCCTCAATTATTACAATATCTCCAGATGTGGCGTACCCACAAGGGCCAGATAACAGTTTGTCTGTGCCTGGTCTTAGTCAGGCTCCCTGGGATGATGAAACGCCAGGGCCTTCCTATTCCGTTTCAGAAGAGGTTCGTGCAACTGTAGCTTCTCCTCTGGAGTCATCAGAAAGTTCTGATGAGGATTCTGCTACAGGGAGTCAAAGAACGAAACTGCCGACTGAATTACAGGCTAATGCTGACTCAAACGACAGTGGCTCTTCCTCAGACAATTGTGTCATTGTTGGGTATGTTAAGCCGTTGGCTGAGAGGACACCAGAAGTGGTTGAGCTGTCCTCTGACTCTGAAGAGTCCATCAAGGAAGAGAAGAGGGAAGATGTCAAGAAACAGCGACCAGTCCAGTGTCACAGTTGGAGTGACAGTGAACGAAGCAGGAGCTTTTCACCACATTCCCCAACATATAGGGAGGATGTAGGAAGTTGTAGAAGCTGTTTATCTCCTGCAGTTGAGAAGATGGAATCAAAAGAAGATGAAAAGAACAAATGTAAAAGAAAAGATCTGCCTCCACAGGACTTGAGTTGGAGCCCCTCTCCAGGGAGTGACACAGTATGCTCCCCTTGGAATCACAGATTGTCTAAAAAGGGAAAGTCCAAAAGCCCACAGTCCTGTTCACGGGACAGTCGAGGCAGTCATGGCCATCGGTCTAGAAGGGAGCATCGTAGCAAAAGCCAACTTAAAAGGAGACGGTCGAGAAGCAGAGATAGGAGCAAACGAAGCAGCAGAAGATCAAGGGCTCATGACACCAGAGCCTCTCTGAAAAGCCAGAGGGGCTCTCTAAGTGGCGAGAGCACTCCATCCAGAGAAGTGAGCAGATCACGGTCACGTAGCAAAGGCCACAGTAAAAGGAGATCAAGAAGTAGAGACAGCGATCGCTATTATGTAAGAGACAGTTATCAAAGTAGACACCAGTGGGGTTCTGCTTTCTGTAGCCGAAAGGTGTTTGGAGACAGCTATGAATCCTCCAGCAGAAGGAGGACCCGGTCTAACACTCTTTACTCGAGGCAATCTGCTAGTCCAGAATACAGAATACGATCATTTATTGAGAGGACAGATCTGCATAGCCAGAGGGGACTCCATGAGAGACACTATTACTGTTATGAAAGATGCAGGTCAAGGAGTCGGTCAAGCAACAGATCAAGGACTCCTTCTGGAGGAACTGACAGAATGAAAAGTGAAAAGCCTGGTGGAAAAAGGAAGTACAAAACTCGCCACCTGGAGAATGCATTCATGGAGAGCACAAGTCTAGAAAGAGAAAATGACTCCAAGAAAACGTCCTCAAAATTTGGTGACTACTGCAAAAATGAAGATAGCCTGTCAGACAATCGTGCAAGCAGCGAGACAAAGCGTAAGAAAAGGAAGAAGAAAATGAGGAGTCCAAGTGTGGAGATAGTCTACGAAGGAAAATCAATGGACACAACAAGACATCTTAAAAAGAAAAAGAGAAAGCATAAGAAGAAACACCGGAAACATCACATGAGTAACTCAGTACATTCTTCTCCGGTGGTGATTACGATTGATAGTGACAGTAGCAAGGAGCCAGAAAGTACTGAATGGGACAGCAGTATTACATGGACAGGCACAACTCAGATAAATGTGAGGGAAAATGAGTCTCCATCTTCTTTTCTGGGGAGGACAGGATGTGAGGAAACTGGAGGAGTGGACAAAAAGTATGGTATCCCTGCCACAAGGGAAAACTTAGATGGTGACATTAGAAAGGCTGATGTCAAACTTCAAGAAATAGCAGCTGATCAGAGTGTTACCACAGCAGATACCAGCAGTAACACCTCTCACACAGAAACTGTAACCAGTTATGTTCAGGAAGCACCAGCAGCACCTTCCAGTCAACTGCCTTCCCCCAGGACTTCCTTCCTAGACTGTCCAGAGAGAGAGCCATTGATACTAAGACTGCCAAAGAGACTTGTCAACAGGTCCTCGTGGTTTGATTTCCCAGAAGAAAAAATGTAGTAGGCTTTCCATGGAACACTTGTTAAAATTGTGAATTTAACTACTTTTTTTTCCTCTTGAGAACTGAAATGTCTGATAGAATTTATGTCTGTTAAAAAGATGTCTAGGAAATGTATAAAATTTTGGATGTGTATGCACTTTTAAGTCAAAGAAGATAGAATATTGCTAGTATGTAATTTTAAAAGTTTGTTAGAGTGTTGTTTGGGGGATTTAATTTCATAAAACCATCCACAGAGTATTTCAAAGTTTTGTATAAACCAACCAACAGAAAAGGAGCCCAAAACAAAAGCCAGGAAATACATTTTATGGGGATTGCTCTTCTTTGAGAAGGGAAAAATTGTTTAGTTCATAAAAAGTGATTCTGTTTGAATTCCAGCATCATTTCAATTCTTTGGTTTAAGCTGATCTCTGCTGAAAAGTAGTCAGTGATTTCTACAGAAATTGTCTAAGGACTTTCAGTAATTTTAAGGTAAGCTGTGTCAAAATCTGATTAAAGCAATAAGATTTTTTTGTTGTTTGCTTAAATATATTTAGATATGTACGGTGTGTTTTGCAAATGGAGTTTCTTCTTTTGGTTTTGTGTGTCTCACCCAAATATCAGCTGGCACAAGCCTTTTCGGAAAGCAGGAACTTCGATCAGATTGTGTGGGATTTAGTCAGTTTTGAGTTTTCCCAAAAGCTAAGAGGGTGGCCTCTCTGTCCTACCCCTTCTAGCATAGGAGTATTCCCTTGGGAAACATTTTTTTTTTTTCAGATTTCTTCTTTTTTATTTCCCTTATTGGCGCCTGTGCATTCTGCCTTGTGTTCTACAGCTGTGCAGCCTTCAAGGAGTCTTTTCCTCATCTTTATGCCCTACGGCTGCATACTTGAACATCTGTCCTGTCTAGCCTTGGCAATAAAACACTTCCTCCTGACCTCCTTGCAATAACCAACATTCACCCTGCTCAGCACATCCTAGGTGTCCTGCTGCAGGTATGTGCAATGCACAGGGCTGTGGCAGGGTTTTGTTTTCCAGGTTTGGCCCTTCTCTGTGTGCATAGCAGTAGCTCTGAGGGCTGAATGAAGAGGATATCTTCTCTGTCTCTCCTGCATTACCTCTGTGAGTTTGATGGGTTTGCCCTTGGCTAGTTGCTCTGTCCCTTTCCTTTCTCCACAGTATGGGGGAGAAAGTAAGATGGGAAAGCTGGGTTGAGCTAGGACAAGGGAGAGTACTGTCACTAGCCAGATAGTTAGGGACAATTAATATCTTCGCTTGCCAGTTGAAAATTGAGTAGGGGGATAAGAATCAAAGGCAAAACTAAAACAAATTTCTCGCTCCCTTCTCAGCTTTACTCGTTCATTACAGGCTCTTTTACCTCCTCCTCCCCAGCTGTGCAGAAGGATGGGGAATGGGTATTGTGGTCAGTTCATAACATTCAGTCTCACTGCTTCTTACTCCTTACACTGTTCCTCTGCTCTGACATGGGCCGTTTCTACAGGTGTGCAGTACTCCTGGAACAGATTGCTCCAGCTGCTAAGAAACCTGCTCCTGTGTGTGCTCCTAAGCACAGGCTGCAGCTCCTGACAGGAGCCTGCTCCTGTGTGAGATCTCCATGGGCTGTAGCTTCCATCAGGGCATCTCTACCTGCTCCAGAGTGGGGCTTTTCCATGGGCTGCAGGTGTGTCTCTGCTCCACTGTGATCATTCAGGGGCTGAAAGGCGCATCTTGTCCCACTGTGGTCTTCATCATCTGGAAGCACCCAGGCTGTGGAGAAGGGCTGGTCCTGCCCAGCCAGGCGGCACAGGTTGGCTGGGCCTGAGAGAGAATCAGGAGCAGTGACAGTCACCTCCACTCTTGGCCCTGAGAGCATCTCTGGGCTGCAGCATCAGGTTGGTCCTACTTTGGGGTTAGGTTTCAGGGAGCACAAATGTCTGAAGAAGCCAGGGCACTGGGAGGCCCAGGGGCCGTGTGGTGTCAACCATAATGGTGGTGTTGCCATGGTCCATTCTAGGTGTTGGCTGCTAAGAGCTCTCTGGCATCTCCTAGGAATGAATGGGGTGGCTCCCATTCTGTTTAGCCACGACAGCCTCTCCAAATTCTCCTGGGGAGGGCAGGGGCTCAGAGGCTGGGGTCTCCCTGGCAGGTGACTCAGTCGTTGTCGGCACAAGTACCTTTGACTGGAAGACTTAGTGCATTCCCAGAGCTGGGGTATCCTTGACATTAGTGAGACTTGTATTACACCCGGAGTGTTGGGATGGAAGGTACAGGCTGTTGAGGAGAGGGCAGGGCAAGGTGGAGCTGTTGCACTCCAATAGAAGGGAAAGGTTTGATGGTACAGCCCTTAAAGTTTGCAGTGATGTGGTTGGAAGCCTCTGGGTGAGGATGAAGGGATGGAAAACAAACCAGGTGTGGTGAGTGTCTTCTATCAGTTGCCCAACCAGGATGCCAGTGCTGGGAAGTTAATTTGACAGGCAATGAGAAGAAATCTCTGGATCAGCAGCCTTTGTCCTTATGGCAGATTTCAATTTTCTAGAGACCAGCTGGAAATGGCATCCTGCTGTGTTGAGCAGATTTGAAAAATTCCTAAAGTTTGTGGGAGAAAACTTTTTATTACAAGTACTCAGAGATATAAGTAGGAAAGATGCCCAAGACTTGCTGGTTGGGAATGGAGAAGACCTAGTGGGAGATGGCATGGTCTTGGCCACAGTGATTATGAAATGGTTCAGCTTAAAAATGTCAGCGCAGTGAGAGAAAAGAACTGCAGGACTGTGGCTCTGTTTTGAGAGAGCAAACATTGCACCACCCAGAAGTCCCCTGGGAATCTGCTTTTGAGGGCTCAGAAGCTGCATGCTGCATGGGTTCTGCTGCACTCTTTACTAGGAAATTGTCATTAAAACCTGAAGGGTGTCTAGGGCAGTCAGTACAACTTAGGAAAACAAGTGTGCCACAGGCAGCCGTTGCTTTCCGGTGCTGCTTTGTGTGAGCCAGCTCATGCCTCCTGCTGCACCTGTCTGCAAAGTGTGAGTAAGCAACATGACTTGGTGTCAGCTGCTGCTAAGAGTTCTGCTTGCATAGAGAAAGTGTTGTGGTTTAACCCCAGCTAGCAGTTAACTGCCGTGCAGCTGCTTGCTCACAGCACCCTACTCCAGTGGGATAGGAAGGAGAACTGGGGGGGGAAAAGTGAAACTTGTAGGTTAACAGTTTAATAATTGAAATGAAGTGAAATATAATAGTAATAGTATTAGTAATAGTAATAAAAAGGAGAGAGAACCAAAGGAAAATAAGTAATGTACAGTACAATTGCTCACCACCTGCTGGCCAATGCCAAATCCAGATAGGCCCTCTTCTGGATAACTTCCCCAGTTTATGTATTGAGTGTGACATTCTCTTTTGTAGAACATCCCTTTCACAAGTTCAGGTCCCTTGTCCTGGCTGTAGTCCCCTCCACCTTTTTGTTCACTTCCTCACTGGCAGAGCACAAGCCACTGAACAGTCCTTGACTTGGAACAAGCACTCTTAGCAACAACCAAAACATCAGTGTGTTATCAGCATTATTCTCATACTGAATCTGATACACAGAGCTGTATCTGCTTCTAAAAAAAATCAACCCTATCTGAGCCAAAACTGGGACAAGGACTGAGCTGCATTAATCGGCTCAGGTAGGAAATTAGATGCATCAAATCTCTTCCAGAGTTCCCCCAGCATAATTTTGTAAGCTAAGACAAGACTTCGGTCAACAGTGGCGTTGGATTTAGCAACCCACATAACCTTATCTGGGCCTTTTTGACTTTCCCTGGATATTCTGCCTGTTTTCCAGGTGTCTTTTAAGAAGAAGGTGTCTTACCTACCAGACCTGGGGTGTAAAGCCCTGGACTCACTTGATGTGTTTCTTTAAGGTTAAGTTTTTTATACCCTGAGACAGGCACATGGGAGAAACACAGCATTCTCAAGAGGTTAAACTTTTACAGGCAAACTTTAGAAAATAAGAGTATCTGGCAAATTTTAAAACACTCCATCGACATAAAGCATTCCAGAAGGCATTGACTTAGCAAACTCTGACCCATACAATTTTAAGTTACCCAGATTTCAAGAAGAGGAAGTCAGAAAGGGAGAGGGTGTGTCTTTGTGGAACTGTTCTTATCTACTTTGGCCTCCTGGCACCCTCCCTTCTGAGTGGGGCTTTGTTGCGGTTTTTAGGTTTGGGAATCAAAATTAGGTATGAAGATTAATTTTCTAGTTTAGATTATCTGATTTTGTTGTGAGATAAGGATTAATAGTAGGCAAAAGCAGGCTTATACTTTAAGGAGTACAAAAAGGAATTTTATTAACAGATGTAAAACAGGAATAATAGTTAGGCATTAACACAATTTTCAGAACACTCTTTTCTCTTCCCCACCTTTCTTATTTTCTTTCTTGTTAACCATACAAAAGGTAACACTTCAACTTCTAGTTAATCTACCACCTCTGGAACTTCACAGTTTTCTTAATTTATGTAGAGAGAGAAGCTTTCTTTTGTTTTATCATGTTGACTCCCATAGGAAACACAGTTTCCATGGTTATTAGCTTTCTAGTAAGCGATTCTCTCTTTGAAGGGAGGCATTTGCTTTTCTAGACCCCTTCCCATTTCAGTAGCTTTCTCAGGGCTACACCAATGGACATATGATGGTTATTGAGGTGTTCTTTTGAGAGCAAATGTTTCTATTACAGTGACAACAACATTCCCTTACTTTATCATTAGCAACTCAAGTCTTCTACTGTTTTCCTGGGGTGAGGAAAGAAAGATTTTAATACACAAAAGTCTCAGTCTACTGCTTATAGCTTAGAACATTATATTCCCTTTTTCTCACTTCTTTTAGACCATTATTCATCTATTACAGGGTGTATTAGAGCTAACTTTATCAACATGTTTTTACAAAAGAACTTTCAGCAGTAAAGCACTCCTCATCTCTTTCTTCTTCGAAAATAAGCTTAGTTATATTCATTAACTCAAAGTCTTTATGTTGTACCTTTCGTAGGTGCCTTCATTTCTGTGCTCCTTCTGTGTGGGAAGAAAAAAATGAATACCCCCAAAGTCCCATTCGGATGTTAGAAAGGAACAGTTAATTTGTCTTTTTGGCTGGGCAATAGTCACATGGCTTTTGCCCGCGTGGTTTGAATGTTATAAGTCCATGCCTGAACCGGAGAAAAAGAGTCTGTTTGTGGTGCTTTCCCATCTAAGCTGCGTTTTAGTTGAGAGCCCGGCGAGACTGCACCTGTGCTGCAGAGAGCTGGTCTAAGTCTCCTTTCTGTGCCGAGCCAAGCGGAGCCGCCCGGCGGGATTCATGTCCGAGCTCCGCGGGAGGAGCCCAGTCTGAGTCCTCTCTCTCTCTCTCGTGCTGAGTTCACTGCGGAGCTGACCGGGTGGGGAGGGGAGCTCCCGAAACCCACGGGGCCCGACCTCAAACTCTCTTCCCGCCGGGCTGCGCCGTGGAGAAGCGATCGGCCTGGCCCAAACTAGGCAAGCAGAGCCGGCGAAGTTCTTTAGCCAGGGTCAGCAGAATGAAACAGCTTGAGTTCTCTCTCTCTTCTCCCCCTCCCCGCGCCATGCTGGTTGGTAGCCACAGGCCATGTGGCCTGGGGACACCTTACCCAGCTCTGGCATGGAGAGGGAGAGCAACTTCTTTCTTCAGCAAACCGGAAGCTTCAAAGAAGGTCTCTTCGGGTGCTTTCTTGGTTTCATGAGTTTTTTTGGTAGGCGGAGTTTATGCTGGCTGCTTCATTTCTGACTCCACCCCCTCTCTCTACACCGGGAATTCTTAACAGCGATTACCCCATGACAGGCTTCTGGTAGGCCGGTGGCTGATAGCCATTCTGGACCTGGACTAGAGGCTCAAGGGAGGTGGGATATGGAGAAGTGCACCTTCCCACTTTTTGCAGAGCTTGCCTTGCCATCCTGCCACACACACACACACACTGGTTGTTTTGAGGATGTAATGATTTTCTCCAGTCTCTCACACTGGGGTAACTTGGAATCCTGGGAGAGACATGACAGCACATAAACCTACCAGAGTTCTCTTGCTCGACATGCACGCAGAGCCTGTTCGTGTAGGCCTGGGATCTTGTTTGCAGTTCAGCCTGTCAGAAACACTTAATAACCCAGGGTGCTCTGCATGGGGCTCCTTCTTTAGTATCCACCTGCTGTGCTTCAAATGAGTTTTATGGTTCATCACATTGTAGTGAAACTATGGGGATGAAGCATGTTTCTGTCTTCAAACTAGACCAGAATCCAAAAGGTGTCTCCGGAAAATGCTGCCACTGCTGTCATGCATATCTGTTGAACGTTTTATTGGTAAATGAATCATCAGCAGTGTCACCGATGCTCAGTGCCTTGGTTATGAGAAGTTTCAAGTGTCAGTTTCCAGGAAGCTGGGACTGTCTGCAGTTCAACGGGGTTCATGGCCTTTGCCATAGTGTCACAGAAGACATGGAAATATCCCAAGCCTAGCTAGGCATACCTGCTCATCTAGGTATGTTTTCAGTGGTCTCTAAAAGGAGAACTAAATTAACTGAAACAAGCCTTTTGTATTAGCAAGGGCTGATGGAAAGTAGAGGAGAAGTTCCCTCTTAGGATGCTTTGGAATGCTGAAGAATTTTTTTGAAGTCCTGAAGAATTTTTAGCCCATGGTGTGGAGTGACCAACTGCACATCTAAGTCAGTCTTTAGTTCACCAGTGTGTGTGGCAATAATACCATTTATCTTTTAGAAACCTGTAGCCCTTAGAGATCAGGCATCCATCCAGTGTGTTATGCACAGAACAAGTCACAACTAAATGGCAAGCTGCTGTCCAAGGCATTGAGATGAACATTGAGTGCATGGGGGAAAAGACATGAAGAGCATAACTTTTTAAGAGATCATTTACCTGGTGAGTGTAACTGGGATGGTAAGTTTAATCCTCCAACTACATGAGCTGGGCCACACAGAGGGCTTTGTGCCTTGAAGTCATAGTAGTTTCTTGTCCATTAGCTGAGAGTCAAAAATGAATGTATGTACATGCACATGTATGTGTATGCATACCTGCATGCATTATGTGTTTATGGGGGAAGAGGGGGAGAGTATGAGAAAGCTGACAAATGCCTCTTGTATCCCGGGAGGGGAGAAAAGCAAATACTGTGCATCTCCTGCATGCACTCCTATTTTTTTTATATATGTATAGACGACATGAAAGAAGGAAAAAAATCCAAAACAATGAACCATTGTATGGACTGATATCTTGTAAGATTTATGAACTGCTAAATTTAGAAAAGTCATTTTACTCTTGCTAGTGTATTGCAGGCTCTTGTGCGGGAGTCAATAAGGAAAAAAAATGTAAGTTACTTTCTCTGTAAGAGCATGTACAACTAGCATAAAATAGGTTCAATTAATCTTTTCAACCACTGAATTTACTCTGGATAAACAAAGTGTGTATCATATTATATGTCCTAGAAAGGTAATCAGCCTTATAGAATGCTTCACAATTCTGCTTTTCTCATTTTGTATTGCAAATAGTTTTCTGAATGGAAAAACTGTTCAAGCAAAATGTTAAACAGCATTCATTAGTCATCTTACTGCACAGACCAGGCAGTATCCTGCTGGATCTCAAAATATGTAGTCATTATGAAGCTTGTATTGAACTGTTCATCTTTTTTTGCTCTTTTTTTCTCAGGTGGTGTTCTTTTGTGATAGGTAATTTCTAGAGTTCCTGATTCAATTGGCACAGGTGAAAACTCTGCAGGAATCACACAGATGATTAAATGCAGAGGATCATCACAAGCTTGTGATTGAGCTGTGTTCAGGTAACCTGTATAGGCAACCTCTACTGCTTTACCTGTAGCTATAGATGTTTCTTCATGGCAACCACCTGTGCTCCAAACCACATTACCAAGATCATTACAGAAGAAACCTGTAATTTTAGGCTGAGGCATTAATGAGTGGAATCAGATTTTGTCAATCCCTTTATATTCTTCATTTTTTTCAAGAATGAAAGAGGGAACCTCTACATTTTTCTTGGCATGTTGATGCAGAAATAACTCAGTAAGACTTTTTGCCTTTTGCTATGAAGTGTGTCGTGGTAAACAACTGGATTAAATACTCCCATCCAGGTTGAAAAAAAGGGAAGAAATAAAATGTGAAATAGTGAGTTCAGCCACAATATAGAACCTCATGTTGTTTAATGGCACAGTCTTTCGTGCAGGCATCTCAGTTTAAGAGTGTGAGAGATTTGTTACACTATAATCATTACACACTAGGTGCCATTTCTCACTTTAAAATTAATGCAAGAATTTCAGCATTCCAGTATGATTAAATGCCACCAATTTATTTTATTTTAATTCCAGATTTTCTATTGCTTTATGTGAGGTTTGCTATTTACTGCCAGATTTACAGAGCTGGTTGGCTAAACTAGGTTAGAGTAATTATCCTTGGGAATATTAAAGGTCCTTGTTTTAACATACCAGAATTGTCATTAGTTAATTGCACTATTGCTGTCTTTTTGCAGAGGCCTATTGATTGCTACAGAGCACTGGTGGAAGACCTTGCTGGTGTACAGTCAGAAGACAGTCTTGTGCAGAAAACAGCCAGCACCACAATGAAGATTGCCGAAGAACAAATTGCTGTCACAGAATACCCCTATGATGTCCCACAGGCCAAACAGGTGAATAATGATCTTATCTCCTACACAGCACTAGGCACACATGTTGAAATAGCATGCAGCATATTATCTGTGTTGTAATCACAGCTGCCAGAGAGAGAGTTTCTTATAAAAATGCCTTGTTGCCACCAATTAGAGATTATCATTATCAGTGCCAGTTCCACAGATATTTCCTTCAGCAATATTCTAATGTAATTTAGAAAATGAAGGTTAGCCTTTACCCATGCAGAGCTATTCTGTAATAGCAAATTAATTGTTTTGTGTCCTGCCATCTTTAGCATAATTTCTGGGCATGCTTTCTCCTTGCCCCATGTTATCAGGCTGCTGGATATCTAAACTCAAAGAACATATGTCTTGTCTGGAGTGAACTTGAGCCAGGTGTGAATATATAGAAAAGGGGAGAAGTAGTGTTGAAGGATATATTTGGTGCAGGTAGCACAGTGTGCAAGCTGCAGGTTGAGCTCTCGGGGCAGGAGCCCCAGCTCACTGACCCTTTCAAAACAAAGGGCCCCGGGACCTGTGGCCCAGCCAGCGAGACACGACTGGAGCCAACGGTTCCCGACTTTCCCATGTGTTCTGTCCCGCTTTAAAAGGGGAGTCAAGGAGGATTCTTTTGATAGATTTCTTGGGTGAAAATAAAGCAATATTGTATCTGAGAACTGTTTATTGGTAAAGAAAGAGAAGCGTTCCTACCAAACAGGAGATAGAAAAGAGAGACAGAGAGAGAAACAGAAGTCAGGGACAGATGGTTACCGCTGTACCCCGGGCACCCGGTTAGCATCAGCTCAGCAGATGGAGCTCGGCAGCTGCGAGCAGTGATGAGGCTGCCCAGCTCTCAGGAGAGTCCGGGCGCGATTTCCAAGCGCTGGGAGCAGCGTGTGTCCGGCCTCGGCCATCGAGGGCTGCGGGCTGGGCTGGCTGCTGCGGGCTGGGCTGGCTGCTGCGGGCTGGGGCTGTGGGCAATGCGGGAAACACGGCGGTGCCGGCTGCGGGCTGGGTGCAGGCAGCGTCTGCTCTGCCGGGGCAACAGCGCAGCGCCAGCTCCTTGTGGCCGTGAGCTGCCCTGGGCAGCGGCAGAGCACGGCAGGACAGGTGCGGACAGGGAAGCAGGAGCGCAGGGAGGGAAAGGCGAGGGGGGGAGAAGGGCCAAGCTGACCCTCTGGGTGAGCCCCTGATCCCTCCAAGAAACCCAAAGCAAAATATCACTGGTTGTGTCACAGTCTGTACGAGCACAGTGGAAGTACTGAGGGTGCTGTCATCCTTCCTGGGGAATGGATATAAGAGCCATTGGTGCCCTGCGTACCATTAGAAGTACCGACACTTGTCTTCAGCTATGGAAGAGCACCCAACAACTTTTGGTGTTCTCTACCGACTCTGAAAAGTAGGCTAGTCAGCCAATTATTTTCTCTTTTTCTTTGTCTGCCTGGGCTGGGCTTTTGCCTGGCTTCGAGGTCCAGAAAAAAAAAAAAAAACAACATGCAGAGAACCCTAAATCCTTTGGTTGCATCTTTTCATAGTATTTCGTGACTTCTTGCTGTTGTATTTATTTTAACTTTAAGCTTGGAATAAGATACTTGAAAGGCCATTTTCTTTAAATTGTGGAATTTCACAGCATTTTTGGAAGTAATTTTCTTCTCTTTAAGTATCTTGTGTGAAGTTTGCACAGCACAAGATAAAGATGTCTCCTCTATCGTCACACTTCCTCCTACTGGATGTAAGCAGACATAATTGCTTGAGTGTCTTTATGTGCAGCTTTTATTTCTATCTCCTTTTCTTAAGTCTTCTTGTGTTTCCTGATTCCAGTACAGCCTCTGCATGACTAATTGATCCATCTTCATCAGGTTGCCATCTGATTAAATGATTGTCACAATGTATCAATATTTATACTGGACATTTATGTGTTTGCTGGACAGTAGCATTTTAAGGGATATTGTGCAGTTTCAATTTATAATAATGTTTTTTTGTTATGACCTGCACTAATCTTTAATCTGTTTGGCTGCTTTTTTTTTGGCAGGAAAACAAAAAACAGATCTGACAGTTTTACCTCCAGTACCATTTTGATCTCCTTGCTTCAGTCTCTGGTTATTATTGGTGCAGTCAAGTATGTGGCTAGTGAATTCTGGAAAATTGGTTGTCTGGGATATTGTCTATGTCTTTCAAATACACTCTGTATGCTTTTGACTGTACTGGTGCACAGTTTTTAGTAATATTTGTAAGGTCTAAGGTCTTCATGGTCATGGACTAGTGTCTGGTGGATTTAGCCTTTGATGGTGCTGAAGTCATGAGCAGAGCCAGCCAGAGGCTGGCTGTCAATTTGCCAGAAAATTCTTACTAGCAAGAAGTTTCCAGGTTTGGGGTTTCCATACATTTGAGCAAAATAGTGATTTTATGGAGGGCCTATGTCTGTTTGAGCACTTCAGCTGTGCAGTGATACCTAAAGTACCTCTTCTTGTGCCAAAGGGAGATGTTTCTAATACTAAAACTGTGTTTTTTTCCCTAGCCCATCCAAGCCTCCCCTGGGAGTGTTTGGACAGTGCTCTCAAACACATGCTGTGACTCTTGGGGTGTCCTGTGCAGGGCTAGAAGTTAGACTTGATGATCCTTGTATGTCCCTTCCTACTCAGGATATTCTATGATTCTATGATTCTATGACTCCATACCCACACCTCACAGCACAGGAAATGAGAACAGTGATCTGATTTCTTGGCCCAGCCCTGACAGCCTGCCTTCAGGAGGAAAGGCTGGGAAACTGATTTTTAACAGTGACTCAGTGGCATCATCTTCAGCACAGCCCCAACTCAGGCTACCAATCAACCTGCCCTGAATCAGGAAGAAACCTGCATCCCGAATTTCCTGCATGAAGCAGTTAAGTTCATGTCTCCTCATTGTGCAGATGATAAAGCAATAGTTTTGCCTCTTCCCCCAAGACTGCAACACTGCTTACATTGCAGCTTTAAGGAAACTTTAATTACTTTGAAAATGGTCTTTCTAGTTCTGATCACTCTTAAAAATGTAGCCAAGCAAGAGTATCATCTGTTGAAACAAAAGTCAGTCTGCCAGCCTTTGCTGCTCAGCTTTTGCTACCAATCTGTTACGCCTGTCACAACAAATTGTCAGACTGTCACAATAAATGGCACAAAATTAGGATGTTGTTTTGTTTAGCCTTCATATGAAGTACTTTGAAAAACATTTCAGTAGAGGAGTATAATTAAAGTATAGCAAATGACTTCTGAAAGAGGGAAATAAGTTACACAGTAGTTTAAAATTGTTAGAATAGTATTTTCTATTTTTGTTTACTTGGAGGAACTGTAAATTGCTGCAAGTGGTTGTGAGTACTGAGGAAATAAATATTGATAAGGAACTCATTGCCTGAGAGCAAACTAGGAATGTGAATATTTCATTTACTTACACAAATTATTTAATTGATAATTCCTACTCCTAAGCAAGTTCAGATAGTACAGCCTGCCAAATATTCACCCCATAAAAGGAAGAAAACCTGGTGTCTGCTCTAAGAAATGAAAATGCCCAGCCATTAGGATATTTTTCATTAAGTATTCCTGTTCTGTCTGCTTTTTCACAAAGATCTGATATTTTTATTTTCCCTCTTATTTTTTACATCCTGTAGTAGTCTCTGAGCAGATATGTAATTTTGGTTCCAGTTCTCACTCCTCTTGTAGACACTGATTCACCTATGGCCCTCTAAAAGTTCTGTTACTATGTATCCAACTGCATGTCTCAACTGACTATTGCCATCCCTTCTGAGTTTTGACTCACTTGACATTGTTAAAACCAAACCTTTTTGAAACAATTCTGCACTTAAACCACTTCATATCCCAAGCCATCACTGCCAGCAGTGTGTGCCATTTGTCATTCAGGCTTATGACCCTGTTTAGCCTTGATTCCTCCTCAACTTGAATCATAGCTACCTCTTGTCCTAGTCAAATGCTTTCAGAGGGACTGTTCTTTACCTTACTGTACACAGAAGACTTCCCATCCATGCCCTTGTGTTTCTCTGTCTTGGCTTTCTGCACATGCACATTTTTCTTTCTCACAGGAGGGGAGTACCCACTGATTTCTTATCCTTCTGACTGTGTTGTTAGTGTTTTGACTAATTTCATTAGTTCTGATTTAATTGTTTTCATTTGATTTCTTCATGACTATGTCACTTCTTCTTCCCACTGTACTTCTCATCACCCCTTGCCCTGTCTGGTGCTCTGGTGACACACTATGGTGCAAGTTTCAACACCCCTCTTTCTCTCTCTCCTTTTGTTCTTACTCAGTTTTCCATGTTAGTACACAAGCCCCTGGAGTAATACAGCTTTCATTGCATTTCACTGAAAATTTGAATTTTCAAAGATGTGGGCAAGATTTCTAGCTCAGAGGGCGACTAAAATACAGATTATCAGAATATCACTAGATTCTGACAGGACCAAAAGGTTCTCAAAATGCTCACCCCTGCAGGCTGGACAAAGAAAAGACCTGCCAGTATTCTGTAACTTGTATAACTGGAGAAGTGTTCCTGGAGTGCACAGTCACCTAACTCCTCTCCTGAAACATTTGCCTTTCACATGTGCCAGCCAGACTGCAATGCAGTGTGAGGGTGGAAAGCTTTTACCTTTAGGGCTTGACATATTGAAGAAGTTACCAGAAATTATAACAATGTTTCATATTAAAAATGCTATTATTTATACTAGACTTTCATATATGATTACATTGCAGAACATTGCCAAAGCAAGCAAAAATTACAGTGTTTTTCAAAATGAAAGAAGAAAGATCATTAATTATTTTTGTGGAAGGAAGGGACAGGAACTGGGTACACCATATAACATAGATACCTTTTAAAATTAATGCAATTTGTAAAAAATTGTAAGTGAATTAATATTATAATTGTTCATGTATGTGTACACAGAGATAAATTTTCTAGCCAAATAAACATATCACAAACAAAGATTTGGAATTTCCTTGGTTACTTTGTGTTTTTGCAAAGAGCAAACGCAAGGACTGGATGAAGCAACCTATGTATACACAGCACCATTAAAATGCCTACTCGTGCCAGGGAGGTAATTTCTGTGAATGAGCCTTGCAGATGCTGATCGTTGGATAAAATCTGTGAAAATATCTCCTCGGTGAACCAGTTCAGCCTGCATGGGTTAGTGTACAGAGCATCCTGTTCAGCACTGCTGTAAGCTTCAAAGCCTTGGACCAGGGACCAAGGTTTCCAGGGACCTTCTTTGTCTTGGTTAAACACTGGCCATGTCTCTGTACTGAGTCAAAGAGCTGCAGCGTGACCTCTCAGTCATTTTTTTCAAGACCTTACAGGCCACATTGTGGTGTTTACCAAGAGAGATGGTGCTTATTGCAGAGATTTTGTCCTCGTCACAGGCGAGAGTCAAGGCCAACAGAAAAGACATATTATCCCCAGCCTTTTGTTGATGTGGAACTGAAGGATGAAACTGAAGGATGGACTGAACCATGATGGTTAGCCAAAGTCAGCATTGAGACATATCATGCTGGTTCCTTCACCAGGATTTGACCCAGAAGATGTTTCCTTAGGGTTTGTCTCAAAGAGAAGCTGCTTGGAAATGAGGGGCAGCAGAAACACTGAAATTCAGTTTTGTAAAGCTAATACACATGGTAAAATTATTTCCACTAGTAATAGTGTGGTCAGTTTGATAGAACAGCAAGAGAAAAATATAGTTCATGGAGAAAGGAATCCAAGGAAATAGGTGAAGAATGAAGTCTATTAATTTAAATACCCATGCAAGTTTAACTAAGTTCCTAGGAAATCATGAACTGCTTGCAATGGCTTCACATCTTCAGAGGTGGTGGAATTCTAAAGAAATTAATTCTAAAGTATTTGGTTGAAAAACATTTGAATTATTTATTTGAATGTTCAGCAGAAAGGAAGAGAATGGCTCTTCAGGCCTGGTGCTCAGATTTCTGAAATCAGTGGAAATGGTGCTATGTAATTATTTTGCTATTTCCTCAGTTTCACAGTGGGACAAGCAATGTGGTCTGCAAGCTGACAAAGAGCAGAGGGTGCACAAGACTTCAAAAGGCCAGCTGTTTACCTCACATCAGTAGAGCAAAACCTTTTTACAAAATTGAAAATCTACTTAGTTCCCTGTATTAGTAGTTTAAGGCTTTGGATATCCATTAGGGCTGTTTTTGACACCTGAAGTCTTTATACAATTCCCATAGTATTTGTCAGACAGGTTTGCAGAATTGATCCACGTGCATCCCATGTCATCTCTTTTACCCACCTACTATTGATACTATTCTCACAGTGCTATATATCAGATTTTCAAATGACACAGCCTTAGATAAGCAGCAAAGTTTCCCTCCTAAGGCAAGACATTGTTTATAGAAAGGCACAGATGTTCACAGAGCTCTGTGGCACTGCATTGTGTCAAGCAGTGTTCAGAGCTCAGGAGAGCATCTGTTGCTTCACATTTGCTAAACAGTTAGCTCCCACAAAATCTCCTGTTTCTTTCTTCCCCACTAGTTTTATAATTTTTAAGTAGTCTTTCCCCCACCCCATATATTCTTCCTACAATGAGCACTATCACATATATAAATTAAGACAAGACAGAATAGCTATCTAAACATTTAGATTCACATTTTTTACCTTAGATGGAATTTAATCTTAGAATACATATTTCCCTTCTGTGTTTTGGGTTTCTTTCTCCTAATCTCTGTCATTTTTTGTCCGAGGTTTTTCATTCACAGAACTACTGCCTTTCTGTGACTGGCACCTCTGAGATCATCAAAGTGACCCATCAAAGCAGGGTCTCTTAGGGCAGGTTGCCCAGGACCATAACCAGTCAGGATTTGCATATCTTCAGGAACAAAGTCTGCAGAACCTCTCTGAGCAGCCTGCTCAACTGTTTGACCACCCTCACTGCAAACGTCTGGGGCTTTTTTAATGTTTAAGTGGTATTCATTGTGATTCTATTTGTGCTATTTGCTTTTTATCTGTTCACTGGGTACCGTTGAGAAGAATCTTCCTTTGTCTTCTTTACTCCCACCTGGTTTATATACACACGTGTAATCCTTCTTTCACACACACCCTCCCTCGTCTTCTCCAGACTGAACAATTGCAGCTTTCTGAGCATCTTCTGACAGACAAGATATTGCACAAGTTATTGCACAAGAATATATATGATTCTGAACTTATATTAACCCAATGCATATTAATTTATTTTTTCTTATAAATGGTGTGAAGAGACACCAGAATAAGCCAAAGTGAGGTGAAAGAATGATAGGATAACCTATCTGAATATCAATTCAGATTATTTTTCATTAATATTCCTTCCTCTGTTTAAATAAAACTGGTGCCATTTCTGAAATTTGACTTGGTCTTGGTTTTCTTGGAAAATGGTTTTCTGTATTTTGTTGCCTTCCATCTATTTTTTGTCTACTACAGCCCAGTATTTGACATTTGTGTGATTGTAATCCTTTAATCATGTCTTCATTGTGACACTCTCCGGGCTTCATTTCTTTGTTCCTCCCATGCTCTTTGCGTAGCTTTGGTAACTGGAAGGAAAATGCTATCACTGAGATTTACTTTTGTTTCACTTTACAAAGATGAAAATTACCAGACAATCTTCTAAAAAGTTAAAAATTAAGCATTTTTCTCATTTTCTGTATGCATTGTTATGAAAACAGATGCAAGGACATACACACACTCCAGTCTGCATCTACTGTCTAAATTTGTTCCAAATTTTTTGTTTATTTTGGTGATTCCAGAGCTTACTTTTCTGACTGTAAAGATGCAAGCAATCCGTGTTAGATTAAGATTGCCTCTCCATAACTAAGAGCTTGTACCTCTAATGATTCTTATGCAAATGCAAATTAAATATCTAGAAGTGCAGACAGTCCTAAATACTCTCATTCTGTTTGTAAGAGGGGAGAGCTGATTTCAAGAAGAGCTGCTCTTTAATCTCTGAACTATGACACCTGGCCAGTGTGTCATAGTGTTTTTGGCTGGGCAGACTGATCATTATCTTTCCAGTGCAATGAAATCTGAATTGAGTGCAAAAGCACCTTAAGCACCAAAGTCTGCAGTTCTGCCTCTCAGCAAGGAGGAATATTGTTTTCTCAAAGAGAATTTACATGGCTGGTTTGTAGGGAGTGGGAGGCAGTTGTGGTATTTGGCACACTTCAGCACTGATCCTGCAGAGCTTCAAGAGAATAATTTCAAAGGACATTTCATGTCATCAGATGGCCAGTGGAAAAATAAAGAAGCCCAGAAGCAACATAAGTGTTCTCCTGCTGGTGTTGTGAGGCAGGCAGAGAAAAGGAGAGAAAAAAAGGAGGAAAATTTCACAGTTTGAACAATACAAACTTATAAATACAAAACCAAAAAAATGCCACTGCCAGCATTCCCATGTTTTTCAATTAAACCTTGCATTACTCTTGAAAGCTTAGACCGTGGTTGAGGAACCAAAGAAGCTTAATTGTTTATGAAATCCTTCATTTCTGCTGCTGGGTGCTCCAAATTACTTCATAACTCATATTACATTGACAGATAGAGGCTCTCTCTGTTTATTTTAAAGGGAGATACCTTGTGCCAAATGCCCATTACATGAGCAGTGGAGCAGAGCAAGACTTCTAGAGGATATTAACAAGTCTAGTTGCTTCCTTTCATAACTGGCAGTGGTAAACTAATTAAAAGTGAATTATTAGCATGTTTATGGAAAGTCAGGCATTTTTGAAGTGTGTCAGACTGCACATTAAGAAATCTGGAAACATTGAAAATGTTTACTAGAGAGTCTCAAAATTTTAGGAAAGGTTAGCAAACTTTTCCAGTGAGATGTGTCCTCTGTTCAGAGATGGCAAGGGGAATTCCTCAATCAGAGTAATCAGTGGCTTAGCAGGCTCTAATGGGTAACTCTAGCTGCACAGTAATCTATAAGGCAACCAGGATCCTAATCACTTTCTAACAACTCTGACTCCTATTGGTATTGGTGTTGCCTTAGGATCTCCAAGGTATCATTGGTTTCCTCTCTAAATTTTCCTTGAAATTCATATGTGAGTTTGGAAAAATTGCTGAATTGTTTCTGCAAAATACAAAGAGTTTTGACAAACTTCCCTAAAGTATGAGGACTGGTGAGGTGCTACAATTTTTTAGGTTTCTAAAGTTAGCAGTAAATGTGTATGTTAGTAATTGTTTTTTTATTGTTTATAAAATTCTTTACATTTTCTTACTTGACAATCAACATGAATATTATCTTTTATGTGATTCGCTTGGATGGACAAGAGATTTTTATTTGTCCAACATAAAATTTCTGAAATGTTGTGTAATGGATGTACACAATGTGTCCTTCCCTTCCACCCCCAGATAATGAGTGTGCTAAATCTGTGCATGTAGACCTTAGGAAATATCACTGGTTGTGGTGTGGAAAGGAACTAATGAAGTGGAAGCTGCCATCTGTCCTTCATGTTCTTTTACTAGCTGAAGTGCTCTCCTGCAAGACTTTGTTATGGTGGTTGCTGTCTCCAATGGGATAGTCAGATGGCTGCTTTGGATAAGTCAGGCTTGGCTGATTAACTTTGACTGTTAAACATATTGCTAATAATGCCAAGGTTGTGGATTTGATCCCATTCACCTAGGAGCTGGACTCAGTGATTGTTACGGGTCCCTTCCAACACAGTATATTCTGTGATTCTATCACTCACAAGCAATCAAGTGGTGTGTAGGTTATGCTTGTATCCCTAAACTCTCATTTGTGTTTGTCTATGAGTGAAACTTTTTCGCCTGTTCACTCCTCTTCAGCTAAGTCAAACAGTGCAGGCTTTCTGAATTGTGGTAGAAGGGAACAACCGGTTGGAGATGCCAAACTGAAACTGTGGCTACTGAATAGCAGCATCTTAAGTAAGGTAGTTATGAAAACAGCCTTAGCAGAGGACACAGAAGGGCATCTCTCCAGGAAGAGCACTGGGAGGGGAAATAGGTATCTATCCCTCTCCATCTTGCTGACCACTGTGGGCTAACCCACAAAATACATATGCCGTCATCCCAGGCAGAAATTTTTGTACTGCTTCTTACCCATCCTCTGTCTTCTGACTTGCTGTCTTACACAGCAGAGGTGTGTCCAGGGACACACAGAAGCAATTTCACCTGGTCCTCACCACTACAGATGGAATGGTAGACAGAGCTGCCTGGATGCCCCTGCACTAGCTTCTTCCACCCAGACTCTTTGTGTCACTTCTGGACCTGCTCAGGCTGGACATTCATTGAGATACAGAGGAGAGTGAGAAACCTGAGAAACAATTGCCTGTGCACTGGAGGCACTTCCCAACAGCAGCACCACACTGTCACTGTCCCAGCTTTGGCATACAGACACTACTGTCTCAGCCAGCAGGTTGTCTTTTATGGAAAAAAAAACATCTCCAGGGCCATTGTTCCCAATTGCAGTTCCTGTCATGTTATTTTAATTACTTGAACTTGTTTTGCAATTAATCAGGCAATTTTATATTCCATCTTAATTCTGTTTTAAAAATTTTTGTCTCCTCTTATTTTTCTTTCTTTACTAAATGTGTGAACAAACTGCTGTGATACCAATATCTGTATAAAAAACCGTACTGAGATATAGATCCCCATCAATTTTTTTGCCATCCACATAAAAAAAGTGAAAACTACCTAAGTTTCTCACAGTTTAAAGAGTTGACAGGAAGTAGTTTATTGTGAAAAGGTTTCAGTGGAAGGATCTAACACGTCTCTTTTTTTTTTTGCTAAACAAGTACTATTTTTATTTTCCAAATGTATTGCCATACAAAGGAAAATAAATTATAATTCTTAGGTTCATGTAATGCTGTTCTGATGCATGCATACTCATGCCTTTGCACCTCTGTGTATGTGTTGGGTGTGGGGAACACTTTGCTATGTTTGTTTCAGTGTAAGGAAGGCAAGTTGTCAGCAGAAAAAAAATACAACCCTTCAGCTAACAATAAATTTGAAGACCTCCATGGATTTCAACTGAGGAGCTGGCCAAGTGTTTCATAATCTCTAGATCAACCTGTCTGGTATGAGCCTGATCTGTGCAAGTGAGAATAAAAATATGTAGTCCCCAGAAGCTAGAGGTATATGATAGGCTTGCTACAGCTAAAAGCCTGTGCTCAGATGGATGTGAACTTCATCCTGGTGTACTGTGATCTGGTTTGTGAAATGTGCAGCGTCAGTTCTCTGAGAGTGGCTTGGGGAAAAAATAATGTCTTCTATGTGATTGGATGGCTAAACCTTTTTGTAGTTATAATCAAGCAGCAATTATTTTGTTGGAGGGTAAACAAGATAAACAGTCTGTGAACTAACAACTGCAACATCATTTCTTATTTCACCATTAGAGCAGGGCCTAAAATACGTCTGCCACTCACTTTTAAAGCAGTTCAAGTTGAGACTGAACCAGAAGAGATTGTTCTGGATTCACCAGAGCTAATGTTGCTACTCTTATCTCTAAAGAGCTCAGACCCTTGAGTCCTGATGGAAGCTTCTGTCCTGCTGCTTTCCAGCTGCCTCCATCCCTTTCAAACTTTAGGACCAATACTTCTATGGATGCCAGGAATTTCTACGCAATTTGTTTTGTGAAAAATTCTGTTCCCACCTACTTTGACTTTTTCAAACTATGCCCCACTAAGAAGCATTTTCTGTGGTGTTCAGTGCCCATGAACTGTTGTTGTGCCATTTCCCTCATCGATCTGCAGTGCTTGTGACCTCAGTGAGGACCACAGCATTACTTGCAATTCTGTGCACAAGGACTGAGCCTTGCAGACAGCAGGTTCAAGCATCAGTCTTGGCAAATGCTTTAAGCTGACTTCTTCACTTGGCTACTTAGGCCTGCACCACCTGTTGCCCTATCATCTATGTTAGCCCACTGAAAATCTTTTTGGTGTGTTTCTTTATGCTTCATATTTGTTGAGGATCAGGTTGAACCGTATTGCTGTGACTGCACAGACAAATGTATGAGTCATCTGGCACTTTTACACATTTTATTAATATTGCTATGAAAGTGTGAAGCACCTTATCCAGTGTGCCAGTAGATCTATCCATCTTCTACTTCTTTTGCTTTATTTTGCTTTGAACTTACTCTAGTTTTCACCTTCTGCTGTATATTCTTTACCAGCAAGTGCCCTTTTCTTACAGGTTATGCAGATTCATAATAACCTTTCCCACCATCTACAGCTTTCCCTGTTTTTTTTGTTCAGTTGGATTTTTTAACTACTTTGGCCTATGAGATTGTAGAATTTATAGCAGGGGGTGGGAGCTGGAGCAGGTGCTGCAAGCCTGCTATAACTTTTTATTACAATGGAGGTTAAACTAGGTGAAGTAATGGTTTTTCCTTGCCTGAATATGTGTAAAGAAAGCATGGGGTGGAGGAGGAATTCAGAAACAAGATGCTGTATATTATCTTGCATGTTTCCACTAACTTCTCTGGAGCTATTATGATTATGTGCCCTAGATGCTTCAGTTTGTGAAGTGCATTTTTGAGTAGGTATTTGATGCCAACACAGTGAAACATCTTTTTAAGGAATGTTTTTCCCTGAGACGAGTCTGAGGCAAATTGAGGATAAAGTGTGGGACTGATTTTTCAGAGTAATAGAAGTAACAATACCTTGTTTTTTCATTCTGTAACTGGTGTTGTATGCTCAGTTAATATTCAGTAATTAATATTTTGATTACTGCATTTAATCATTTTAGCAAAATCCTAAAGTATTGTGCCCATTAGAAAAGCATTTAACAAACAAGTATCTAGTCATTATACTAGAATTTAGTTATTGCAGAAAGAGGTCCTGGACATCTGAGACTGTGCTATGGGAAACCTGGGGTCAGTCCAACAAAGATCCTGGTGTGACTGTGTGAGTGGGGGGGTGTGGTGGTGTATTTGGGAAGGGGCCTTGGTCCCAGCTCAGGTGGTACAATAGTGACCACCAGAGTGGCCCCTGGATGGTCAGACTGGGAAGTTTCCTTAATACTGGGCACTGTCAGCTACCCCAGAAGGGAGCAAAAACAAATGTTAAACTCCATAAAAAATGTTAATTTTCATCAAACCTGGTTCAATTTGGACAAAAGGATGACAGTTTGCTTCCCTTGTCATGTTCTGAATGACCCTGAGTGCTCCTACAGCATAAAGATATTTATGCTTTTGAGTGCTGTAATGCTTCTGACCTCAGGAGCATTTCTTGGCAATGCGTTTCACAAGGTAATTGTCCATTAAAAAAATGCGTTTCCTTCCATTAGTATGAAATGTGTTTGTCTGTCAGTTGTATAGGCTATTTCCTTTCCTTTTCTTTTTTGATATTAGTGGTGAAGATGGTAGTGGTTCAACTTCTTTTCTCTGCCTGATGCCTGCCCAGCCCCCCAAATAGCCTTTAGGGGTCTTCTGAGGGTGGTGAGTAAATGGGCATTATTAGCTATTAAATCTTAGCTGTGTTTTATGTGTGTTGAGTCATTATAGAATTGATTTCCTCTAAAAGTTCTTTATACCTTATATGCAGAGTCTGCGTGTGGAGCTAAAAGCAGCTATACAAAGTGACCCAAGAGATGGTGGTAATAAGCCCTCAACAGACAGAAAAGAAAGTCTGGAAGAAAATATTTATCTGGAACGATTTGTTGCTACTGTATTTGTTGAAATAAAATGCAAAGGTATCTGAAATGACATTTGGTAAACAAACACTTCAAAATGTGAAGTAACTTAAGAGGCATTTTCCATTGAAAGAATATGCAAAGAAAGAGTACTTTACAACCAGTAGTCAAGCAATTAGAGTGCCTTGGTAAGCAAATTCCACTTGACATTTCCTATTAAACCTGTGCCATCCATGACAACCATACTATTGGTGCTGTACCATGACTCTCTTCAATGTGATTCTGTAATTCTACACCTTTTTCTTTGCAAATAGAGGAGCTAGAAGTAACAGTATGTGTGTCTTTGGTGTTTTATAGCTATAAATAACTGTGCTTTTAAGTTGGCTATATTTTGTTTGCAAAGTATCTCTTAATTATTCAATTGAGTCAGAAGATGGAGGTAATACTTTATTAAGCCCTTTCACCCTTTCTGTTTATCTCAGATATTTGGGAGTACTTTTGCTAGCAGTATTAACACTGCTGACGACAGGTTTTGCAGTTTTTACTTTTACCATGTGCAGAAAAGTACCAAGACAAATAAACATGAATACGACCATCAGCATTAAACTTTCTGTCAAACCAGAAGGTTCCTCTACGTGCAAGGATTTTACTCATAATGGGTGTAGAGCACTTGAGTGAACTATTAGTGTTTTGGAGTCTGGAAACAGGTATTGTTTTGTGCTTTGTTCTGACAGTCATTAGTAAAATGGTATCATTCAAATTGCACCACAAGGGAAGAACTGGTAGAAATAACAAACATAGAAGTGATTCATTCAGTGTTGGTTCTGTACAGAGAGATTTCTTTTACTGGCCGTGTAGATTCCCAGTAGGTTCAACAAATTTGCATGTCAGCCAGGGTTTTTTGTCCTTCCTACCTATTTTCACAGTTGCTATTCAGCTGTGCTGATGGGTAACTGTGAGGAATATGTAAAAATTCTAAGTCAAAATGCTCTGAAATTATTTTTTACCCCCTAATTATGAAATAGTTTCATTCAGAGTTCTTATATGAAAGCTCTAATTACTCAGAGTTCACATTTGGTCACTAAGAGTTATCACTAAAAATGTAACTGGTCCAGAGTTATGTGCATTTCTCATGCCAATGTTTTTCACACAGTTACTTACACCATCTCCAATGCATCATTACTAGAATAATGTCTAATGCCCCTGATTAAAAATTTAATACCTGGGATAAATCTGATACTATATCTACATTTAACTCTGTATGAAGTCATCACCAGTAAAAGATTCCTGATTTGGTATCACAGAGAAAACAAATGCAGAAAAAAAATAATAAAAGAGTTTTTAATCTTTTATTGTATTTACTTTAAATTAGCTGGTACAGTCTACATTCTGATCTCTGAAAGTCCTTTATAACTAGAGCTTGGGAGGATATTTATGCTGTAATAATTATTGACAACTGAGATATGTATCCTTCATATACTCTAGTCTCCATGCTAAACAAACTGAATTACAAGGATATACTTAAATATTTATTATTGAAGATATAATGTCCTGTGAGTAGTTATTGAACAAAGATTTCTACATACCTCTTTTGTTATGATGATTCTACAATTTTCTTAAATTCTCTTTAAAAATCTTGCCTTCCTCTATCTCATTATGAAGCAGTGAACAGTCAGTATATAGCATCATGGCCAAATCTGTTTTTAAATATGAACATTGCACACATTATATAGGAGCTTTATATAATGTTCAGCCAGGTAACAGATGCTTATAACCTGCTGAATTTAAAGTATATTGCTTTTACAAGCTTAAAATAGTAATGATTTATTTAAAAATGGTGTGCTTACTTGGAGAAAAATGTTCTGTTATGAGCCTTATTAGGTGAAAAATCCCTCACGGTGGTTTTAGATACTGTCTGCAAACTGCCAGTATGACTTGATTTTGTTAGAGATGGTCACATCATGCAGTTGTGACAGAGGATGATTTTCTCAGGTGCTTCTCAGGCATGATGAGTTTGGTGAAAGTATTATTATGTGGAGTATTTTTCTTACATAAGATGTTCTACTCTTACAGTGAAAGTGTAAATTACAGTTTTATTTGTAAACAGCTGAAGTGTAGTATCTGCAACACACCACACAAAAGTATAATCACTGTCAAAATGACAAGACAACATCACAGAAAGCGACTGCTGGAATTGACGGAAGTGACAATCAGGCTCTGAAACTGTTTTGTTCTGATTGCATATTCATGATTCCTCTCTGTAATATGTTACCGTGTGAGTTGTTCTGAGCAGATGTTTTAACAAGACTAGACTGACACCTTGTACTTTGACATTTGCAAGTCTAATCTTCCACACTGTTCCTTTCACCTTTTTTCCCAATGTCTAAATCTTGACATGCAGGCTTCTTTGTGGGGCATATCCAAGAACACGTACATGCAGGAGTACAACAAACTGTTGCATCCATGTTGCTACACTGGTGATGGTGCTTTACTGGTACAGCAGTAACCCAATCTGACACCATACAGATGACCCAGAAAGCAACTATCAGTAACTGGTGAACACTCATTCAGTAGTAGCTGAGAAATGTGCTCACATACACACCCACGGGCAAATAATTTGCCTGAATTTCTCTCCAGCCTTGGAGAGAAAGACTTTGTAAGATGACTCTCTTGTTTGCTATTTATTTGACTCACTTGGCTTTTAGGAACTCACTTTCAACATGCTGTGCCATAACAATGACAGCTGCTGGTGAGTGAATGATAAAGCTGCAGACACTTGTAGAAATAAACTGCTCCATTTGCCTCTTGGATAAGCAGAAGGCAATGTTCTCTCTTCTTTTATGATTTTCATTCAGGTTCAGAGAGAAGTTTGGAGGAAACAAAGAAAAGACACTATCTGTTCCTATTTTTTCTTTCATTGTTTGTTTTTCTGACAAAGTCAAAAGAGTTTGGCAATTTTCCAAATAAATTATGATTTAAATTTTTTTTTCTTTTCCCAGGAAGTTTATATAACTATATAACTATATTCCTATTCTATATAATTACATTCCTGAAGACTTTCCACATTGTACAAATACATAGTCAGTAGTCCTGAAAGGAAGTGACTATAAGGGGAATTTATGAAACGTGCAAAATGGGAGATGAGGGAATTGCATTTTTATTGCATATTAATTCTCTCCTTTTTCTCATCCTCCTGTTTACTGTACACAGACTTGTTTTAACTTGATCTCAGTGCAAAAGTAGAAAAGGTGGGTTTTATAATTAAAAGCACTTTGTGCAATTAAGAACTACTAATTCCTATCCACTTCCATTCATGAACAAAGGAAATACATACTATAGGATGTAATTCAAGACTCAAAGGTATGGAAGGAATCCCAAATTTACTGTTGCTTTGTCCAATTGCAGCCTTAAATCTGACTTCCTCAAATTGCAGTCTTTCCACTATTTTCCTTGGTGCTGCTGCCCATGTTTTCATGGCAGAAAATACAGAAATCTTACTTTGGCTAGTCTTTCTCTCCATGCAGTTCATACCTAAAGGCCACCATGCACCACAGCCATATGGATTTGAGTATTCTTTGAGTAAATATGCTTCTGAGTTAAAGACGAGAGAAGCATCTTTCTGCAAAGTGGACAAGCTTGCAAAGAGTTGCACAGCTAGCTGAAAGCTGACTTTTATGCCTGAGGGCCAGTGATCAGGATAACAGGCCTTTTGATCTCTTTGTACATTCAGTATAAACATGTCTGTGTTTGTTGGACATTGAGGATGTGTAAGTTGCATGACTGGATGATCTGCCGTACCCAAGGTTAAAGCAATAGGTCCTGGCATTTTGACAAAGCCAGTAAACAGCAAACCTAGACCTGCTGACCAGGTCACCTGGATTTAAGTTATTTGCTGTGAGTTGACCAGAGAACACTGTTGAGTCTGGTCCTTTAATGGGGAATAATTCACATGGCAATACCTTAGACTGTTGTCATCATTTCTGCAGTACCAGATTAGCCTGGAGCAGCAGCTGCGGGAGTATTCAGCCTACCAGAAAGTCCACTGTGATGTCTGTCTAAATAGGAGAATGCATTTAAAAACTTGGATGGAACTACAAAAAATCTGGTCCCTTCAGGATGCAGCATGCAACCTTTCAAGTGTCTCTGTGTCTCTCCCAACTCCAGAGCTACCAGCAGCTGAATAGAAAGAGTGAAGTCACCTAAGATGGCACAGCTGATCAAGCCTTGCTGTTATCAGAAGAAAGGCACAAATTACTTTTCTGCCTATCCCCTGCTGCAGAGACCTACCTTCTCTTTTGCAACTGCTGTGAGTCTTCAGGGAGCTCTGGGTCCAGTGCTGACATTTGCTCCCTTGTTCTCACAAACCAGAGTGATGCTGTGCCATAGCCCGCTACAACAACTCTTGCATCAAGTGAGGGGGCAGCCAGCCCTTTATAGTCCCACTGCTGATCTTGTTAAAAGCATAAAAGGATGTTCTCCTTCCCCTAGATGCATGGTCTAGAAAACATTTGTGAGCATGCAAATTTTGGAAGAGGAGTCAAAAAGGAAGATAATTTTTGTTAGATGATGATATATTTTTGCTGTTCTGCTGCTTTTCACAATGTTTTATGTTGACATGAAACCTTGTAAATTTTCTAATTATCCCTGATAAAGTTTGTTCTGTTAGTGTTAATACCTTTATAAATTTTTAACATATGCTAGTGCTGTTTTTGAAAAAAACAACAACAAAAAAGGAAAAATACAGCTTGTGAAATTTCATAGAGATTTTCCCCTAAAAAAAAAAGAAATTAGTCTTTTAGCACATTTTCAGTTTTCTTATGTCAAAACATTTCATAAATGTCAAAACAGCTTTTCTTCACTTTATAGGTTACATTAATGTAACCTATAAAATGTGTACAGAAATTATATTACTAGATATTTAATATTACACCCTTTGAGTTTTATAATAAAAGGAGAACAAAACGTTTTAATGGTGTTGGCAAATACTTAGAAATTGGTATTTTCAAGTGTTAATTGCATGGTAAATTTTTGTTTCATGGTAAATATACGATTTTTATGACTTTCGATTTTGATATGAAGGAATATATTTTTGCTACCTGCTAGGAATATCTTCAGGACACAAATCGTGTTTAATGAGTTTTCTGTACCTTTTTGTGAAGAAGTAGCAACACACGTTTCCCCACCAGGTGGCAGAGGTGAGTTGTGAAAATTTATGGGCAAAGAGGTATGGAGACACATGAAAACCTGAAAACAGGAGATACAGGCTTTATAAATCAGCAAGAATGAGGATATTATGAAGTCACAGGGAAAACTCCAGCTTTAATTCACTATTTCATGACCAGACAGAGCAGCATCTATTTTATTGTAAGATCATAAACCATGGCTTTCCGATAGCAAGTCAAAATTGGCAACAAGATCTAATTACAGTTATCTAAGATTTTATTTTTCTTTTAAACTAAGTGTTTTCAGGCACAGATTTCACTCTCACATGCATATTTTTATATTCATATGTGTTCATATATTGTTTGCTGCTAACTGAGTAGTTAGAACCCACAAATTATTTTACCTAAAAAAAATGGTAAGAAATTTGAATAGACAATAAAGAAGATTCATCACAAGAGTAGTGATAAATACATATCAGAAAATGTGTATTTTATTAATAATATTAATATTTTATTATGCCAGATCTTGTTCTAAATCTCATTCAAATTGACATTAAACCCCCCATAAGTAATGAAATACTGCATAGCAGAGAGTTGCCATAAATTTACAATAAAGTCCTTGTTCAATCTGTGGGCATACCATGATCTTCCCTGTTCCTAACTGAGAAATGCAAACATGTTTTGCACGCTACCTTCATAAAAATTCTGTTATTATTTTTATTCTGATCTAATTTAAGATTGGCAAGAAAGTGAGTGAAGTATGAAAGCCAAAACAGCAAATTCCAAGCCTTAAGTAAGAGCTTGTTTTGTATGGAGCAGCCTGGACTGTCTGTCTCTCTACACATATATGTGTGTACACACACCTCCCGCAAACCCCTGCCTATTTCCAGCTTTTCCAACTCTATTTCCCAAAAAGATGTACACCTATATTACTAATTATGAATACTGGTTTGCCATGACAGTGCAAAGTGACCATTTTCTGAAGGTATCAGTGGAGAGTGAGTCTCCATTTGTTGGAAACTATCATTGGTGCAAACACAGGAGACAAGGCCAGCTTGCAGCAGCTCAGGAGCTGTCCCCATGAGTTTGGCCCTTCCTAAGTCACAACTCTCTGTGAGGGATGGTAGATTTACTCCAGGTGATGTCAAGCCTTCCTGTGAGATTTGCACGAGGAAAGGGTCCATCCAAATGGATCCCAGCCCAAGTTAAGAATGGCCATTCAGAAAGCATGGCCTGGCCCCATCCAGCGCATGCACTTGCTGGTAAAGGGTCTTCCCAAACTTGGATGCTTGGGTCTTCTCAAAACAGAAGAGGGGCAGCTGAGGATGTCTGATCCACAATGTAGCAAGAAATTCTGGCTGAGACAGACTCCTGGTCCTTTCCTCTGACATTGCAAGGTCAAGCTCCTGCTTTGCAGCTTTCAGATGGGTTTCCAGCAAGGTGATACCACCTTGTCTTTCACAAGCAAGGGAAGTTGTCACACAGCCTCAAAGCCAGCAATGCAGCTAACTTGGGAGGAATGGACTGACAGTCTCAGCTGCTGTAGGGGACAGGAAGAGCTTGCACTGAGTCTTAGTGTCAACTTAAGTTTCTCTGTCTATCCCTCAATTGCTGTTACTCTATTGGGTCTTTGAGAGTACTGTGATTTACTGAAATGAATGCTTTGATGTCAAAAAGACTGCTTAAGTCATCTCCCTCTTGTTGAGCAAATATGGATGTTGCTGACCTAAGAAATTGAAAAAGAAATTCCTGTGGGAAGGATGTTCCACAAGTCACTCAAAAAGTTTCAGCCTTAATTTTTTGAGAGCTTTTGCTAATCTTTAGCATAGCTTTCCTTAACAATTATCATTTGTGTTCAAAATTTCGAATTTGGTTTGGATGTTTTTTCACTTTTGACCAAATTCTAATCTGCTTTGAAATTGTTATGTCAATCAAAGGCTTTGGAAAGTGATTTTTTTTTCCTGTAGTTTCTTGATCTTGACTACAATAGCTTTTTTTTTTTCTTCATGGTATTTTTTCGCTTTCCTTCTTTATACAAATTTTTGTTATCTTCATTTGCTAAGAGGTAGATTCCACTTCTGCTGAAATCACCAAGGGCTATACTGTTCTCGTGAATGAAAGTTTAATAAAGTTATGAATGCCTTAAAGCTAATTGATGCATTGTGTAAGTATTACACTGCCAAACACAAATAAGGTACAAGCTTTATTCTGGCATTGTCTTGGTATCCTTTAATTTTAACCTGCTACTGAACAAAAGTGACTGTCAGGTATTTTTATGTTTTCAAAACACTTTGTTGCAATGTAGGCTGAGATGATTTTGTTTGCTTAAGTGAAAGCTTACTTATAGATGTGTTTTTTGACTCATTACAGTGTCAGGTTGCCACTGTTGTTTGGATGTCTCGAAGAAGAATTGGAAGAGTCCAATTCCCACAACACCACCATAGTTTGTAAAAATCAATTTCACAGAAGTTCAACTTGGCTGCTGAAATCAAGTGTCTGCAAGAGCAACCAGAGAAGCTGAAATTAAGAAGAATTTGCCTAAAATGTGTTTTCAGTTTGCATCTGTCATGGTATCATCTTTTTGATGTAGGATTTATCTTATCCAAGTACAGGCTTCCAAATGGAAACCACTAGTGCTCAACTACAAATAAGAAGCATTCTTACCTTTTCCAGTGTTTTCTACTATGTCCTGAAGAGTTTGAAAGTTTTACCTCTGTTGTGAATTGATTTAAACTCTTTTGACTGCATTGTCACAGAGGGAAAATATAAAAAAGCCACCAGAAATTTCATTTGGCAATGCATTTCTTAAAAAGTCTGTATTCCTGACAAACTTTACCATTACCACTTTTAGAAAGTAGAAGTGATGTAGGAATAGGAGTGACTTTTGTGCTTTTTAATTTTTCTAATTGTGAAAAGAAGGTGTAGCTCACATATAAAGTGTCAGATTGTTTGCACTGTCTCACAAACATGTGGTGGCTTGTAGTTAAGCACAACAGAACAAATGGAACTGGCATGTTCTTCTTTCAAATTCCTGATGAGAAAGCTGGATTATGAACTGAAAGGAATGGTAATGAAATGGATGACATAACAAATTATGTTACTTTTAAAATTGTCACATGCACAAACAAGAACAGATATTGCTTAGCTTTCCACATTTTTTCCACATTGGAGAATAATGTTGTCTTGTGTGTATTACTCTGTAAACTCCCAAGAAGGCAGTATGCAAAAGTGTCAGTAAGTCATGTTTGTATATCACTTGATTTTGGAAAGAGGAAGGCTGAATCTAGGATGTAAGTCAGGTTCATATTGTAAAGAAAGTAAACAAATTAATTTAAAGCACCTTTCAGTTTTGAAAACTAAATAACATACATGATTTCATGGACATTTTATTTATCTCAGCATCTCTTAGTTTGGGTCATTTACATGTAGGATCAAAATACTTCATGATATCGGTCTCCAAACAGACCTTGGAACTGGAAAGTGTAAGCTTGCCCTTTACATTTCACCAGAAACAAGGATTCTGAGATCATTGGTTTTTCAGCTATTCTGTTGATAATAGATAAGAAAAATATCTGATTCATTCTCCCAGCTCTTTTCATATACTAATTGGAAAAGAATAAAACTATTTTGTTCACATAATGTTACAAGCATCTCTGAACACAAAAAAGGAATAGAGATATCAGCACTCTTTCATTACTTTATAAATTAGAAGTTTCACAAATAGCACAAACAAAAGAAGGAGGAAAAAGGATTGAAGTTCATATTACAGTGGATTTAACAGTTCTGTTTGACTTTCAGTTTACAGCTGAAGTAAAATGTTTTCTCTCTCTTTCAGGTACTCTCAGGATTTTAATCTGACTTTGAGTAGATCTGAGATTTTCCCAAGATCTATCTTCCTCTGATTGAGAGGCTCCACATTTTTATTTAGTGCTTACAAGTTGAGGAAATTCACTTGGATATGTAAAAACTTCATAAGATTCTGTAAAAAGACATAGCAAAAAGATATTTCTGCCTCCAGAAGAGATTTTTGCCCTCTCTGAGAAATGCTGCATGGAATACATTTTTTTAAAATTTAAATAAAAATGTAGAATTAAAATTCAGGAATAATTTCACCTTTTTCTGTGGTTATTTTGAGCAAAGTATTTCCATTTATCAAACAACTTTACTATCAAACTAGCCTACTCTGAAAAAGCCAAGGAAAAATGCCAAGCCACCTTCATTTAAATACTACAAATCCATTTTTATATCTGCCAAGTTTTTCTGGGTTTCACACCAAAATTATGTGAAACTACAAATTTCTTACTGTCTCTCCAAGGATTAATTTAGAAAAGATGAGTAAAAGCCCACATGTGTGTATTCTGTACTATGATTCTTTCTTTAAAGTTTTGTTCTAGCAGGTTTTTAGGTGCTTTCGATCTCCTTAGAGTTTTAGAGAATAAAACTTTTTAGCCAAAAGTTTTAAATCTTGCAGTGAACTCCTGGCAATTAAATCCTCCTAAGTTTTAATCACAGTACCAGTACAATAGTATGAGCTCTCTTTCACTTGTGATAAGGAATTTTAGCACAGTATTATCAACATGTACAGCTCATGCAAAAACTCCTCATATGATGATTTTTTTTACAGCTGTCCTTTCCTTGCCTTCTTGACAGAGCAATTCAGTACTTTCCTTACTAATTATGACACTTAAGCACTTCAGAAAACACTTTTCCTCTTCAAAGGTTTTTTCAAGCATTAAGTTATATTTGCTACGTGTTAAAACATTGACATGGGCCAGGCAGAGAAACAGCAGCCTCTTTGCAGCAGCAGGCATAGGAGTAGAAATGTCTGGGACTTGGTTCTACTTGAAGTTGTCCTCACACAGGCTTTTCTGCAGCCAGGCATGTTTACACAGCCAGTATTCCACCCTGGCTTAGTCCCCAGCTGCCTGCCACAAAGTTCTGCACAAAATAAAGCTAGACCCAAACCGCAGCAGGTCCCTGCCACTGCATCCTGGCCACCAGGCTGGCTGAACACCCTGGCCACTGCTCCACCGTGCCCTGAGGCACCGACATCCCTCCTCCTAGGATTCCTTTTGCAAAACAGAGACAGACACTGCTCCAGCGATCACATGGGAGTACTGCTCCTCCTTCTAACAACTGGGGGCCCTGCAGCCCTTCTCAGCTCCTGCAGAGGGTGGTAGCTTCTTTACGTAGTCTTTGAATCTCTGAATTACATGATATAAGCCAGAAATAAAACTATTACAGAGTAGTATGCTTAAGCCACGTAATTGCAACAGCCAATGTCACAAATCTTGATTTTTTAGTATATATAGTAGTGAAAACCCCATGGGATAAACTTTCAGGGAAATTTCGCGGGGCTGTGTTTAATCTCCTGTAGCACACATACCACACAACATCTGCAATAAAAAAGTTGAATATATGGTTCACTGAGCAGGATGACTGATGTGTGAACCAGAAAGTCATAATGAATGTTTTTATTGCATGCTCTTTTCCTTACCTAATCTCCTTTGTCTCCTTTGTATCTTTTCACTGTACACATTATTTATTTTACCCATGCCTCAGTTTCTGTAACTGTACAGTAATGAAATTCACAGTTCCTAAAGTGCTAAAAAATCTCTGTACAAACTCAGTACTTAAAAATCTCTGGACAATCTCAGTATTTAAAAATCCCTGAACAACTGGCAGAGCTGTGTAACAGCAGTGGCAAAACTTTGCAGGCAAAAAGATTTCTGCAGGTACAAGATACACCACAATATGAGACTCTCTGTGACTGCAAAAATTGCACTGACCTAATGGTCTTAGACACATCATTGTTTTCACACTGGCTGTACAAATCCAGTCAGACCTAACAGACCAACCACTGTCCCCAGGGTGTCAGTTTCCAAACTTCAGACTAATAGTGATATATGCATCTAAACAGAAGTGGTTCCTTTCGATATGTACAGATTTTTCCTGATGATAATGTAAATGACACCTGGTGACTGAAGTCCATATATATAGTGACAGTTAATGACAGTCTCCACACAATTTATATACAAATCTTACAATAGGGAAGGGAAGATATTAGGAAAGAAAATACTTGACATAGAAACAAGCAAACAACCAATTCTTAAAGTATTCTAATTTCCTCTTACTGGGGTGCAAACACTGCCCTGAATTACACTGTATTTCCTTCAGTTCGTAGTTTCAGTAAGAAACGTTTCATACCATCCTCTGAAGAGTAGAAAGAAAAGTTGTGTAGTTTGAAATACTTCTTAGTATTTCCCATTCAATAGAATGTAATTCATATATCTGGTTTATATCATCATTTTCATGTGCTGTTGATCATGGTACATCAGTCATCACCCTCTGTACAGAAGATATAACAATTGCCTGTTTTACATTACCTTCAGTAGCATACAGAGACTCACCCTAAATGCTGAACCTGGACTTCTCTGTTCCTGACTGCCAGCATCCCTGCACAACAGTTGTGGTGGAGCTCTTCTGGTGAAACAAAGCCTGTTTCGTACTGACTGCTTTAAAATTCAATTTTTTTCGTCTGTCTTTGAAATTTCTGTTGATTTGTGAGTGGAGGACTCCTTTCATGAAGTGTTGAGGGGCCCCTGCAAAGACTCCGATATGTAGAAGAAGGAGCTGGAGCTTTTTGATCAATGGCTTTGTTTTCTGCTTGAATCCTGAATATATCAGCTTGATAAGTTTTTTGGATTTAGTTTTGTTTTACTATGTTTCTCATTTTATATTTTCCATCCTATTTAGCAGAGGCTTTTGAATTCTCTGGCATTCCCAGGATATTTGGATGGATAGGGAGGGGGAGCTCTTTATTCTCAGAGATTTTTTGTTATCAATGTTGAATTTAGTGAATTCCACCTGCACTGTAAAATAATCTAGCATAGAGAGGTAGGTACTGAAACACTCCAGTTGTGTGTAGCTGTGGTTACCGCCAAAATGCCTTGGGTAAATAGTGGACCCAAGTCACCTGATCTTCTAAGCTCATATGGGATGGTTATTTTGCACCCTAAAGAATTTATCTAGGAATGACTGACTGGGGGTGCAGAGCATCAAGATGTGCATGGAAGTGTTTCAATGATGTATGGCACATTGCCCCTGTTTCCCACATTCCTTCACCTGGAGCTTGCTATGCCCAAATCAGGATACTCACTGTTGGCTTTCCTCTCCTCCTCTCCTGCTTGGTGGACACAGGTGCCCTGCAGGGCTCCAGTGTTGCTCTCTGGCTGTGCTTGGCCAGCCCTGCCGTGCCTCTGGGTGCAGGTGGAGGGCCATCCCCTCCCACACAGGGGCAGCTTTCTTTGCTATCAGTCCCTGAGCCCTGGTAGCTTTCCAGTGTTGGTGATAGACACACTTGAAGCAGATTTCAGGGGAACGTTAGAAACATCATGTTTTCCAGGTCCTTGGAAGTATCTCAAAGGAGTTCAAGAGGAGTTCATTGACAACAACTGGGAATCTCCCCAAAGCGGCTGGCTGCTTCCTGAAGGGCAGTCAAGCAACAAGGGAGACAATGCACTTAGTTCTAGTTGTGAAATATTTTTCTCTTTGCTAAAGTTAATAATTTTATTGTATAATTATATTTTCATTTGTAGTAATATTAATACACTGATATTTTACTATTTCTAAAGAAATATGTTTTGTTATCCTGTATCAGAGAGCCATAGCCAGTTTCTCAACCAGTTTGCTAAAAGGGGATTAGCCCTTGTCTACCTGCAGTGAAGTTAATTTTCAGCTTAACAATTTGGGCTTTCTGAAATTCGCTCTAGATCTGTCTTAGCATTCATGTTTAGTTCCTTGCCTCCTTTTCCCCATTACTGATTGTTCTCATAGGTTTTCAACAGCCAGTTTATAAGATTTGATGTCCTCCTGCAATTGTGGGCAATATAAAGTACAAAACTCCCTCTGACTCCAAAATAATAGTTAAATATAATGAATTCTCTAAGCCCTCTATTGGAATAAAACATGCATCCTCCACTTGAAACTACCCTGCAGCCTAAGGCATAGGTGTATGACATTATCTGCAGCACTGTAACTTCTTCAAAACAACATTGTCAGTAAATCCTGTTTCATTGTTGCCTTAGTGTTTCTGGAAGCACAAGCTAAAAGACAAAATCTGTTTCAAAAACTGATTCAAACTTCAGCGTCCACAGAACACCTCTAAGACACAGACTTGGGTCTTGTTCAAGGGCACCAGCTGGATGCAAAGCTCCAAGGCTGTAGAGATTAAATTAGTTTACTCTGCACGGGCATTATCCTAGTACAAACTACTCTTGACCAGAAGACAGAATGAGCAGTTTTAGGAAACGAAGTTCATACTGCTATACTGATAAGAAGAGAATAAAGGAAAGCAGTTTCAATTTACACAACTCAGTATAAAATCTGTCAAGGGTGTCCTTCAATGACATTGATAGAATTATCTGCATGCTATCAGCATATTAGCTACAGTTGCTTAAACTTGTGAAGCTCTCACCTTTAGAAATGCTTCATACTTGTAGCTCCAATAGATGAAGCAGTTCTCCAGCAGATCTCCATTCATGTCCCAGGAAATTAATCTTCTACTGCTAGGGGTCAAGAATCCAAATCAACCAGAACTTTGAATTTTTCTTGCACTTGCACTTGAATAAACATTATTAGAAAATAATAAGACATGGAGAATTAACTTTCATGCAGAAGACTTGCCCATAATTTCCTTCCCTAAAAAGAGACGAGGAAATACACATTAGCATACTTTTGTCACTGATACAAATACATATTTAAATGAGGGGATAGTAACAGTAAATGGGAAATGTAATTTGCAGTGAACATCCTGCTTGAAATAATTGTGGGGGGAAAATATAGAAAAAAAGGGGAACATCTTATTTTATGGTACTGAATTGGAAGTTGTAAGTGTGTGCATTCATTTTAATGTAGTGTTTGCTATTATTAAAAGCCTAAGTTTTTTGCTGTCTATTCCTTTAAATAATAGAAATATTAAGGCAACACAGCCCCCAGGGTCTTTATTAGATTATAGGTAGTTCTATTCTAGTGTGAATTTCAATATCATGAAATTGAGTTAATTTTATTCATTCAGTTATCTCCTGCTTTCCAGCCTACATGGGAACTTTCTTTTTCATGCATTTTTGCAGCAGTGAGCCTGAAGAGAACTCCTGTTAAATATCTGGTGACTTACAGGAGATTTGATTCTTGATTTTTTCAGCTTTCACATCAAATTAAGTTGTCATAGCATAAAGTAATGAAAAGCAACATTTTTATTAAACTGTAGTTATGTTTATTGATTGATGCTAAAACCCAGGCATTATATTTCCTTTCACTCTGGAAAACAGATGAAACTTGTTTAGCTCTATCTTTATTCTTTCAACAAAACCAAGACTATTTCTCCAGTGTAGTCTGAAAACTGACTATCTATGCTGATTTAGGAATAGAAAGATAACTTGTTGCTATGGTTTTCTTAGAGATGTTTTTATCCTGGATTTTTACTTCTAATCTCTACTCTTTTGCATAATTTCATTAAGCATTTTGCTTCCTCATATGCAGCACATCTGAGTCACAACTTACACACCTACCAGGAAGAAAGGTTTAATATGCATGTGCAAAACTATCAGAAACAAAGAACCTCTGCACATCTTGTCATATTTTGCAACAAGTTCAAGGAGCATGGCTTGACTTCTGCAATATGATAAATTATAGTTCTGGGCAATCTTTTGGCCTCTAGGATCTGTAGAGAGTGAAAGCCAGGGGAGCAAAGGAAGAACTGGAGGCATGAGTATTCTGCATGTAGCCAGCTTCTCTGGAAGTCCTACACCAGCCATAGTGAGAGCAATAGGATTTACCTTGGTTGGCCTCTTTTGTTCTGTGAAGTTAGCCCTCCTTCCCCTCCTAGAACAAGTTGGAATTACACAACCTCCTTAAGAATATCCTTTGCATCGAGGTCTACAGAAGATAAATAATAATTTGATATCTGAAATCACTGCCTGTCTTGTTGTCTGTTATCATCTCTGCCTGGGTTATTAGAATCTGTAAAAGTCTTTCAGGACAAAGGTCATTCTGTGTAAGTACACCATTTCTTAGGCTTGCCTCAGTTCTGGCCACTCTCAGGGACAAGACTATGGGCCGTGTATTCTTGTCCACAAGGCATTTTCATCGTTACACTGTCAAATATTATTTAGTGATGGAATAGCATTCTTTTTATTTCATTTGTGCTTGTGCAACAGCTATCCAGATAGAGAAATGATCTGTGAAAATATTTCTCAGGCACTTGATTAGCAATCACTGGTGTTTCAAATTAATGCTAGTACATTGGTGTCAGAGAGGTATTTATATTTCCAGCATCTCCAGTCATCCTATTTCTTTTAATTATGTAGTGCTTAGCTACCTGTTTTTCAAAGGAAAGGTCTCCTTCATGCTCAGTATCATCTTAGCTAAGCTTCATCAGGAGTAAAGCTTTTCCAGCAGGTGCAAATAGGTCAGTTCTATGTGGTGTGGTGTGTGACTTCACCAGAGAGATGAAAAGGGAGATGCTGTGGACGCACTGCTGTCCTTGGACCATCATGTCACCAGCTGGAGGCTTCCTGCCAGTTCCTGGTGGGCTCAATGCCTGCTTGTGAGGTGCAGACTGAAATCTGGTACTGGGTGAATAATAACTAAATCATTATAATAATTTCAAGCTGTCCCTACAGAAATACCACGAGGATGTTCCACTGCATGCAACAAGATGAAAAAAGACAACCAATGCAGAATTACTAGTCTTTCATTTGTGATCAAAACTAGCGACAATTTCACTGTCCTCCAGGGTACAAAGCTAGTTCATTGACCTACTGCACTAGGCAGACCTTGCACTGACACCTCATGCTGGTGATTTCTCATGCAGAACATGTCATTCCAAGTAAGAAGCGAGTTTGTGTCCTTGGAGTTGGAAATAGAGAAAATGCCATTGTGATTTAAGCAACAGTGATCAAAAGCAGATAACTCAAATCAATAGGACTCAGTTCCAGGCCTTTATACTAATCCAAAATAAGTAAAGAACATCATGTTCAAAGAAACAATTTTTGTAGAAGACTCGACTTTTAAGTCTGTGTGCAAAAATATTCTTTTTGATCTGAGTTCAGCGATTTTCCTCATTTATCTAAAAAGAGTTAGCAACACAGGTAGTAAAGGAAACTCGAATATAAAACAAAAATAACACTGGACAACTGTTTCTTTATAATTTTTCCAGGTCAAGAAAGAACCATATTGAGAAATTATTAATAGTGCTCTTAGAGCATTTGATTTAGAAGATTATTGTGGCAAAGAGAAGCAGGGGCAGAGAGGGGATGGGCTCTCACCTTTTGCCCTTGGTGTTGAACTCCTGTGACTGGCAACAGCTTGGGCTGTCTTACGTGACAGATGCACTTAAAGATCATTTGTGCTTTCTGTGCTAATGGTACTTTTTGGGACACATTTACAAATCCATATGGAGACTAAAGAGGTGACAGAAGAGTTTATACCCAGTACCCTGTGGTGCTGAAGAATCAAAATGCTGACTGGGTTTCAGAGTAAATATGGCATGTTGAAAAGTAGGTATTAAATGTAACTTTCTGTGACAGTTCGAACATCCTTAAATGAATTGCAGATTAAATGTTGGTACCAAAGTCGCTGAGTAGCAGCATCTGCATAGTTGTTAATTGTTAATGAACCAAGCTATGCATTCCTAGATGTTCAAGCATAGAACTGGCCATGGGGCTTATATATGGTAGATTTTATAGCTTGGCAGGTATCAAAGAATATCAGGATTTTTGGGCTCAATCAGTTTTCAGTCAACAGACATTTCTGTAATGCTATGTTTGCATACAGCTACTAAATATGTTTGTAAGGGTAGGGAGCCAAGTAGGAAAAAGCTACAGCTAGAATTTTCTTTGTTTCTTTGTCTTTTATAGGTGTGAACCTGTACATTGCAATGTCTCTTCATTTCAACAGAGTCTTTCTCTAAGCATGTGCTATCTGAGTTGCATAACTCCTCTTGCATTTGCTCTGATTTATTAACTTTCTATTTTCTCTAGGACTTTAAATCAGCAAGGGATATACAAATCACAAAAAAACATATACTCATGAACAAATTTTGAGCTCACTGGAATAAAAATGTGTATGTACAAAAATAAAGCCTTTGGATAATATTCAGAAAAGAAGGACACATGAAATGTCACAGTGAATCTGATCTGTGATGGGTAGAAGAGCTTGTTTTAATAGCAAAACTATGGCAAAAGCTGCACTGTGCAACCTGTACTCTAGATGGAACAGTGTAAATATTGCAATGCCCAGGGAAAAGAGTAACATTTTCCAAATGGGCTACTTCTTTATTCAAACTGCCTTCCATTTTGCAGGTGATAGCTCCTTCTCTCTGCTTGTCCAGCTGTGGTTCCCATCCAAACACAGTGCTCGGGAAATTTGTTGCAACAAATCCCCTTTATAAATAATAAACCAAAGCTTTGTCTCAAAGAACACCAGGAGAGCTGTCAAAAGAGGTGAGATTTGTTTACAAAGAGAACGAGGAGATGTAAATGGATGAGGCAAGAGCAGTGGGAAAAGGAAGTGTGGTATCTAAAGGCTAATGTACAATTCAGCAAAACCATAGGGCACATTTCAGGCGAAAAGTCACAGGCATTTGAAATATGAGAAACTACATCCAATAAATCATATGAATCACTAAGTCATGAAATAGTGAGAAACTTTATTTTTATTCTAGAATAGCAACTGATCTGGCTTGGAGAAAATTTTCCTATCTATTCAGCGATAGAAGATGCAAAAATGTTTACTTCCAGCTTGTATTTGTTGGAGGGTGTCAAATACTTTTATTCTTTTCCAAATGTCTGCATTTTTTGTATCAGCACAAAGATGAATAAAGCTGTAAAAATTAGTCTGCAGTCAATGTGACACCTATCTTTTGAGATCCCACAGATATTCATGCTTATGATGACTTAAATTTATATAATGATTTAGTATGATGCAATAAAGATTTCCCTGGGCTTACACATTAGGGTGAATAATCAGCTTCAAATAACATTACTGACTCCAAATGAATTATTTTTAGTTTCTATTTTGATAACTACTGTGGTGATTAACACCTAGGAAAACACAAGTGCAGGGAACAATCCATGGCAACTTGATACTCAGTTTTTAGCTCTCGAACATGCAGAAAAGGAATTAGATTTTCTTTATGTTTTTATGATGTATAATAGCATTAGTGCTCTTTAAGTCAGGCATTTCCTGGCAGCTAATAGTGGGTTGGGTACAGAGCCCCTGGGTTTATCTTAGACCTTTCACTCTTCCAGCCAGTCATTAGCTGCCAGGAAATGTTTGACTCAAGGGTCATTATTGCTTAAATATTGCCTCTAAAAGCTTCTCATTACTATCAATTCATTTTACTTTTGTGCTGTATTAGCAGGCATAAGTAGTAATACTATTAACTATAATAACAAATCAGGCAAATAATAAAGGCTCTGCAGGCCAGGGACAGGGCCAAGACGAATTATTTTCTATGTATTTCTAGTTTAGGGTTGAATATTGACACTGTAACAAATCCAAACAAGAAAAGTATCAAGTGACTACTAGAAGAGAAGAAAGAAAAAGAGAAAAGGAGAAAAGAAGAAGGAGAAGCAATTTCATGGCAAGAGAAAAAAGACAGAGAGAAAGAGTAGCATAATGCCGAAGTCTTGAGAGAAGAATTTTGCATTCCTGCCAGTGAGAAAAAGTACAAGGGCTTCTTGCAGAGTGCCAAGTAATTGCACATATTTAGCCACCAGCATCCTCTTTTTGTGTTTTCAGTTTTATGTATGCAAACAATGACTTGTGGCTTGAGACCTCAGTACCAGTATTAAACAGGTCACTCTGATTTTGCCACAAGTTTTCCACAAGAGAAGACCTCACCTGAAATTCCCAGAAGCGAACAAAAATGGAACATTGCCTCAGTGGGAAACAAAACTTTATTCCTTTTTCACTTGGTGAAATTGTAGCTACCTTTCTCATAAGCCTGAATCCATTATTGTGCATATTCCTTTATGCTCCCTCCATCAGTTTTCTTGTATACTGAGTAGTTCAGCTTTTCAAATTATCCTATCATTTGCTGCCTGGGAGAGAAGCTGACCCCCACCTGGCTACACCCTCCTTCTAGGGAGTTGTGGAGGCTGATAATTTGTCTCCCCTGAGCCTCCTTTTCTGCAGGCTGAACAACTCCAGCTCCCTCAACTGTTTCTCATAAGACCTGTGCTTCAGACCTTTCACCTTCCTTTGCCCTTCTCTGGACTCACTCCAGCACCTCAGTGTCTTTGCAGTAGAGAGGGGCCCAGAACTGAACACAGCACTCGAGGTGTGGCCTCACCAGTGCCCAGTACAGGGGGACAATCACTGTCCTGGCCACAATATTGCTGATACAGGTCAGGACGCCCTTGGCCTTCTTGGCAACCTCAGCAGACTGCTGGATCATGTCCAAAAATACAAAACATTGCTTGCTTTTGGCTGCCTTTTTATACAGCCACCAAAGAAAAGAACTGCAAACTGAAGACACTGTAGTACACAGTGCACGCCCCCTAAGCAGCCACTAGGATTCCTAGCCCCTTTTCTGCACTATCTCCACAACATTTGTTCACTTCAGCGTTTACTCATATAAACTGTCCATGACTGAGTCAGAGTTCAGCAGTGAGACCTCCCACTGAGCTGCATTTTAGTGAAGCACTTTCGTGAGCACTCAAACTCATTAATATTTTAGTAAACTTTGGGCAAATGTATTTCTAAATTATTCTGGAAGCAGATTTAAATTTGTGCTTAAATTAACCCCAAATAAGTTAAAAGCACATTTAGGCATCTTGGATATCAAATCTAATATATTATGTTACTACATCTGAAAAAAAAATAAATGAGAGAAAGAATTATTTCTTAAAACATCAATGGTCCTGTTGTGGAGACCATAAAGAGTATACTACCTTCAAGCCTATTTATTTGATTACATTATGTTATCAGTACTAGCCTCACTCAGAATTGACAAGATTCATTAACCTAACCCTGTACATTAATATGCAAAAATAATTGGAAGCCATAATTATCTAAATTTAAATTTGATGTTTACAGGTATGCGCTACAAACAGGATCCTAGTTGAGTTTCAGCCTCAGATGAAAGTTGCCCCAGAAAAAAATGTGGAAAAAAGTAATAAGATGATCAGTACTTCCAAACTGGTGCATTTTAGAATTAATTTCAAGTTAAATTAATTAACCTAAATATTATGAGGAAAATTATTCAATGTTGGGAGGAAAGATACATTCTGAGTAAGGAAAATGGTGTTGCCCACAATAAGAAATTCCACTCTGTAGAGGAGAAATAAAACTGGGGTTCCAGCCAACACCTGCAGAAGGAATGGTTCCCTGAGCTCTGGATTTGAAACAGATACATTTATTCCTAACTATATTTAGTCTTTCAGATGTAGATAGATGTATAAAACTCTCATAAGTTTGAGTTTCCCCATCTCAAAGGCTGCATGAAAAACACCCACCTGAATTAGTAAACTGCACTGAGACATTGCTCCCTCAACAGTTTACTGGATCAGTTTTGTAATCAAATAAAGTAAAATTTTAGTAGTTTTTGACTTACCACAATGTTCAGAGTTCCAAACAATAGTCTTGTACCCATAACCTATCCCAAACTGACACTGCAAGACCACTAAGGTGGTGAAGTCTTGTGTTCAGAAAATGAGGAGCTACCAGAATAAAGTTGTCCCCGATATTTACATTCACCCTCCTTATGCATATGCATTACCTTTCAATCCTTTCTTACATAACAGAAGACAAGCTGTTCCACGGGGTGCCTGACTCAGTCAGGGAAGGGTAATCATTTGATATTCCCTTTTATCCTCACTGGAAAGGCCTCAGGCCTCACTTAATGCATACAACAGGAAACCTTCAGTGAATTAAAAGTTAATAATTCCCTCACCAATATTTCTATAGTAATTTCTTTATGGTCTCTAAGACTGGGATTTTTTACAAATGTGTTTAGATACCTGTTCAGACTGCCAGTAACCTTCAAAAATTTTCAAAATTTTCTTTGTCACGAGGCTCTGCAGCAATTGCAAGCATTTGTGTGGTGGCCACCTCTGGTAGGAGTTACACAGAGCATTCATCTCTCCCTTGCTGCATTGGAGGAGGATTCACTCTCCCATGGTACAGCCTCAGTGCACCACCTGGCAGAGATCAAGGCTGCTCCTCATATTTCCCTTGGGTTTGTGTCATACCCAGCTGGTACCACAATGTGATTGTTTGGGTCTGGCCAAGGTGATGGGGAAGAAGCTGGGGATGCAAAGGGGCTCAGGGCCAGCTGAAAGGCCAGGCAAGAGGACCTTCCAATTTGGGAAAAGTAGCCAACAGGTCCAACAGTGACTCTGCTGCCTCTGTTCTCCTAAGATCAAGGGCTAGCAGACACTGAGATATGCATTCATCAGGTCCTCAAATGCTGCAGAAGTGCATCAAGAGAGGTCAGTCCCAGGTATGAAAATCCTGTCTGGGAAAGTCATTAACTGAGTGAAGATCACAGATGAGTGAGAGGTAAGTGTATCGTATAGCTCAACATGGTAGCCTAGATTATTGAAGATTCCTTAATAAACGATAATCAATTAGCATTTTTAGTAAGCTGCAGAACACAGTGTGCTTTAGGATTACCTCTGCATTCTTCTAGAACACAATGTAGAGATCTGTCAATATTTCAGCCATTTTACCTACATTTCTCACATAATATTTTAGCTTCATTCTTTCCCGTTTTCCAATTTATCACCATCTATCAACTGTATTTTTCTCCTGCATTAAAAGGTGACCATTTTTGCTGCTTGTATCTTGCAATACTGGTCTGAAAAGAAATGAAAACAATCAAACCAGCTCTTTAAGCCTCAGTATTCTGTGGCTCTCCATGTCAGCCCTCCAAGCTGCAAGGTGGTTTTTATGCAGCCTAAACAGAAACTGGAAACTTGAATGTCTGAGGTCTGCAGGGCTGTGCCACTCTAAAAGGTCTGTGTCTCTGTGTACTTCAATACCAACTGAGGACTGCTTGCCAGGACTTGTGCCTGGAATTTGGAGCAGCTCCTTGGCTTGTCTGGCAATCCAGATTTGTAATTTTGCTCTTCAGACATTTTGAGGCAGGCAGTTGTTACAGTGAAATAGCAACTGACCCTTCCCCCAAAAAAGAGGTAAAAGCAATCCTATACAAGTCTTCTAATTATCCTTCATTGGGATGCAGTTGCTCATAAAACTGTCTATTTTTCTTGTCATACTATCACAGCCTGTAACACACAATGTAAGCAACAGAAAGGCCAGCCTTGTGGTGCAGAGTAATTGACTGCATCATGTGGATTAGGCAATGAAATGTCTTGGTGCTGCTTTTCCTTTTATAGATTCACTGTAATAGATGTGAAACTACTGTTGCCTTCCCTCTTCTTGAGATGAATCCTGAAGCACACTGTTTCATTACCTGTTTTTTCTTAAATAGAAGGTAGGACATCATAATTGGAGATTTGTGTGATCAGTTCTGCACACACAGGTAATAAAAGGCATGACTTACTCCAGAGAGTACATAGGGAAGATGAACAAATCTGTGAGGACTGGAGGAAGGAAAGGGAGGGAAACATCAACTCCAATTCTTTGTCATGAGCTGACTTAATGTGCTTCTTCTCTACCCAAGTGTTATGATCTGCTAATTTTCTCCAAACAATCATATGAAAATGGGTCTTGAGGAAAACAGGATATTTTATCTATATATAGGAAAGTGGGAAAGCAATATACATGAATGCACAGGAGAACCCATAACTGAGAGCAGCTGAGCAATGTACCTGTTTATTTCAGGATATAAATATGGTGGACATGGCCTATAAACAATACATGCAGTAACAGTATTTCTGCCTGAAAGACAGAAATCAGAGCTTGAAAGGAGGAGGGATTTTTTTCATTAATTCTGACATAACATTGAAAAATTAGGTCCCAGGAATTTTAAAACCAAGGAGGTAGTAATGAATTCAGAAATGTCTTTCATTCAGTGCAGATAAAATAAATGTAAATTGAAGCTCTTAAGATATGAACAGGAAATGTCAGTTAATGCTGGATATTTTCAGTGCTACATTACATTTCTATGGGATCACAGAAGTCAAAAAACCATTAATTTAAAACTCTGTGGACACTCAGGACATGATTTAGTTATATTCCAACAGTCTTACAATGTTTTGATTTTCCACAATCAAGTGGAACTTCTCACTTGCTATGAAGTTGATCTTCTGACCAGGAAGAAGTTTCTGGGTACTGAAATGGTTGCTTGACCTTCACAAGGAGCACAGACCAACACACCTGTATTTTCTTTGCAGAACTGTATTTTCTTTGCAGTTGTGGCATTGAGGTAGCCATTCCAATGAAAGGACTGCAAGAATGCTTCTTTCTGCAGGCTGATTAGGTTTTTCTGTGCATTTGATGGGGAAAGCGGGCACATTAACAGTTGCTATGGGGACATTAGTGCACGTAGTGCATGACATTTTCATGCCTACCACTAAACCAGCCATGGTTTTAACTCATTTTGGGATCCAGTAGGTTACAGCAGAGCTCCTCAGGAGGGATATTTTGCCTATTCTCAGCCACGTTTCAGGAAGACTCTAGGAACATAACTGCTTCTCATTCTCATTTCTTTCACAGACAGACTTGTAAGAAGTGACCTCAGCAGGTTCTTCTTGGAAGAGCAGTGATTTTCTGGAAAGAGGGGGAGCGTGCTCCTCTCTTTTCTTTGCAGAGCACAGACATAGGACCAAACGAATTTGAGTCTGTAGTTGAAAATCTTAGCACCAAAATTAAGGCCAAACACTTTCATGTTGCAGGCAAAAAGGACTCAGAGCAGCCACATCCTTCACGGTTTTACACTTTCCAACAGAGACTTCGATACTATTTCTCATGGCATGCTCCTGGGGAAGCCGAAGTTCTTGGCTTGGGCAGCTGCTCTCTGCTCTTTGTAAAGGACTGGCTTGACAGCCAGGCCCAGAGAGTGGTGGGGAATGGAGTTGCATCCATTTAGTGCCCAGTCATTACAGGGGTCCCCCAGGGCTCAGCTTTGTGTCCAACCCTGTTTAATATCTTTATTGATGACCTGGATAAGGTGTTTGAGTGCACCATCAGTCAGTTTGTGGAGCTGGGTGGGAGTGTTTATCTGGAGGGCAGGAAGGGATATGGACAGGCTGGATTGACAGGCTGAGCCAATGGTATGAGGTCCAACAAGGTGAAGTGCTGAGCCCTGATCTTCAGTCACAATAACCCTGTGCAGTGCTGCAGACTGGGGCAGTGGCTGGAAAATTGCCTGGTGGAAAAGGACCTGGGAGTGCTGGTGATCAACATCTGAACATGAGCCAGTGTGTGCTGAGGTGGCCAAGAAGGCCAAGGGAATCCTGGTTTGCATCAGCAATTGTGAGTCCAGTAAGACCAGGTCAGTGACCGTCCCACTGTACTTGGCACTGCTGAGGCCACACATCAAGTGCTGTGCCCAGTTATGGGTCTCTCACTGCAAAAAATGACTTTTAGGGGCTGGAGCATGTCCAGAGAAGGGCAATGGAGCTGATGAAAGGTCTAGGGGTTAAGTTCTACGAGGAGCAGTTGAAGGAGCTGGGGTTGTTTTGCCTTGAGAAAAGAAGGCTCGGGGGAGAGTCTCTACAAATCCCTGAAAGGAAGGTGTAACCAGGTGGGGGTCAGCTTCTCTCCCAGGTATGTGGCATCAGGACAAGAGGAAATGGCCTGAAGCTGCACCAAGGGAAGTTCAGGCTGGACACCAGGAAAAATTTCTTCATGGAGAGGGTTATTCAGCCTTGGAATTGACTGCCCAGGGAAGTAGTGGAGTCAACATCCCTGGAAGTGTGCAAGAAATGACTGGACATGGCTCTTAGTTCCATGGTCTAGTGCACATGACAGTGATTGATCAAAGGTTGAACTTGGTGATTTTAGAATTCTTTTCCAATCTTGATGATTCCAAGATTTTGTGAACAGGGTCCTCTTGTATAAATAGTTTACTTGTGACCATTAATATCAATATAAACTGCCTTTAAAAATCACCAGAGAATCAATGTATGATTGTGTGTGAACAGTAACTTTTCAAACTACTTCAAATATTTGAAGTAACTGCAGGTAATAAGAAACTGGTAATTTGAATAACTTTAAAGAAAATAAAGTAACCTTATAATTTTTAGAAGTTTTTATTATTGATCCTTGAAGGGTTTGTTTCTAATCCCTTTTAAATAAGTAGAAATACTCTTTTTGATCTAAATAAGTGCTGAGTCACTCATCAGCTAAGACCTTATTTACAAGAACAAAGAGATTATTTACACATTTTTTTAAGTTCTGAGCAATTTTTTCTTTACATCTTATACAACTATTCAGAGCTACACAACCACCAATTTTCTGAGGTTCGCAAACACTTCCAGAAACCATCCACTCTGACTGCTACACCCTGCTGTCAGATATTTACACACAAGGATAAAATGCCAGCCTGAACAGCCTCAGCTCTCTGTCCTCAGTTTGTGTAAGCCTTGCTTCAGTGCCCTGTCTCCTCTGTGGCTATTTGCTGGGCTCACTGCAGGATGCCCATGTCTCTCTGGTACTGGAAGGATCAGAATTGAACTCAGCACTCTAGATTTGTCTCACCAGAGCTTAAACAGAGTGGGAGGATCACCTTCCTTGATCTGCTGACAGTCTCCTGATGCAGCTCAGGATACCCACTGGTCCATTGTGGGTAATGCCAAAAAGAGAAGCAAAGAAAAGCAAAGAAAAGCAAAGAAAAGCAAAGAAAAGCGAAGAAAAGCAAAGAAAAGAGAAAAGAAAAGAGAAAATAAAGAAAAGAAAAGAAAAGAAAAGAAAAGAAAAGAAAAGAAAAGAAAAGAAAAGAAAAGAAAAGAAAAGAAAAGAAAGAAAAGAAAAGAAAAGAGAATGCCAAGTCCTTTTCTGTGTTGTTATTTCCCAACTAGTCAGCTCCCAGCGTGCACTGATACTCAGAGTCATTCCCTCCCAGGTGCAGAATTTGGCGTTTCCAAGAAAATGAACTTCAAGAAGTTCATATCGGTCCATTTCTCCAGCCTATCCATGTCTCTCTGGAAGGCAGCCCAGCCACTCAGGCAGCCAGCCCCTCCTCCCTGTTTCGTGTTATCTGCAGACTTGTTAAGCATCTGCTCCATCCCGGCATCCTGGTCACTGGAAAGGGGTAAAACACTTGATCCTAGTGGTCTTTTTGACCACTGGGTACACCATTGGTGATGCTCCTCCAGCTGAAGGTTTTGTGCCACTGGACCCAACCCTCTGAGCCCAGCTGTTTAATTTCCATCTTTTCTTCCTGTTCTTTGTTCCCAGAGACAGGAGTGCTATTTGTTTTCTCCCAGTCCTTTGGAACTATTCTGTTCAACATGAGGTGAACAAAAGTGATCATGAATTGCCTCAAAACAGACTAGTGGCTGAAGCCTGTGACACATTATGAATTTTTGTCTGTACAATTTGTTTAAATGTTTCCTAATCCAGTTAAATTGCAGTTGATGATAAGTCTTAATTTTTTGCTCTCTTTATTTTGCTCAGGACCTTGGATTCCACCACCTCCTATACTGCTTGCTCCATGTTCTGTTTGTCTTCCCAAGGTTCTGGGGTCGTTAGGTCACTCAAGAAGACAGATATCTGCCAAAATGAGGCCTCCTCCAGTTGTTTGAAAAAGACATTGTTTAATTTTTCCTGACCAGGTCACCTGTAGCAATAGTGTGGTCACACTCCAAGGTGGCCCATGTTCATGTTCTGTCTAGCCCCAGCCCATCACATCTGGATGGCTTCAGATTCCTCCCTGGGTGGAGCATCATGCATCTCCTCTTCTCTCTCATTAAGTCAGGATGCACTGCTACATCAGCTGCTTTGGATAGGAGCCATTGCTCAGAATCTGGGACTAAAATCTACAACTGCCAGCTTTGAAAAATTGTGGCAATAAGAAGTCCAAATAAGTCACCAAAGTTGGCCTGTATACAGCTGCTGAGCACTGGCTTGCCCTTTCTTTTTTCACTTGTTTTCATAGGCTTTTGTGATGCTGTTAGTACATTTAGCAAGTGTGTCTGCTTAGTTTTGTGGTCCAAGCACATTATATTTGAAACAAATCTTTTGTATTAAGTAATTAACTACAAGCAGTTTCTTTTTTTTTTTAATTACTAAAAATTTACATTTACTTAATTTGAGTCTGCTTCTCATTGAAAAGTAGAGCAGCAAACTTCAGAGTGTGGTGGTGACACACAGCAGACTGGACATGTCTCATTGAGAAATCTGTCCAGAACAGATACTCTGCATTTATAATCCTATTTATGGGAATTGTGCATTATTTCAGGGTTCTGTCCAAGTCCAAAAATATTGAGAAGGTGATAACTAAGTTATATATTGCATTAGAGAAAAAAGTTAACAGTAATGTTAATTCTCAGAAAGACTGGTAACACCCTGAGCAACTAATTTTTAATCCATTCATTGATTTTAAGGGCTTAAGTAACTATGGGAAATTTTATAAAAGCAAAAAATGTTACTTTGATTATCTAACATGTAGTAAATGGGTTAATTTGTATTTTGAAAGCCTTGTGCAACACTCTTGGCAGCAGGTAACATTTGAATACCAGTCATCTTTGCATATCAGCTTCTGAAACCTCATGAGCTTTTGCCATTTGTTCTGATTAGGTCTGCCTTCAGGAGATAAGTCTCTCAGGTAATTTGAAGCACAGGCAAAAAATGAAGTCCGTTTGATGGTCTGAGACTGAAAAATGTCTCTTACCCTATTAATTAATGCCTTTTAAAAGGAATCCTGTTCATGTTTCACTTTTTTATACCATTTCCTCAGATACCTGAATAGCAGCACGATTATTTCAGGATTTTTTTCAGTGTTTCTAAAGAGGTGTTCCTTATGTAAGTGACAACACTTTTTACCATTAACTAAATAGTTGTCTGAATCCCTTTCCGTATCTGTGTCCACAGAGGCACACTCCTACCACATAATTTCATTTAATGTCTGTGTAGGGTTTAAAGTTAAACTGACCTTGTTTACTCCAATAGATTATATCCACCATACTGTGGATTATTTAACACCAGGAGCAAGCAGAGCACAGAGACAAAGGAGGAAGAGCTCAGCTCTCACTCTCTGTAGTGTTGCCTGCACCATTTCCTTTTAATATTACAATTGAAGTTACATGATCTGAAGATTTCCTTTAAATTTCCAACTTTTTTTTCCCCCAATGAATCTGTGGCTGCTAGTGCTGAAGAGCAAAACTGATTTCCAGCTATAAAGTCACTGCATTATTTAAGCTCTCATCTCTATTATGTAGTTATTTTATTAATACCTTTTTTTAAGATCATGACCTTAATTCAATGTTTAAAGGAATAAAGGCAAAAGTCTCAGTCAGTGAAATATTCCTCATTTTAAGGAGAGATGAACCCCCTGCTCAGCCCAGAATTATGGAAGCTGGAAACGCAGGAAGCATCTCTCAGCGTGCATATTCTGCAAAATGTGCTCCAAGGCAGCAAATGCCACTTTTGAAGCCACTTCTGAATCCCTTGTCAGCCATTTTGCACACAAGCAGCATTCCTGTGAGTGTGACAGACATCTTGCAGAAAAATAATATCACCTGTGTGTAGGAATCAGCAGGAGACATTGATAAACAGTCCCCGCTCTTTATTAACGCTGCTTTAATGAGCAGGAAAAAGATGCTGTTTTATTTTTGAGCACCGTGAAGGCAGTAGGAAATTATATTGCTCTTGGAGGTGGATATTAAAGGATATTAAGGAGTTTACTTTTATTACACACATATCATAATGCAGTGAGATAAGCAAAGAGATATGAAATTAAAGTACTGCACCAGCTAAAGAAGTGCAGATACTTTACCCTAAGTTAATAAGTGTTTTATGTTGAAATAACTGTGAAAATAATTCACAAATAACTCAGACTGGATCTAAGCCTTGATTTTCCTATTCCCAGCTCCTCCATTCCCTTTTCTTTCTTCATCTTTCATGCTTTCATCTTACTAGTGATCTAAACACACACAGTGTTATGAGATACTGGAATTGGTAAAATAGAAGTGTTCCCCTTTAAAATATGTATTGTCAAATTTAAATAAATAGGAAGCAAAGAATGCTGTTAGGGTTTGTTAATGTCAAATGTTTGGCAACTTTCACTATGTAATGTGGTTCTTTATTACCACTGACCTTGGTTTTTTCAGCTTCTTGAAAGCAAAATTGCAATGGAAAATCCAGTATCAGAAATTAAAATGGTGCATGGGGTGCACTTTTAGAAGCCCAGCATTCTGTGGAGCACCTTGCATAACTGAACAAACTTGGAGAGCTTAGGAATAAAAATAGAAGGGAAAAAGCCAGTGTTGTCAGATACAATTTGCCAGAGTTTTGATCAGAAAAACATTTACTAGGAAGTTTTTTTAATCAGTAACTAAGATCAGCAGTGTTGTTGTTCACTGTAGGAATTTTTACCTCATAAGTGCTTTACTTGAATATTTTTCTGGGGGTATTCATTCTGTTTAAAAGATGTTGTTGGGGGATGTGTGTATGGATTTTGTTTTCATAAAGTCACTTTTTGCTTTGCTTTTTTAAGCGGAGTGTATTAGCCCATCCTGTGTTGTTTCACGTTTATGTAGTTATTGCCACAACGCAGTTTCATCCTGACAGCTGTGACACATCTGTGGCCTCCCTGCACAAGTCAAGCATTGATCACCTCTGTGATAACCAGACCAACTTGCATCATTCCTTCTTAATGATGTTCTCCTCATGAACTGCACCGCCACCTTGCTCATAACAGAGTTGTTACATTAATTAGACTTCTTTGATTTTGCCCAAGATGTAGTGTATGGTGTAACCTGGAAAAGCTGGTACTTGACCACTTGATGAAGCAGCAGATTGTTGCAAAAATCTCAGTAGTGTATGTTCAGGTGGGGTGTTTTATGACTCTGTATTGGTCTAAAACTTTATAAATGAAGTCCTACATCTCATGAGCCCCTTGTGAAGCCTCCCATCATGCAGCTGCCCCCACATCTGACAGGCTCTCCTGGTGACAAGAATAGAACCCCCTGCTCACCCACGGGCAGGAGGGAGACACCCATTCAGTGACAGGTATAAACCAGCAGATATCTCTGGAGAGTTGTCCCACAGGAAATTAAAAGGATATTAGAAAGGATCCATGTTGCTGGAGAAAAGAAGCTGTCTGACCACCTCAGCCCCCAGGACTTTGGGAGAAAGAGACCTTTCATCCCAAGAGAAGCTGAAAGGGAAGGCAAGGAGGCTACTACAAAACACTGGCCAGAAAAGTGAGAGAAACTGCTTTGGCAGATTCATGCTCACCAAAAGAAGACTTGCTGCAGAAGTACTAGTAATGACACAGGGAAAAGTTCTGATCTGTAGGGAGTGAGACGAAGATTAAATGAGAATGTGAAAAAAGATTACTGGAAACTTCCATGGTACAGGGGTTGACTGAACGGAAGAAAAAATTCAGAATGCTTTGTAAACATGCTGTTTGCAACAGAGATGTATACGACTGAATACAGAAGAATGTTTCTAAAAGGTTAGTGGATAAACAAGTGAAAATAACTGTCTCCCCTTCTCTGCCCTGCCTGAAGAATTATTTTTTATTCCTCCTGAAGTTACATTTTCCTTGGCTAAAGGAAATAAGTGTATTTTTTTCTGATCCACCAAGAAATTGATTTGACTCAAAGTCAAACTTTTTTAGTTGGGAGATTATTTACTTTCTAAATCACAGAAAGTGTATTTCAGAACATTCCAAAACAAAGACTTTTTTCTTTATTTAGTGAAAAGTCAGAATATTTATGTTTGTAAACACAAAAAAATTTGCTCCTTTTTTATATTTTTTCATTTCCCCTCCTGTAATGCTCCTTTTTTTTTTTTTTGTTAACTGTTTTACTTTATTTTTTATTCTTTCATTTTTTTCATTTTCTTTTTCTCTCTCCTTTTCGTCTTTTCCTCTTTCCTACAGCTACTTGCTTTATCTTCAAGAATATGTCTGGTCAGGCTGAAAACTCATTTCTTTGAAATATAATACATCTGGCTGTTATAGCTGCACTTATTTGAGAGACTATAAACATAAATGAAGTTATAGCACAAGTATTTCAGGTCATAGGTTCAAAAAACATACTTACTACCTTGCAAGAACTCTTACAAAGGAATGGATCCAAATTAAAAGCAAGGGAAAGAATGTGTTAAATGACCTAGAAAATACATGAAGAAGAATGCACCTGTGCATTCAACATTCAAACTTTGGACTGTGGTCAGTGACTTTATACCTACGCTGAATGCTGGAAAACTCCAGTTAAGACCTGGTTGGATGGAGCTCTGAGCTACTGGGTCCAGTGAAAAGTGCCCAGGTCCATGGCAGGAGGGCTGGAACTAGATTATCTTTAAGGCTCCTTCCAGGTCAAACCATTCTATGGTTCTATGATCCATGATTTATCAAGTCTACTGCATGGCAAAGGATGCACACTTAACATGGGTCCTATGCCGATCAGAAGAAAGCTCCAGAAGTGAGTCTCTTCAGTGCTGTCCTGCTACATTATAGTAAAAGAGTAAAAAGATGTGGAATTTAAAGAGGAAAAATTTAGCTCAGTCAGTAGTCCTAACAGTTGCAATATTGGCCATGTGAAAACACGGAAATTAGTAATTTCTCACTACTTCAGATCAGATAAACTTCTGCTTCCAAAAAACACCTGTGCCATCCACCCTAAAATTACCTGACACAGTATCACCAGGGAGCAGTTGTTGAAACCTATCAAAACCTTAGAGAGCAGAAGACACATTTTCTTCAGCCTCTTGAGCTTCTAAATTATGATGTAACTGAACTGGCAACCTTTACATGAGTCTCCAATGCTGAAATGCTTCAGAACACACAGGCTGCAGACAATCTGCTGTAGCACAAGATCAAATTGTCAGTGAAAATATTACCTGGAAAAAACTATGTCTCACATCAGTCAGAAAAATATCCTGTGTCAGTGAGAGTAGTTATCACTTGGTAAGGCTGTGCTTATTACTCTGTTTTATTTCTGGGGGGGGGTTCAGTGATCAATGCTTCAGAGAATGCACCAGTGAATGATGCTTCATATCATGTCTTCTAGGTGCTGCAGTCTTGACTGGCTTTATGAATTGACTGTTCTTATGTTTGTCCCCATTTAACCCTTCCACTCTCTACTTCTGTCTCTTTCATTCTACAGTTTTTGATTTGATTAAAAAGCTTAAGCTTTATGACTGCAGCGTCTCTAACTTCTGGTTTATTTTTTTCTGCTGTGTTAAAAGCACTCTCTATTTCTAAACTCAGAAAGAAGACAGCCTGAATCAATTTATGAAGGTTATCTGCTGCTTGTCACCTGTTACTTGCAAAAGAATAAATCCCTTTACAGCCTACCAGGGACTTTCTGCTGGTGAGATGCAAAACCACTATGAGGCTAAGTTTTGGAGGAGGGATATTGGGTAGAACTAAACCTCTCCTAGCTTCAGAATTTTGGGAGGAATTTTTCCCTCTAAGGAGCTTTCAAGAGGTCAATTTATCATAAATTTATCAATTTATGCTAAGGGTGGAGAGAGAGGATGGAGATTAGGGAAGGAGGTAGAAGGTACTTGAAAGAAAAGAAGACAAAGCTCTCCTTGTAGTCACCAGGAAGAGTCAAAACAAAGATGATGCAGTTTCCTCTATATCTTAAACCTAATGATTGTAACCACTCAGGGTTTTCAGGACCTGATTTATGCAACCTGACAAAGCTCCAGTTTTGCACAGGTTTTGGAAAAGATCTCACAAAGATAACTAAATGTTGATCCTCTGCAGAAAATCCCAAGCTGTACCCTCCTTTTACCAAGCCCTACATTACAAATATTACTTCATTTGCACTTTTGGTTAGGTTTGATTTCTTCAGGCATTTCTGTTAGTACTTTTGTGGGCTGATGTGAATCCATTCATGTGTCTGATACTTCTGGAAACTTATCTCAAGGAGCTTGCTATGGAAACCTCATTAGAAGATTTACTTACCCAGAAGAAGATGTGATTTGAGCCCACTATCAAAAGCAGCAGAGATTTTGAAAGGGTTTTTTTGTCTTTTTAAGCAATGACAGAAAAGATAATAAAACAATTCATAAAAACAGTGAAACTACAAGCATACTGTAGGCTTCTGTGACTAAAGTAAATACAAAATCTAAAATAGGTTACTTTTATTTTAAATATTTTCTTTTCAGTTATGGTCATTGGATTAAAATGATTCAGACAATGTGGTGATGAATTCTAACCCAAATGCCTTGACAAAGTTCCCAAATCAATAGTAGGGACAGAAAATGTATTTATTGTTTGGTTGAGACCCCATTGTGGGGAATGAAAATACCTGTGTTAGATGCTGATGTCTTTCTAAAATATAGTGGAAATATACTGCTCTGACTGGCAGATTAAGTAAGAGATCTGAGACTAACTTTAATTCTCAAGAGTTCTTCTATGCCTATCTTCCAGGTAATAATTAGCTCTGTCAAGTGTTTTACTTTTTGTCTAAACCCTGTAAGAAATCAAGTTTTTGATATCTTTATCACTTTTTAATAGTTTTTCTGCTATGTATTTCCTGTCTTTCTTATCTTTTGTCCAAATACCGGAAACATAGTGGATCTATACAGTGGCATGAGGATGATTTCTCCTTCATACCCACTTATTTTCCATTTTCATCTCCATTTCCATTTCCATTCCTATTTCCACTTCCATTTCCCTTTCCATTTCCCCCATCTTTCCTGTTCCTTCTGGGACTCTGAAAGGGCCTCTTATGAAAATACTGACTATTCTTTGACCTAAACCTAGGCAGAACACATGTGCCAGATTTCCTTGTCCACAGTATATGTAACTTCTTCAGCAAACTGTATTTTTAATATCATTAAATCATAAATATATATTTATATACACACACACATCAGCAGCATCAATTCAACATTGTTACCCACCTCCTCACTAATTATTCTTTAGGATAGATTCTATCTCTTTTCTCCAATGGATAATGATGCCTGAATCTGCAGCTCCCATCTCCACCATCAAACAAATGAAAAAAAAATAAATATATATATATATATAAATTGTGGTACTAGACATCTCCCAGTCCTTTAGTACTAGAAATTTCTCATGTTCAGATCATTCTCTCTAGGAGTCCAGGATTTATCACTAGACCTACAGTTCTGTTGAAATGCATAGGAGATCAACAAAATAGGTATTGTAGCTGCTCGATGACGAATGAAGTTATCCTCTTTAAATTAGGGGTTTTCCTCCAGTAAATTTTGCCTAGACCCATGACTTTCAGTTTTAAGGGTATTTGCAAATGTTTATTTTTTTTCATTGCAGGTTTTACCAGTTTGTTGAAATGGATCACCTTTCTGCTAATGCAGCATGAAAGAGTTTCTTCCTGGAAATTTGAGTCAACCAGCTCTTGGCCACTAGTAAATTCTAACTAATATTGAACATTTTAAGCTACATGGAACACATTCTTTATGATAGTGGCAAATTTGTCATTCAGTTTCGGAATCCTGAAAATTCATTTCTGTACCAGAAAAAACTGATTTTTAATACAGAGACAATTTATTACAGCTAGATCATATTTGAACTCAAGCTGGTTTTCTTCAAAGGAGGAATGAATTAAATTTCAATTCTAGTCTGGGTGTCCAGCATACGGAATTTTATTCATAAAAAAGCCTTTCTCCGGCATCTTTTGAATTGCTAATTAAATTGCTTCTCTTCTGAGCAAAAGATTTGTGTGACTTTTAAATATCTCTGTCAAAGCTCACAGTCAGGGTGGTCTTGCTCCACTAAGAGTAGCATGTTGGCAGACTTAAATCATAACAGCTGCTCACAGATGATGACCACTTCCAAGTAGGAGCCATCATGGCAGCTGATTACTCTGCTGCAGTGACCAGCCTGCTTTGTGCAGTACAGCATCTTTTCCAGTCCGACAGAAATGCCTGCCAGGAAATCCTTTATTGCTGCAATATTTCACTGAGAACAGTGTGTTGGTCTTAAAGATCAAACCTGAAGGTCTTTTTGGAGTATGATATTCTTTATTCCTCCTTGGTAACAGGAAAATTTGAAGGTATCATAGAATCATTGAATCGTTTAGGTTCAAAAAGGGCCTATGATCAGCGACTCCAACTGATAAGCTATCACTGCCAAATCCACATCTACAGTTAATGACCGCACATTTGGAATTGAAAATTCATATTACTTGCAGATGTATTCATGGTTGAGTTCACTAGAAAGGAGGAAACATTGAAATAAGTTCTATGAAATTTTATAAAATGCATAAAGAAATCAGTTGGAAAAAAAAAGTTACTGTGATGGTATCAGTTACCAGAAACTCAAATTTTAAGTGGAAACATAAGTTAAAAATTAACATTAAGTGGTATGCCATTCTATATCAGTGTTTTTATTTCAAATTCTAGTCTTCAAAAATAATACTCTTTTACTAGACAAACAAAATGACATTTACCTTGTAAATGTCTAAATTTGCTGATTCTGCTTCTCAGATATTCCTGGATAGGAAGACTTCTTTATAATCTCTGTCTGAAGACTCTTTTGCTCTTTACTTTCTGCCCAAAGTTTGAGGCAAAATGGTATACACCTAAAAGTGTTTGAGTGAGTGATCTATGTCCATGACAAAGTGATGTTGCTGTGCAATGGCACTCACAAGAGTGGCTAAAATCCTAAAAAGATTAGTTTATGAGGGTGCATATTTTGAATTATTAATTACAATAGCTGTGCTTAAGTTCTTCTTATAGATATATTACTGCTCCCAAGTAATGTTGTTAATACTTCCTAGCACAATATTAACCCGTTCAGTTGGCATATGGAACAGTACTTTAATGACACTTAATTGCCACCAGAATAGATCGTAAATTGTAGGATTTTTTTGTTCAAGCTTGCTTTTGAAATCAAACAGTTAATTTCTAAACAAGAACAGTTTTTTACCTTTTTGTCTCTAATGATACCTTTGTCTCAATAAAATAGTTACCATCCAGCAAACAGAAGTGGAAATAGGACTTTATAAATTCAGAGGTAACAGAAGTTGAGAGAGAAACAGAGCTAGTATTTCGGCAAACTATTAAATAAGTTGTATCTGTAATAAAATGTAAAATGTCAAGTAAGCAAACTGATTGTTCAGATAAAAATGTGGAACAAGTAGTATTAAATGGAAATAAAAGTTATTTAACTAAAATTAATTATGTTAAGACTTGAAATAATTGTATTTATTTTAATGTAAATAGTGTCCCCAAATCCATAGACTAGCTTTGTGCTACAACTGGATCTTACATTTAAAAGTTCTAACATTGAATGAGAAAGGATGTAAAACCTTCAGATCATGAAGAAATTTTCATTTTTTCTGTAATATTTTCATCCTAAATTTTCTTTAGCTTACTGGAATTTTACTGCATGTTCAATCCAAGGAAGCTTAAAAAAAAAAAAAAGTATCTATCTAAAACTTAGGCTTGCTGAGGCACCACTGAGGACAGATATTGCTGTTATTATACACATCATATTGAAGTGAAACTTTTTAGGCCTTGCGAGGTCTCTGACTATCCTTTCAAATCAGTCTTGAGAATAAAAGACAAAAAAATCTAATAATGTGGTTTTATTTATATTAAAAAACAGAAATTAACATGTGATCATACTTAGCAAGCAACATAATTAATGCAATTAGTGGATGTCCATGAAAGAAAAAGAGGCTTTTTTCTCTTTTTCCATGAGACTACAGCCAGTCTTATATGCAACAATTTAGCTATTGCCTATTGCATACCTTTGGAACTGTAAGGCAAATATTGGTGATCATAGAGATGGAAGGTTGTTAAAGCATGAATAGCTAAAAGCAGGTTTAGATTCTGAAATGTAATGTATCAAGACATGGGAAGAAATATATACATGTTTCAATTATTCTTAGCAAGAAGCCTTGTCTTCCATTTTTTTCGTACCTAGCCTCATGATTTTCCAGTTTTATTGCTTCTTGTTTATTTTACAAAACACAACTGATTCCACCCACAAAAGCTGGAATATTGAACCTCCTGCTTTGATGGTTTTCCATGGTTTTGCAACAGATTAGGAAATTAACAAAGGATGGAAAGACAGAAGAAAGACAGAAAGAAGGAAAGGACAGAAGGACTGAAGGATGGAAGGATGGATGAAAGGATAGATGGAAGAGAGAAAGAGAGAGAGAAAGAGAAGGAAAGCGAGAGAGAAGGAGGAAGGAAGGAAGGAAGGAAGGAAGGAAGGAAGGAAGGAAGGAAGGAAGGAAGGAAGGAAGGAAGGAAGGAAGGAAGGAAGGAAGGAAGGAAAAGAAAGAAAGAAAGAAAGAAAGAAAGAAAGAAAGAAAGAAAGAAAGAAAGAAAGAAAGAAAGAAAGAAAGAAAGAAAGAAAGAAAAAGAAAGAAAGAAAGAAAGAAAGAAAGAAAGAAAGAAAGAAAGAAAGAAAGAAAGAAAGAAAGAAAGAAAGAAAGAAAGAAAGAAAGAAAGAAAAAACTGAAGATACTTTACTGTATAAACCCATTCCTAAATGAATAGTTTCTGGGGAGACATTCTAGCTATGTCCTCAAAACCCAGTGCATTTATTTCCTGATGGAGGAAGCTGCTCCGGTGATTTTCATTTGTGTCATGGCATTGTTTTCTAACTCTAAAGTCTGTAATGGCTGTTCTGCAGATCCTGCAGCACTGTGCCTAAAAACACCATTTTCTTCCTGTGCTGCATTTTCATCTCAATAATGTTATTTGTACCCCCAGTGAATATCCAGTTTATCCTCTTCTTGTACAGAAGATTTTGAGATCTCCAAATATGAACATTAAACTCCTGCAATGTTTGAATAAAGTTTTACAAGGGCAGCTTGGCTTTCAGGACAGTACATGCCAATGAGCTTCAATCTTCATTTATTTGGTCCCTGCCATTCCATGTCTCTTTATTATACTTGGGTCAGCAATTTTATCCCCTACTTTAGAACTGAATTTGCCTGTGATCAGAGAATGCTGAGTAAAGTTTTCTCTACTGTAACTCCACAGTGGATTACTTACATGAAGAATTAATTTGGCTCAGAGTATTTGGCATAACATCAATGTGTTACCGTAGCTTCTCTAGGCTTCTTTATTTTCATTATCATTGGCTACTCTGCTTGGTACTTAAACTTGAGTAGTGGTCAGATTTATCTGTGATTTTTAGAGAGGGATTAAAGTAAACTTGACACAGGCAGAATTATTTCCTAAAACACGGTGCTTCTTACTCAGATCTGTCTAAAACCTTCACATATGGCCAAAACTGCGAATCCTGAATGGGAGGTAGGAACTGAGGGGATAAAACACACAGCACAGTTATAGGAAATTAGGAGGATATCCTTTGTTAAACCTGGAGAACAAAATGCAGGGGATTTGTGAGGCATAATGTTGACTGGAACACACTATGAATTGCACAATGTTACATTCTGTCAAAAAGCGGCCAAAAATATTTGCAAATTTGATCCTTATGTGGTGAAATTCCACTTCATTTTAGACTTGATTATTCTATATAGCAACATAATAAGTGTCATTTAATCCTCTCTGTTCTGCTGACATCACTAGAAAGTCAAAGAGATTTGGTGCTGTTCTGTTACTTTTCTGTGCCTTATGCAAAATATATCATTGATATCTTTTTCCATTGACAAGGAAATTCCCATAGTGGTCAGTTATGTCAGTGACTTTTGTCCCTAACCTTGAAATGTAGCAGCATCTGCAGAAGAGTTAGAAAATACAATAAATTGCTACATTTTGTGCCATATTTTCATCTTCTGGAGATACTAATTTAGGGCTTTCCTGGGTCACCTGGAAAGGCCTTTTAGGGTTTTTTTTCCACTGTAATATAAGAAGGTATCTTTTCTTTAATGGGAGAAAAATACAGGCAGTATTTTTTTCTTTTTCCTATGACATCCTCCAAAGCTTGGAAATAGATAATTTCAGGTGCTAAATTGGCTAAATGACATTAAAAATCTCAGACTTCTCTGGTCCTATTCTAAGTTTAGGGAAAAAAGTAGAAACTGATTTTTAGGTCAGAAAGGAATCCATCTCTAGGTTAGAATAGCCATCTGCATGACTTCGAAATTTCACTTAGCATGTTCCTCGTGTTACAGGAAAATTAAATTTTGACAAATAATGACTCTAGTATCTTATATCCCTCTCTCTCCTTTGAGTAGCACATTGTAGCTGCAGCTCTTGTTTTTTGTGGTTTTTTTCCCCAGCTGCACAATTTTATTATAGGATATCAGTGATATTACTGCAATGCCTGAATCTCTTGTAGCAGACTCCAAGACAGAGGTCCCTGCTAAATCATGCTCTTGAGTGGTTTTCTTTTCATTCCAGCAGTACTTGTTATTTGCTCTTTCTCTGTATGCTGCATAATGGATCCATAGTGGCTGCTGCCTCTGAAACAATACCATGTTGGATATATATATGAGCTGAGAAAACTTAGTTGCATGATTTCCAGTCAGATTGTGGAAGTTCTCCTTGGCATTAGGCTGAAGAATATTTAACCATGACACCTTACAAAGATAATCAAATGCAGAATCACAGACTTATTTGATGAAAGTGTCCAAACTCATCAAGTAATTTCTATAAATAGCTTTCATCTGGTTAAGCATCAGCAAAAGCAATTTGCTGGGTATACTATAAAATAAACACAAAACAGGAGAGAGACAAATCATATTGAACATACTGTGACATTACCAGAGTGGTGGGTTTGAAGTTTGCAGTGAATGTTTTGCTAGGCCATCACAACCCACCTGTAGGGCTAAAGTGCTTCTTCAGACCCTGAGACAGGCTGGAGAATGAAAAGGAGATGATGTTCATGTGTTTCTTACAGAGCAAGTCAACAAAGAAACCAATAAAATAAGCAGAGACCAACTCGGACCTTTGCTGTCTGATACAGGTATTTGACAGAAGACCTGAGGTGGCATATAGAGGTCACCTTTCCTGCTGCTGGCCAGCTGTAAAAGGCCATGGTTCCTCCTGAGGACCCCTGTACCAGAGACATATTTCCAAGCTGGAAAGCTTTCCAGAAACTGACAATATCAGTCTGTGGAGAAAAAGCCAAAATTTCACCATGGAAAGGTTGGTGTATGACAGTGTGCATTCAGTCCCATACTCACACACAGAAAGAGCAGTGACCTGCTGGGCTACCTTGATAGAAAATGGAATAATTTCATAGAAAAGAAAGCACAAGAACAGATCTATTTTGACAGACACAAAATGTATTTCTGTAGAAGATGTACCAATAAGAATTAGATAAGTTTTGTAGTTAACCTTTTGTATGTAGTAGAACACAGGAACTTTGGGGTTTTTTCTGAATTATTAATGTGCTTTATATTCCTGCAAAGGAACTTCATTGTATTTTATTGTACATTTTGTTTAGTTATCAGAAACCGAAATCTTTTTTTTCATGGTTTTTTTCCTTTCATTGCTGTTTGTGGGAGTGACCCACGACACACTTTTCTTTTTGCTTTGAAGAAAATCTCTTGCCTGGGAGAAATAATTTATTGTTTGTGTTTGAATACGTATGAATATATGTTGATGGTTGTCCTTATGACCCTCTTTGTGGAAATTATATACACAACATCGTACAAGTACCAAACAGTGGTAATTTTGAGACTTATAAAAGAATTTTGGGAAAAGGATTTAGCTTTGTAACTCAAGGACCTCTATAATAGCAAACAATTATCTACCTTGCCTGCAACAGTAAAGATGGATAATATAGCAATGTGATTTAAAAATTGATCTTAGCTCCACTCAGCTGAGCATAAAGGAAAATATATGACCTGCTGAGGACACATATTGAGCCTGCAGCATACAGTATATCACTGCCAAAAGTTAGAAAAGTCTTTAAAAGACCTTGGTACTATGAATCAAGTTTTCCATTGCATGGAAATTTCTAGCTGAACTTTCATTTGACCTTGAAAAACTTACATTGTAGCCAATGATCACCTCATACCAGCAGTGTACACACAATATTCTGAAACTTTTATTCCATGCATGTTTTAAGAAGTGCCTGTTCCTGATTCAGCTGGAGAAGTTGAAGACCTTTCTATGGCAAAATCATAGGCTTCCACAGGGTTATTTTAGGCTGTCGCTGTTTCAGACTACTGGGTCCTTTAGAACTAGGCTGCCATCTATTCGTAGCTTTATGCAATATATAAAGGGCTGGACATATGGAAGACCTCAGCCACTTGAAATACACAGCAAGGTAATTAATAGTGGTACAGATTTTCTGAACTCCCCTCTCAATGATAGAGGCCAGGATTCCAAAATGTTGCTGAAATTTCCTGCAGCTGGAAATTTAAGAAGTGCAGATGTGTTCCTATATATTTACAAAATGGAAAATAATTTAGGTAAAACACCAGCGGAAGGAATTAAAGCTGAAGTGCTTTCCATATCTCTTGCCGTTGGCTCTGCCAGCATACACAGTCAGTTTCTGCATGATGGCTGATGTGCCTTTGTTAAAATATGATCCCTTGACAGTGTCTCCCATGCTGCCATTCAGTTTCCCTTTAGCTTTTGGAGGCTGGTGGGCACTTCTAAAAAGCTTATAACAGAACACCTCATTGCTGAGTACATTGCCAGCTGGTTTCAGGTCCTACACCAACAACAAAAAAGTGGGCTGGGTTCATTGCTGACAGGCACATGGAAGATATTCAACAGATCCTTACCTCACATCAGGCAGCAAAATTTCATCTTCATTCAATTCAAGCAATATTTGATTTCTGTCACATAAAGGACATGAAGATTTTTTTACATCTGTCGCAGTGACTAACATTGCTCTCACTATAGGATTTAATAGTGCAATAGAAAGCAATGAAAATAATTAATAAAAGAAATAGAAAAAAAATATAAATTTGTTGTCATATACTTTCCTGCTCGTGGTCACTGGAGATCCCACAGTTTATCACTAATTATATGAAAGAAAAAGGTGTTGAATGGTTCTTTCTATAAGCAAAGGATGAACCCTTTGCTGTATAGAATTTTGATGAAATTTGTTCAAAACAGTGTGATCCTTATATTTTATATTTCATTCTTTATTATTTAGGGTTTTTTTTTTCCAGAAAGTAAGGCCATCTTTTTGTCTCTAAGGAAATTGTGCCAAGTGCCATTTGCTCTTAAAATACCACAAATGTTTGTGGCTTTTGTAAACAGAAAAAAAATCATAAACTCTTGCTAATAAAGACTGCATATGAGGAGATAGATACCATGTAAAGTTAACATGGTAGAAGAGTTGAGTTGTCCGTGACATAGCTGTGAAAAACACTACCTCACCATTTCTTTCTCCTTCTCCGTATTCTTTGCCAGAGTTGAATTGGAGGGAATTTTTCTTCATCTACACCCTCACTACTGCAAGTAATAAATCTCTGACAAAGTCTGTATTTAATCAGCTGAAATCAGACCAAAGCTCATACTATGTAGAGCTGCCCAAGTCAACAACAGGCTGCCTAAATTCCAAAAATCAGTTTGACTTTGTTACCTGTGAACTATTAGCTTGCAAGTGTCAGCTAACAGGAGAAAAAGGAGATGATATAAGTTACGATTTTTCTGTAATTTTCTTGTGGCTCAACAGATGCAACTGGAAGCAGAATTTGGCACCATCTTATGACTTTGGATTATTAAAAAAAGTTTATTAATTTAGGCCCTACTGCTGTGCAATTTGACATATCAGATTAAGGACTCTGGATTCATCTCTGAAGCAGAATGACAGAAACCATATTATAAAAGATTGAAAATTATAGTCCTTCTTTCTCCATAGAACTTCTGTTTGACTTCAGATGTCTGAAAACAGTACTGCAGTTATTCATATTTAGGCCTGTCCACTTTGGTTTTTTATTTTTGTTTTGTTTTGCTTTTTTTTTTATATATATACCCATCCCATGACATTGTTCTGCTAGTCATGTTTTGAATCCTTGCCAAGAAATTTTTTCACTGCATTAAAGAGGGCATCTGGATATATCTTAAACATTTCTCAACCTCTCCCCTTCCTTTCTTCAGCACTAAATGGTTTCCCCCCAATATAGATGTGGAAATGGTGAGGTTTTCTTGATTTTAAATCATTAAATGAATTAAAAGACAGGGATTTGCCTTATGATCTCATTACCACTGCCTTTAAACTGAAAAAAATCTTCTGAACTTATATGAAAATAAATTGACTTTGAACAGGAGTGAGAAAAAATTACATTGTGCTAGAATTTTTTTTAACATATGCCAGAGTGACTTACGGTCTGAAAACTGATTAAGAAAAATAGCTGTCTTGAAAGGTGTGCTCTTAAAACACCCTTAGATGCACTTATGGAAAGCACCACATAACCTAGGGAGGCGGCACCTGAGCAGCTATGAAGAAATTATTTTTTGAACTTGTAAAACTAAATAGATTGTATAATATTTTACATATGATAGCTCATCCTGCAGTTAGCACAACAGTCTCTGGTCTTTTGCAGGTATGTTGATTGTCTAAAATATGGAAGATCTATTACATTGCCTGTTAACTTTTGTAAGATTTATATTAAAGAAAAACAGAGACCATGCCCATTCAAAGCCCTAGAAATTAATATGTTAGGTTTTTTTCACTGTTTAATTTTCCCATTTGAGTCATTGTCCTTGGGAATACTTTGGATTCCTTCTTTGCATAGGCCACTGGAGAAAAGCACTCAGTAGACCTTGTAAGGCACAGCTGTGGTGTCCTCACCTTGACCAGTTCTATGTGGCATCCTTATTTCATGCAGCTGAATGTGAATTTTGCTGTGAAATTTACTGTGAGTGGTTTCAAGCTGAAGGCTTCTCTCATGCTAGGAAGCTAATTCAAATCCCAGCAATTACCCATACAAGAAATCTCATTGACATTGGAGTAAAAATGGAGTGAGAATAGACTCCATTGCATGGCTGTGTTGCTGCCATTCTCATCCCCTTTTATTATGTATTCATATCGTTGCTGCATTCTTGTTATTTTCCCCTTTTTTCCAGTTCACCTACCACACAAGTGTACTTTTGCCACTCCTTTTCTGCAGCTGAGCTGAAAAGCAGCAGAACTCCACCGTTTTCATCCATGAAGTATCTGACCCTGCTTTTTCAATCCATAATTCATTGAGTTCTGTGAAAGCCACTTCAGTGATTGCCATCTCAGGAAAGGAAAACAGGAGGGTTTTTCATGAATCCAACTGAACTGTTCCGATGGAGAGGAAATGTGGAAATGATCTACACACCCATGTGGTGCATCATCCCTATGTGCACTCAAGCCATGAGGGAGACAGACAGTGAGTGCTATCTCATCCTGGGAGCACCCAGCTGCAGCATTCAGAGGCATTTCACAGGTGGCTGAGGCCTTTTTCAGGTTTTAATTCCTACTGATGACAACAGACTGCTTCTGATTTGGGGGGAGAAGGGGGTGTTTGTGTCTTTTTTGTTTGTTTTGGTTTGTTTTAAATATTTTAGCGGTAACTAGAACCTGGAAGAACTAGAAAATATCCTTTGAAATGCTTCAGGTATGTCAGCTGTGCACTGGGGAAGGAAGGAAGGAAGGAAGGAATTCTGGAAAGAATTCTGGAAGGAAGGAATTCAGGAAGGACTTCAGGAAGGACGGAATTCTGGAAGGAAGGAATTCTGGAAGGAATTCTGGTAGGAATTCAGGAATTCAGGAAGGAAGGAAGAATTGGAGATTACAAAAGAAATATCTTTACCTCACAGAAAATCTGCAATATTTGACAAATTTTTTTGTTAGAAAAGCTTGCAAACCTTTTAAAACATTTTTTTCCTATGAACTCTTGGAAAAGATGCTAAATCAATCAGATTTAAGAATATAAGAACACTTCTTGACTTTGACCAATGCTCTGCCAAGGCCTGGACCCTGTCTGATAGGTTGTAGGAGTCAATGGTGCCTGTCTAGGTCAGACTGTAAGAGGAGAAGAAGCAGGATGCACTCCAATTTCATAGGAGTCCCTGCTTCCCCTGGGATGAATCTTAGTGACTTGGTGCTGAGATGGTTTAAAATACATCTTCCTAAGAAACCAGCACAATTGGTTTGAATGCTAACTATTTTACATCATTCACAGCCTGTAACGGCTTTGCAGTTTTGTATTTATTCACAGATTTGCTATATATTCTAGAAAATATTTTGTTTTGCTGCATGGAAAAGACATGCAAAACCTTTCATGGTGGAGATGAATGTCAGACAAACTCCCAATTTTGCCTTTTCAACAGTGCACCTCCTGCTGCCTGTAATATCTTCCACAGCAAAAGAAGATCTTCTGTAAAACCACAAGTGTAGCAAATTATGAAGTTTCACAGTATACTTTCTGTGATTTTAAACATAAAGCACAAATTATTCCCTAAATAGATGTTGATAACGTCTTCTCATAGTTCATCTTAAGCCATTTTGTCACTGTGTAGTCACAAGGCTTAGGAATAAATATAAGTAATAGCTTCAACATCATCACCTTAATTAGAAATTCATAAAACCTTTCAAACCTATTTTAAGTGATTTTTAATCACTTCATTTGGGTTCCACAAGAATAAAAAACTCTGCATTATTATGCCTTGTTATATTATTCTAGTCTTCTAATAACATCTGAACACAGCATTTAAAAAAAGTTGAACTATGCAACAAAATACTCATAAGTGACCGTGGCCTGAGACTATGTATAGTGTGTGAAAGGAACACATGTATTTTGGAGAAGAGTATGTAAATTCATTGACTGTGCATGCATCCAGGAGAGAAGAAGTTATTTTGAATTTGTTTTCAAATTACAAACTATGTATCTGTTGATTTTACTGAAACTCCAATGTGAAAAACAAAATCAAACCAAATTAGGGCCTCAAGATGAAAATCATCAATGACAAAAATGATTGTATTCTAAGCAGCTGTTAATCAAAATAACCAAGAACTGAAGACAGTCTACCTTCTATAAGCTGGTTACCAGTTGATTGAGCGCATCCAACATTTCCATGAGCCTTAACAAAAGTTTTGGATGGAGGACGTTAATATTGATCATTAGCATTGACTTGCATTGAAATGTTTGCTCTGTTGCATGAGTTCATGGGCTTTGGCATCTCCAAGGGTGGTCAGAGTCGATTTAGCTCACCACTGCTTCTATTCCTGCTGAAGACCAGGGGCATTGTTTGGCCCCTCTGTGGGGGCAGAGAGTGTGTGTGTGTTCTGTGGGTATGTGGTACTTTTGCATGCACCTCTCTCGTTTCCTGGAATGAGCTATTTCTGAAGATGTAGTTTTCTTCCCACACAAAAGCTGCCCCAAATGCCAAAACCTCCACATCTGTTGACTGAAATAGCTATCTATTGAAAAATGTCACATAGTTTTCTTGTCTTTGTTTAATATCATACTATGTGTCACTATTTTGGATGTGTGTTATGCATTACAGACTTGGACTTATCTCAAAGCCCAGTTCTCACTGGTTTGGAGGACTGTTTTATTGACATTTTCTCAGAACTGCTGCCCTGCTGAGAGTAAAGTTTTCAAAACACATTGAAATAATGTATTTCCACCTTCTCTGTCAGTGGAAAGTTGGCAACTAATTAACTTAAATGCCTTTAAAATATCACTTTGGTCTCAAAAGTGCAATCAGTCGTGGTCAGAGGAAAAAGTTGCGTTTTTCCAACATTATTGATGAAATTGCCTTATCTTGCTCTTTTGGGTAGAATAAGTATTTTGCCCTTTGTGTTCCTTAAGGCAACGATTCTATCAGAAAAAACAAACAAAAAACAAAAACAAACCAAAGCAGAACAGAGTCACAGAAGAGTAGGTTTCTAGTTTATGCCCCTTCCTTCCTCATCATTAACATCACGTTGTTACCTACCAGATCCATTGCAATACAAATCATATAATAGGAGTAAAGTCGGGTTCGTTTGCCTTAACTTTGTTGTCCAGCTATTGTGAATCTGGTAATGCAGAGCTCCCAGCTTGGAGTTCCTGACCTGCATCAAAACAGCTGTAACTGAGCTCTCCATGTGCTTTTCATGCATTTGCCTTTAGATAGTTAACATTGTGGATTGGTTCATCACATAGTGAAGAAGTTGACACTGCTTATTTTCTTGTGTGGTATCATTTTACCAATAGTGACCTCTACAATGAATAAAAGCACTTAACATTACTTTGCTAACACACTGGACAAAACCCAAAAATGTAAGGAATCAGATTACAGCTACAACACAGAAATCTACATTACAAATGTAAAATTTTAACAGCATAAATAACATAGCAGAACAACTTCTTCACCTGTCAAATACTGGTACGTCACAACAACAACAGTTACATCACCTGTACATAACTGATGTTGATAAAACATTTTATTAATAAAATGAGTGGGTCAGTTCAAAATCACTTAATCATAAAATAGCTTGTGTTGGAAAAACCTTTAACAGCCATTTAGTCCAACCCTTGCTGCAGTGAGCAGGGACATTTTCTGCTAGATCAGGTTGCTCTGAGCTCTCTCCAACCTGATCATGAATCTTTCCAGGGACAGGGCACCCCCTCTGGGCACCTTATCCCAATGTCTTACCACCTTCACTGTAAAATTTATTCCTTATATCTAGTTTTAATCTACTCTTTTTTAGCTTAAAAACATTACCCCTTTTCTTATTGCAACAGACCCTGTTTAAAATGTGTCTCCATCTTTCTTGTATGCCTCCTTTAAGTGTCGAAAGGAGGAACATTGAAAATTGTCATAATAGATACCCAAGACAGGTTTGTTACTTGTATCTGCTCTCCACGTAAAACACCTAATAAAAAGGTGTTTGGAAAGCAACAATATTTTCACTTCATAACTTAAAGCTGAAAGGAGGGGATTTTAGACAGTCAATGTTTTATTTGTTTGGAAAAATTAACATGAACGTGAAAACTGTGGTGTTAGGCTACCATAACTTCATCTCGAGGAATCAGTCCAAAATCTTTGTTTTTTCTCATGTCATTCCAGAGGCCTGAGAAAAATCTTCAGACTGTGCTGCAGCTGATATCAGCTGGAAGAGCAGACAGCAGGAAAAAGAAGGGATGGAAATGAGGGGAGAAAAATGACCAATGCCCATCATCCTAATCAATCAGGCTGATTCAATAGGCTAACAGGAAATCACTGAACATAAAAGGTTTGATACAAGATGCAAATCAGCTAAAAAGCCTCAGATGTGGACAACATTGAAGTAATTTTTGTTTTTTAAAGATGGCTGTCCAGGATGCACTTGCGTCTGGGGCTGGAAGGAGACTTCCTCATTCCCTCCTTAATTTCTCTTGAGCACAGTGGAGGGAGTTCAGCTTTGGTGCCTTTGCCCACTTGCCATGTTTGTCATGTGTGAGTGATTCTCCATCTTTCCAGAATGGAGCCATGCTGTCCCACTCAGGAATCTGCCTCCTAAACAGTAGGGCTGAGGGAAGGGAGGGCTCGGCTGTGGAAATCTTGCGGAGATGTGCCTCAGCTGCATCCCATTCCACAAAAAAATATTTTATGCAGTGCTTATATTTTTGTGATAAAAGCATTTCAGGGGTGGCTACTGGAATTGTGCTGCTTAAAATATGAATTCAAAATTCACAGCTTATCAATAAAACCACATTGACTTTCATAGAGGTTGTCTAGTGAATTTGAGTACAGCAGTGCAAACATTTACTTACATCATGTCCACAACTGATAAACTGCAGTTGCTAATTAGATCTTGGTTAAGCTTTCCCCTTCCTGCTTTTCTGCAAACCTTTAACATTTGAGGATGCATTTGCATGCTCCAGTCCACACAAGCACTGAAGGAAGAGCTTGTTTAGGTAACAAGATAAGGAGGTGCTCTCTCCACTTTTGGGTTTTAGCTGCCACGGAGGTACCAGTTCCCAGGATTCACAGCTGCTGCTTATTCAGGCAGCTCTGTGGTTTGTGCTGCATATTAATTTCTGTCCAACATGGGAATTCAATTTGTACTGTACATTTCATTTCTTCACAGATTTAGATTTATTTCATGTTCTCTGCTTTTAATTAACTCTCTGGCACAGCTGCTGGACGGGATATAAAAACTCATTGCTCTCCCTGTGTTAGGAGTACACCACCAATCATTTAGCACTTAGATGGTGGCACAGGAGCTATCAGTTTCCATGGCAACCAAGGCCGTGGTGATTGATTCCTTGCCAGTATGGCATCACCACAGGGATCGAGGCTTGTAATTTTTGTATGCTTGCAACATCCATCTAATTAAAATGGGATTAGAGAATCATCCCTGTATATGTTCAACAACTACACTGCAATCCATTTATGTAAATGTCAGCTCTATTCACCACAGTAGTTGGAGTGTTTATGAAGAAACAGTTGTTTTGCTCCTAGTGTCTTGCAGAGGGGAGGAGGGGAGGGATGAAAAGAGTAATATGAATACAGCATTATTTTGACTCCTAAATAAAAAAAGTAATGCCTTCACTGTTGCACAAGTGCTATGCAAATTCTTACCTCTTTCCAAATCTGAATCATGACTACAGGGACCAAAGATGGCAGAGCTGTTACAGTTCTGCACATGTGCTGATGGCTAGCACAGGAAAATGTACTGAGTCTGTCTTGAAAATGCATTAATTAATTTAGTGTGTATGAATTATTCATTTGTCAAAAGCTTTTAATTCATATGATTGATTTTAGTACCGTGGCATCTCTTGAGAGCAAAGTAATCCTTGTATTCTCATAATTTTTCCTTCATGGAGCGTTTCTCAAATCTGATACAGTTGTTTGGAAATTTGTGAAGTCTTTGCAGATCAGGAACGATGACAGATTCGTAAAATGCAAGGAGACTGCAGATGAAAAGAGAAGCACATGGACTTCTGGAGGGTTATAAGTGAAGTCAGGTTCTCTACATCACTAGATGCAAATGCAGAGTCAAATAAAACCCCAAAAGACAGAAGGTGACTGATCAAATAGTATTTTTCCTGTATCTCTCAATTTCTTCTGCATAATTCTGACAAAGTATTAAAAATTAACATGAAAACTGCAGTTTGCAGTACCTAATGGTCTCATGTCTGTTTTCATTTCATTTTGCAGTCTACTTCTCTACTGTAAAACTTAAAACGATTATACAAATTTTAGATAAAATTAATAGTCCTTAGGGTTTTATCTAAAAGCCAATTGATCCTAGTCATGTGGATTTTTATTGTTTTTTATGTCCATTTCCTTGCTCAACAAATGAAAACTGAGTGTATAACAGGCAACAATATACAGATGGTAGAAATGCTATATACAACACAAGAATGCTATGCTTTATCATAATGCCACAAAATCCTTCCTCATGAACCAATCCCACCCTGCTCCATGAGAAAAGAAATCACAGTGTCACCACAGTTGTGGAGCTATTGCAAAACCTTCTACAAAAACTGTAGAGGTATAGGATTGAAGATTGTTTGTACCTTGTGAAAGCTATAATAACAAGTGCCTCCATCACTTTGGCTTAAAATGATCTAATCCACCCTAAAATCCATACACAAAACCCCTGCAAAACAACAAGAAACACCCACATGGAAAAAGGCAATGCTAGAAGTAATAAAAAATCTCCAGGCACCTTCCTGCCAAATGAAAGCCCTGCCTTCCTCCTTAGGGCAAGCCCAGGAGGCATTCAATCATCTTGCCTCTTGATGCATTTTACCTGAGAGAGAGAAATCCTTCCTTCAGGATGGAATGTCTGCCAGGTGTGAATCAATCTTCAAGATATTTCTGACACTTTCACTTAGTTTTCATACAGAGAGTGTCTAGCAGTTCTCTCAGATCCTTAAACGCCGCACCCCCTGTACATTAAAACAGTCTAATTACATCTTCCTCCTTCTATACCTCACAAGTAGGCCCACTTGTTTAGGAAAAGGCTTTGGAACTTTAATCGTCAAAAAATTCAAGCACCTAGAAAATGTTATCTGAAACTGCAATTTGAATGATTATCTCAGTGAATCCTACATTTCTTAGGAGATTATGAGCAGTTACCCCCAAAATAGAACCTAAAAACCACTTTAAATTTACAGATGGAGACAGAACAACACCAAGGAGAAAACTTTAAAATATTTTCTCTGTAGAACAGAAGGAATACTTTCCTAAACAAATGCATAAGAAATTCAGTGTTGTCTTTGAATATTCCTGTGCCACTTTTGCAGATTTAATTCAGCTACTGAAGTGCAAGAACAGATTCCTATCTCTGCCTCAAATAATTTTCACAACATAGCCATTCATACAGTTTCAGCACCGCCAGCTCTTGAATATCCTGAAATTATGCTGTGTTAAATGTGGTCTGGGCTGGTGCTTCTGTGTAATCCCTCTGCAGATAATACAGATTGTCACCAGCAAACAGCAATTCATCTTTGTGCAGTTTCATGGCAGGCACAGCAATAGGAACTAGGGAAGGTCGCCCAAGAATTTTGATTAAGGTTTCAGTTTAGCAGTAGGCCATCTGGGTTTTAGGTAGACAAATAAAATATTACAACTGGAAACTGGTATCTGTATGTGTGACTTTAAAATGTGTAGATTTTCCCATTTGTTTGGTTCCACTCTGAGCCAGTGCTCTGTTAGGATTGGTTACCTTGCCTCCCTCCCTTGGCTCAGTATCACAGACACTGTAGGTTCTGCTCTTACCAGTAATAATTTAAGCTGATGCTGCATCATCCCCATATTTGCAAGCAGCGTGTTCTTGGTGTTTCCCTCTGCAGAAAGAGAACTAACTCCAGGCAGTTCAGTTAACCTGTCATTGCAGCATGTGAAGGATTGCCATAAGGTAGAGTAAATCATGGATGCTGAAGAAAAAATCTTGGGAAATAACTGTTCCAAATATCATGGAAAATGTTTTCAAGACTTTAAAATAACAAATACAGTGGAAGAAACAAGCTTCAGACTGTGAAGCATAGAAAATAATGGCAATGAAGCTCAGTATTTTAAAGTAAAATATAGCAATGGAAATAAAATTATGTTGATAATGGAGACATGGTGTGTGTAGCCAAAATCATTCATATTCCCATAGACAAAATTATCTACTGCAGACTTGTTCCCTGCTTCCTTTCCAGGCAAGTGGTCTGGCTGTCTCTCATCCCTTACAGTTAGCAGAGGATGCTGGCCAGGGAAAGGTGCCAGTCAAACATCTGCATCCCCTGCTTGCAGAGCAGTCTGCAAGGACTACACAACAAACTCCTTTACCTCCTTGGCTCTCTGAAAGCACCATCGTAAATGGTGTCTAATACTACTTCTTAAGCCGTCCTTGGTGTCCCTGGTGAACTCAGAATACCCCTTCTCACCTATCAAAACCAACCACAGGGAGCATTTTTATTATTCTTATTTTTATTTTTGAATGTGAATAGCTGCACACCGAACACAGCTGAGACAACTCAACTCACTTCATCCAAGACAATGTAGAGCCTTCAGATGCTCTACTTGGGCCTATGTTTACATGAAGCATCCTGTGCTGACAGCATCCTGTCATCTCTGCAGATGGCGTTTTTAGCCTTTCACACAGGTAGATTCCAAAGGCTATTTACTTTTTAAATTTCTGGACAAAATCTCACTACGCTAATCATTTGCAATGTATCTTTTAGTAGCCTTTTGTTTATCTCTAGGAGTGATCTGAATGTGGACTTATTAAAATTTTTGATAGTTAATAGCTGAAGAGACATTGCTAGTGAAGTGAAACTGCTGATCTCTTGTTTTTCTCCTGTTGTGGGAAACTACTGATCATGGAAAGTAACCAAGGGTATTTTCCAAAGGTTATTTTTTCCAGACTCATGGCTGAAATAATAATGCCATACCTAATATTCATATTGAAGAATTTTACAGCTAATATAAATAACCATCCTAGGTCATGCCTGAAATAGATTTTGAAAGATATGTTTGTGCTTCATGTATAGTTTTATGTTTTTGTCACAGCTGTGGAGCTGTTAGTGATCATAAGTAACACTGGGAGGACTATGGAGAGCTCTAAGGGGCTGAGAAATTTAGTGACTAGCATCTGATTACAGGTCCTGCCTCAAAGAATGTCTCCTGCCCTGTGGTCCCATGTTCTCCATTTCTGATGTCTGACAAGGAGTAGAGCATGGCTCTACCTCAGGCTGTGACGTTAAAGCTTTTGTCTCACTCGCAATGGACAGTAAATTGTATGTTTTATATTATTTTCTGCTACTAGTGCCTGCCAGAACATCTTGGTGGAAGTACAGCTTCATGAGCCATGCTACTTTTCCTATTCGTGCAGAACTTTTCATCAGAGCCACTGCATGCAATGTTTTCAAGGTTAAATGGAAGTCACTTGGGCCAGAACAGAGCTACAAATGGAGCACCACCCACCACTTCAGATCCCTCAGGCTGGCTCTTTCCAAAAAGCTCAGTGGAAAGTCCTAGTCAGTAGTTTTCAATCTGTAGAGTGAACACCAGTGGGCTTCTCCTTGTTACTGTCCTCCCTCACTGCCTGTTGCTCCCAAACTGTGGGTAGGTACAGGACCTGAGATGAGATCTCAGTGATAACAAAGTTTCTAGGAGACTTTACGTGCTCACACAGATGTGAGACAAGATTTGAAATCTAGATGACGTATCAGAAAGCAAAGAAACCAGCTTGCAGAATCCACAGGGCGAAACAAAGGAAAATGAAGTCTCACCAGCGGTTATTCCTCTGTGTGTTAGGGTAGGATTGAATGGGTTCAAGTCCTTTGGGCACAGCTTTCACTCAATTTTTCTACTAGTCCTCAGGTGATGAGAAGCATCAATGGCTGTTCACTCAACTACCATCATGCTGCTTCTCTTGAGAGGAACCCCCTGCCTTTCTTGCTGCAGTCTTACCCACTTAGCAAGCAGAGATGGTTTGTTCCACCTTGACACTGCTCCTTGCATGTTCACAGTGGCTGTGGTTGCCTCACAGCATCCTCTTCTCTGTGCATACCACATTATCCTCGGGTATCTGCATCACCTCCATGACATAAGGGATTAAATGTAGACTGACTTTTTCCAGGGAGAGGGTATCTTACAGCTTCCTTTGCAGGACTTGGCCGATGGGACTCATTACATGACCAAGACTGTTGCATTTTCCTCCTTTAAAGCTGCAGAAAGCGGCAAGGATTTGGCTTTCAATTTTCACTCACCAATATTTCTAGGACTCTTTTCTTGGGCTCCTCCCTTATGTCATGAAAAAAAATCTATTTGCTTCATCCTTTCTTTGTCCATCTATTGCAGCAATTCCAATAATTTTCAGAGACTTCTGAATAAAGGCAGCATACTCAGCCCGTTTCTTTCATATGTGTCTCCCTTAGCATTTGTTTTCAGGAACGAATTTCTAGAATAAAATGTGTCCTCATGTATAAGACAAATCAGCCAGGCATTTAAAAGTATACAGAAAGGTAAGCATGAGATGACTCTCATATCTGGTGCCCTTACGTAGGTGACAGCAATAATTTCCTCTACACGTATCACTGCACTGTGCACAATCGTCACACAGGAGATTGCAAGGTGTTGAATGTGATAGGAAATGTGCAGCCTGATTATATATGCTAGAATCCAAGTGCTGCAAAACATCTCTTTTCAATGAGTTAAGGAACAAGAATTTAAAGATACCACTTAATTTTTCAACAGCAGTCAAGCAACACCACTGTTTCAAGATGAATTTGCTAATCACATGAGACTAGGGGTTGTATGTGGTGATAAAAGACTAGAAAAGCATTTCCTAGCAGGCAGCAATAGCTGTTCCAGTCTGTTTAAGTAATTTTTTTTCCTTTGCTAGTTTAGTTTCCCCTGCCCTGCTGCCTGCTTCAATTTATTTAAGTTGTAAGTGATTCCAGAGCTGGCGGAAGGCACCACATTATTGAGTGTGGAAATGAAATCCATTTGGTTGCAAGTCTGTGTGAAATTTACCCTTTACGCAGTGAGGCAATGCAAGACCTAATCACCACTGGATATCTCCACACTGCTGACTTTGGAGGAGGTCTGAGTGCTGTGTGAGCCTCTCTCAGCCCAGCTCCATGGCCATTGCTGAGGAGGTGGTGGCAGGGTAAGCTCCTCATGCTGTGCCATCGCTGTCCCTGGTGCTTGTTTGGACAGACAGCAGCTTGGTGTTACCACTCACATAGACTGAGCATCACCAGCTGGACAAACAGCTGTCAGGGTAAACAGCACCTTGTTTTCTGAGGGGTTCCTTGACAGGAGTCCACCAATAGCCCCTGGTGATGATTCAGACACATTCCTGAGCAGTGTGATTCCTCCTGTAGCTTTGCACCTTGCTTGAGATATTAGTGAGGGACTGACCATGCAGGCTGGTCAACAGCATGCCGCTCAAAGAATTCACCTCAGTAAAGACCCTTTCAGAAAGTCTAAACCAAATAGTTGAAATTAATTGCATCTCATTTCTCTCAATGCAGAGACAGGCTAAGCAAATAATCCTCATGTATGACTTGATTATTTAGGAACAATGACTAAAACTAGTGTATTAGTACTGCTCAGGCATGGAGGAAGTAATTTCTTCAAATATCTATAGCTCTTTAGTTAGATTCATATTTTCATCCTTTTTTTATACATTTTTTCACAGTATGTATACAACAGATGCTGAATTTTTCTTCCCTGGTATGTTTGAGAACAAGCCACATTCCTCAAAACAGCATTTCTGTGCATTTGCACAGTGTATCCATGAGGAAAAAGTTTGCATCCTTTATTGCTGACTCTTAAAAAAAAAAGAAAGCGAGACATAATCAGAAAGTGACAAGCCAAAGAAGTCTACAATTTTTCACAGTATATAGATTACTTATTTATTTATTTATTTATTTTGGGAATAGTCTTGGGAATAGTCTTTACAGAACAGCTTTTCCAGGCTTCTCACCAGCTAAATTACACTTTCTGCTCACTTAAAACTGACACATGTATCACTGTGCCATACCAAGAGTGAATTTTCTTCTACTTTTCTGAGAGTTTTAAACCTCATAGTAACTCATTTCACTAATAGATTTCTGTTAACAGTAGTGTTATATACTTGTCAGTCCTTTCCCTACACCTGCACCTCTTTTTCCTTCTATTCTCTTCAACCTAAGATCCTTTCCACTCTTCTTTCAAAACCTGCCATTGCTTGTGATTTTGTTTTAAAGCTGATGTTATGAAAGGCCAGGCGCAGTCTAGCCAAGACATTGAGAAAATTAAATATGCAAGACGTTTTTTAAGTTCAAATATGTTTCTGATAGTTTCTGGGTATCAGTAAGACAACAACTTTTCAAAGTCTCTCTAAATAAAACGTACATATATACATGCATACAAAAAATAATTAAGTTTTGGAGAACTTTAATACGTGTGGTCATGGTGATGTGGCAGACTCTCTCCCACTCCCCACCCCCCACTAGGGCCACACTATGGTCTCAGAATATTCTTTGAAATATTCTTTTGGAAACATTCTCTTAGCAGCCTAAAGCAGTCATTCATGACAAATGTAAAGGCACACTGAAACAACAGCAGGTATGTATTGGACATCTAAGAGCAAAGGAATTTACTCTCTCACTACATTTTCTGCTTTGGTTTCTTGCTGAAACTTAGGCTGAATTCTTTCTCATTCATTCAACAAGATTGTTTCTGTTGCTTAGGCAGCCCTGGTTATTTCCTTTTCACCTGCTACCAGACTCTCATCTGAGAAGAGATGAGCCATTTCCCTGACACTGTGACTTTACTCTTAAAATAGTGCACAGTTTCCAGAGCTACTAAAGAAGACAATTCATAAATAACCTTGCAGTCTTGTTGCAGAATTAAACAAGTTTCATAACTTGAATGCTGATCTTGATCAGCTAAGTCAGTGGTCTTGCTGAAAGCACGTAGTTTTTCTCTATGAGCTGTGTAACCCAGTAAACATTGACCCAAATGCTCAGGTATGTAGCACGTGTGGCCCAGGTACCCATGGCATGAGGGACTGACAAGAGCCTTTTCAATATAAAATTAAACTAACCTGTATGCTCAACAGTGGGAGCTGGTCAACAGCTTTTGCCATGATTTCCAAGGTAGTGAGTAGAGAGGAGACTGTGATGGGACAGTGGGATGGGTGTGGAATAGGTTCTTTGAGACCCATCTTCACAAAGGCTTCTCACCCCTACAATTGGTTGTGGCTGCTATGTAAAATATACCAAAGCTTTTTTTTTTTACTAAAAACCGAAGTGTGGTGATTCATCTGCATATTATTCATTGACCAGAGGGGCTGAGAAAAGCTAGGCAGGTACCTAGAAATATTTATCAATAGTGTCTTTTGAAAAGTCTTGAGGCACCTGTCTTACAAACTATGCATCACCATATGTAAATGCATAGAAATTTTCCAAAGGTCAAGATCCACATGTGCAGGACAGTTTGTTTCATGTCACCTTGTTATTGTTTCTACCACTTTTACATTCATATATTTCTATGTCTGTTTTATGAAATATCTTTCAAGTGATCTTATTAAAACATCTGATGTTATGGAATATTCATAGAAGGAAAATTTTGATTGTAGGTATTGTGCCTTTTTAGTCAGAGAACAAAACCAGTACCAAGTTACTTGTGTGAACAAAATGCAGCAAGCATGTCTCCCATTCTGGTGGAAGGCTGTGTGAAATTCAGTTATGGTCCATGAGTTACAATGATTCATGAGCTGAATCTTTTCAAACAAATAACAAAACTGAGCAAGAAAATAAGTATAAATATATCAAGAATTGCAGGATATTTTAGAAGAGAGGCAAATGTGCATAAATGCAAGTTCCACACAGTATTCAGTATACAAACTACAGAGTCCATTCTCAGAAAAGAAAGCCTTCCAACAACTCCTGTGTGATATTGACCCTCTGCCTGCAAAATGCAGATGATAGCATTTCCTCAGCTGAGGGGTTTGAAAATACAGTCAACAGTTATCCTTCAAAACCCATAGTCATGGAGGTTGAACAAGCATCAAAGAGACCAGGGCGATCAGGAAAAGTTCCAGTTTTAAATATATGGTAGTTTAGGGTATCATTTTAATGATGGGTAATTGAAAAACCAACCAGCCAACCTACAAAAAAAAAAAAAAAGGAAAAAAAAAAAGAAAAAAAAGGACAGAATCAAGCTGACTAGGAATAATGGTAAGAATTCTTTGTGTATAAGAAAGAGCAACAGTATGTCAGTAGTTCCACTGAGGTCAAGTCAGTGTTTAGTAGGACACAAACTGGTCTGCCAGATGTTGGGTCTCACATGTAAACAGTCCAGGAAATCATTCCACCCTGCCCTTGCCACAAAGCATGAGTGCAGTTCAGGAGAGGAGACATCAGATTCAACAGCATAACTTCTGAGCTGCAGTTCTGGTGCTGTTAGAGCAGAGCAGCTGGGAATAGAGCAATAGCAGAGAAGAGAAGTAATGATTTGCTGTGGGTTTTACAGTATGATTTGCATAGTGGATTAGGAAAGGGTCTCTTCCATTTCCTCTCTGTTGCTCTCTTTTTATTCTCTACAGTCAATAAAATACAATTATCTGCTAGAGCTTAGGTGTGAATGTGAGCAAAGTTTAAAGCTGTGAAGAATACCCCATGTTATCATTTTTTAATGAAAATTTTGGGCAGGATCACTCCCATGCTTTTTATTTGTACAAAACAGCTGTAAGTTTTCTCTATAACAGGGTCTGACTAAAAGCAACCCTGGAAGCTAAGATACTGTGTCAGAAAAAGTCACTGGTACTGACCTAAGTTTCCCAGAAGTAATTTCCTTGCATGCTCTCTCTAGCCATGACATCTTAGAAGCAGCATATCAGAGCAAATGAATAGTGCTATGCTCATTTATTTACCATTCTGAAGTCAACCCAGCCCACATACCTACAGTCGTGTCACAGGGTCATTATTTCTACCAGCACAATCTACTAAGCAGAAGACTGGGTGACAACTGGGTGATGGAAGGTAGGTAGGAAAGCATTTCGTGTTCCTGTTTTCTAACAATTTTATTGAGAAACCTATGTTTTTCTCATTATTTAAGTGAGGAAGTAGCACATGAGCCTTTTTATTCCCTTCATTGAATATATGCTAATATTCCTTTCATTGCTATCTTACATTCCTGCAAAATCTCTTCCATGTGTTGACTAATGGCGCTTGTGTTAGCACAGTGAGTAATTTATACATTTAAGTCACTTTATTTTCTCTTTACCCTTTTTGTGCTTCATTTCTCCTACTGAAATTAGAACTTACCTTTCTTTTCTTGATTGGTGTTAAATTTCACTTGCAAAGTAACATAATGCTGTTCTGTTTGGATTTTAGTTTCCAACAGTGTGGGTGGATGGGACTGTTAAATGTAATCTTAAATTAAACCATTTCCATTGGAATGTGAGCACTAGCATTCAAACTTTTCTATTACCACTGCTTTCTTTGCTTGCTTGCTTTTAATCTTTCCCGTTGCAATAAAACTCACTCAGAGATTTATAACTACCTGACAAAAGAAGTTTAGGCTATACGTGCCGCAGTCGCCGGTGTTCGGGCTGGACAGCTAGCCCCAGAGTCTTTGGCTAGTGACCCATCGGCGTCTGCAGTCGCCGGTGTTTGGGCTGGACAGCTAGCCCCAGGGTCTCTGGCTAGTGACCTGTCAGCATCTGCAGCCAGCGTCCCTGACCGCCGGAGCGCCGGTCCGCTGCCGCGGGAATCTGTGCGTTCCCAGCCGCAGGTAGCTCTTAGAGAGCAAGCTATCTCTATAGAGGCCGGAGGGATAGGGAGGGATCTTCTGGCTAGAGTAATAGAGACGCAGAGGCGTAGGCTCAACTGCGCTCTGGGCGTCTAGGATCAGAAGACCCCGAACAGCTCAGAGCACAGACTTTTATTGTGAGGGCATTATCAAATCATCAAACACCAGGAGGGAGGAACCAGGGAGGGACCAGGGGACCAGGACTAACCGGGAAGGAGAGAGGAAGGAGAGGGGATGACAACTGGGGGATTCAATCAACTACCGAATGAAACAGAACTTTCTAGAACACAAGAATTATTGGTGGGAGAGTGGCAGGTGCTTAAATTAATGGAGGAAAAGGGAACCACCCCTGAGAAACCCAGCCCCCTTGCGGGGCAAAACCACCTGTGTCTCCTCCCCAGGGGAGACTTTAAACTTGGGCACCTTTATTCCACAGCTTCTCAGGGGGGACCGAGCCCTTTGGGACCTCAAGCACCACCACATATATGTTACCTCTCTTCCAAAAAATAACTTTTTTTTCCCTGTAAGAGGGTTGATTTGCTTGCTAGTAAGATTCTATATCTGTTACGGTTTGCAAAATGAATTTTGTAACAATTCTGCACACACAGTCCACTCAGGTACAATGAAACATTGAAAGCAATGAGTCTGGCAACATATAATTATATTTTCTCATCCCTTCAGAAGGAATATGCCTGAGAATATGTTCTTAGGATTTTGATGGCTCAGTTGTTTTTAATTAAGGCTCCTAATTGTGTTTTTGTTGCTAGAATGACAAATGAACAGGGCACAAAGTCCAGCAACTTATTTAGTGCATTTTGCTTTCTCTCAGCTTCTTCTCTGAGCAGAGGGAAGTCATGCTGAGGAGGGTGTTGATACTGGGAGAAGGCAACATCAGTGGGGGAGTGTGTTCTCACAAGCAAAGCTTTGCATCATTACCCCTCAGTATGCACCACCATTATGCTGCACACAGTGTCCTCGTCTGACTCCTGTTTGAAGACTTGCTCCCTGGTTCTGAGAGGCACTTGCTTTGGTTCCAGAAGGAAACCTCAAAAAATGATGCCACCAGACTATCTCCAAAGTCCTCCCCAAACACCTGCTCCATAACATCTTGGCTGCAAGCACTCCCTAGCGCAGAGGGACAGGGTCCCTGTGTGATGGAGAAGAAGATCCTTCCTGATTCATTCTTTTCCAGATGTAATTGAAGTCTTAACAGTCACTATGACACCAGACACTATGATATCCACTTACCGGATCTATTCAGGAACATTCCAAGCATTGAATCAGTACACTGTGTTGGCCATAGAGAAGAGAGAAGACCAAGAAGACAAATTAAAGTCAAACCCTTTATGCACTGTTCCCTAGAAGCTGAGAAACAGTCACTTATAAAGACTAGAAAAAGCATTTTGTCACTTGAATAGAAGATACATCTGTGTGAGGCAAGGCATCAAAACTCTAATTTGTGCTGAAAATCTTATCTCTGAGAGGAATGAAGTGCAACTCTTAATTACTGTATGAAAATAACATCCATCACTCATGGGGTGAATACAGAAAGGAAATGAAGTGATAAAGACTTGCTTAATGGGCTGATGAGAAGAAACGGAAGTATTTGAGGGCTGAATGTTGTGGGAGAAGCAGTAGTTTATGCATGCTGTTCTGCTGGTTTACACTCCCTTAACTGTGACAAGTGTAAGAAAAAATCAGCAAGTCTCACTTCCTGGGATTATGCTAAGAAAAGCCTGATTGTGTGAGAGAGTTCATAGTTCAAGAAGATTGGATTGGCTGTCACATTTTCTAGGTATAAAACCGAGGCACCATCAGGAAATGGATTGTCATGTGGATCTCCAGTCAGACAAGACCAGGATCCAAAAGAGGACTACAGCAGCCCATTATCACTGAGACAGGAAGCAGTTTCACCACCTTCTGGGTTTAGACATGTCTGTACTTCAGATACCAGAGCCAGGAGTGCAAAAGACTGGCAAAGATATGACTGCTCTGGCTGCATGCAGTAAGCTCTGTAGTGTTTGGAGGACCATTGGATTAGCACAGCAGCCCTCAGCACTCACACTGAAGTGCCCTGCTAGATTGCTAGACTGGACTCGAGTATAATTCCAAAGACAGGCTCCATGCAGGTGCGCCTCCAGCAATGCTCTGATGGTGCATAATTCATGTCAATTGACTTGTGGGACAAATAACATCGTTTTCTGCATCTTCAAAGAGAGTTACTCATCCTGAATATTCCTGATGAAATTGACTTTTTCTCCTTGTGAGAGATAATTTTCCTTATAATTTATAAATCCATGCTAGGACTTTGATGCATTTTGATGAATAAGAGGTGAGTTTTCTTGCAATCCAGCCCTTGGTCTGTTTCTGGAGCAAAAGAAACTCCAGGCAAATTTAGTAAGCCAGCATATGATGTACATAATATCATAAATCTTCTTTCTCAACTAAGCATATTTTTCCCCAACACAGGTTAATACAATGAAACCTTTTCCCATGTTACTATAGGATCTATTTTACTTTTGGCCCCAAAGATTTGTAGGGATCCATCTAGACCAGCAGATCCTGCACAAGTTCAAGGTCAACTGAGAGCTGATCATTCTCAGTCATGATCCTCCAGCTCAGGGCACTGACATGGTCCCCTTGGTCCATCATCTGTGTTGAACACAGAGGCAAAAATGCATTAAACATTCCTGCCTTGTCTCTGTCCCTGTCACCACCCTCCAGGTTGCTTGTTCTCCCTGAAACCTTTGAATTCTTCCTTGGTTTCTCCTGGCACTACAGTTCCTTTCCTCCCTGGCTGTGAGGGCTTCCAGGCTGTGATGAGGCTCAGGGCTCCTGAACACAGGAAATGCCTGAACAAGTTGATCTTACCCCCTGTACTTTCCTTAAGTCATGGCCACTTGAGCCGCCCCAACTGAGGTGTTGTACTGCCAATCTTTTGTGCATGCTGCTTTGCACCAACCACCCACACAGATCATGGAAACACCAGAAATCCTTTGGGCTGATAGCAAAACCTGAGGGGTCCAGGTTTTATTTTCTTTCTATGAATACAGAATGTTTTTTAATTCTCTGTCTTGCTGCCAAAATTGGTGACTACAGCTGTGTTTTGTAGTCCAGGCTTACCTCTTTATCCCACTCTAAAAAAATCACACTGGGTATTTCTGTGATAATTTACGGGATCTCTGCTGTTCCCTGATTTTTGATGGGATTACCAGCTGCTGCACTGCTTGCCTTCTCAGCTGTATCCCAAATTTTTCTGCAGATTCGCTTTTTGAGTGTTCCTCAGGAATTCTGAAAATTTGCCTTCTGCTTGCCTCATGCAGTGATAGACTGGCCACAGCAGCAGCCTCTAAACAATGCCCTTGAGTATTTCTTTCTCCCATTTCCTGTCCTTAACTTCAGCAGGTTACCACTTTTCAGGATGGGTATTTCTGTGGCACAGTTCTGAACAGCGCCCTTTCCTTCCCACTAAAATGTTAACGCCTTCAGCCTTGGTACTCTGCGAGACTTACACTGGACATGCTCATGCTAACATTTTATTAGATTCCTCATACACAAAAGCATCTGAAGTGAGATTTCAGTGGATGTCAAATCCCTGAAGAAAAAACTGTGAACAAGAAAATTGACGTACTTAAATTCAAACATCTGAAGAGACTTGTTCTTTTTCACGTATCTTAGGTGTGATGCCTAACCATTATTTTTTTCCTGAAAAGTGAATTCCTGTGTTGCTGTTCTCTATCCCTCTGTCCCTAAGGATCCCAGTCAGAGGACTGGTTTCCTGGCATGTGGTCACTACTCTCCCTTGGGGTACCCAGGCAGTAGTCTAGCTGGGAGCTACAAATCAAGAGTTTATGTACAAAATCCCTGCTTAGAAGTAGCACTAAAAATTTACCGAAGGTAACAACAGACCATGACAATTTATGAAAAACGGTACCACTTTCTGTAAGTATAATGCCCCAAATGATTTTGTGTCACTATTTTTCAAATTGCAATACTAATTCTTTTCTCCCTTACATAAATACTAGTAAGATCTACACCATGGCTCCTTTACTACATTCATAAATGCAGAAAAAATAATCTATTTCAAATTGGAACCATAATTGCTTTTCTGATTTTAACCCTAAAAAATCCAGGAGAAAGTTGAAATCAAATAAATGACTGTGATTTACCCCTCTGGTACTCCTCCCTGATATTTCTTATTATAAGCATGTGCCCACATATCCAAAATGAACTCTGATAGTTCCTAGTATACACTTGCTGGCTCTTTTTGCTAAATGCATGAATTTTATGACAGGCAAAACTTCAGTGAAAGAAACTGCCAGGACATCTTTTCTTATTTTCTCATGATAACAGTGAAGCTCTTTTGAGCTTTGAAAAATAATCTTAGGAAGTAAATTCTTTGAGATTTTAAGACTCATTTTAGTTCTAAGATGAGTTTTTTACATAATTAGAATTAAGAAGACCTTAAAAACACAACTGGATGGAAAATACCTACCCTCAAAACATTGTGTGCTTTAGAGAGCATTTTTTTTCACTTGGCAGTGTAGTCAGATGTGTTAAGCTAATTGTTGAACGATAAATCCTGTGTACAGTTAGCATCTTAGGGACATCTTTATAAAGTGAAGGTAGTCTTTCAGTATTCTCAAACCAGGTAATTCAGTCTTGCAGTTGTAGGAACTGTGAGTGTTTCTTTAACTTTGGAAATAGGCCTTTTTCTTTTAATGACATGTCACTTGACAGCAAGTTACAAGGCGCTTTTTTTGACAGAAAGTATTGAGTGTCAAAACAATTTCTTGGTTGTTACCAAACTGATTAAGCTAGACAGCTGTGATAAAGCTGTTAAGATCTCAGGTGGAGCTAAAGAAGATACTTACAAGAGACTTGCTCAGAAGCCATTAAAAGTACATCAGAAAATCTTTTTTATTCATTTCTTGTGTCTCATCTCTGGAATATGTGTTTCAACTCTGCTAAACAGACAGTTGAGAAATTCTCAAAGGGAACAATTTTTCCATCAGAGAATAATTTTTGTCAAATTTCAAATGTTTGCAGAGACATTTTTATTTCTGTGAAGGTGTGATAGGTACGGCAGTGTTTTGAATTTTGCCAGCAACTCTTTTAACATCTCTGTATCCTACCTGCCTGCTGGAGATTAAATAACTCCCAGACTCTTCAGTTTCTTGTCTAAGTGGCAATTGGAGGTTTTCTGGGTTTCGTGGTTTCAATTATGACTCCAGCTGCCAGTCATAAAAATGAACTGGGAGACAAGACTGTAATTTACAGGCTCAGAGCTTGGGAGCTACACTTCTAGGGTTTCCAGACTCCAGCTGTTAAGAAAGACACAGTTTTCCTACACACTACAATGCTTAACTAGAATCCTTTAGCAATCACTTTTTGACATTTCGTTGAGGTTGGAGGTTTTTTTGTTGCTGTTATTTTGTTGTGGTTTTTTCTTTCTTTTTATGCTAAAATTCATAACTTCAAAATTATGAATTTCAGAAATTCCTAGATCTTCTTCAAAATTGAATTTTGTTCTCACTTCTTTTAACCACTTTGCAGGTATTTTCAAAGCTTTTGATTACAATTCTACAAGATTCACCCATAAGGGCTTTCAGTTCTAGCCACTGTGTCTAACTGTTGATGTCAATATTCTATTTAATTTGAGAAATTAGTATTTTTAAGTGTTTAGATCTTTTTTTTTAGTCACAGTTGTTTTTTTTTTCCCTGAGAAAACTTGGCCCTTAATTCTCTTATGAAAAACAACTGTCTACTCAAAGACAAACATATTGATCTTGTGTCTGCCTTTTTGTATGCCAGACTTGTATTAGTAGAAGCTCCTTTACTTTCTACACCCCCTTGCATCAGAGCCCCAGGACCAAGGTTGTAGTCCTTGCAAGCTACATTGAGTTTCCATCATTAGCCTTTGTTTAATCAATTTAGTTTAACTGATTTGTTGTTTATGAATATGGAAGTTTGTGTCTTGGAGTTCTGCTTGAGCTGTGGCAGATAGAGTCTCTGTTCATACATAACCAGTCAAGTATACTTCCAGCAAAATTGATGTACCCATAGCAGATCATTGTATTGAAAAATGTGGTTCTTTCCCTTCAGTTGTGTAATTATCAAAATTTGGGGTATGTGGAGTGAAGTTTTTTTAATGAAAAATCTATAGCACAAAACCTGGGCTTTATCTTTAACACTGTTTGCTCACATAGGACTGTAGAACCCTGACTTCACCCAACAACTCAAAGAAAGCTTTCTTTTGCACTCTCATTTGTCTGCCTCTGACTTGTTTCCCTTTCCTCTCTCCTGTCTTCTTCTCCCCTTTTTTTCTATTCCCTCCCTATACATCTTTCTTCCACACAGCTCACCCTTTACTAATTGATCACACAGTTTTGGCTGATTTAGGAACAGAAGAAACTCAGTCTAATCTGCACCCTGCACCCTCCACCCCAATCTCCACTGAGTCTGATATCCCTACCAGCTGACTTCTAACATGCTTTGTCTGTAGCTATTTTTAACTGCACAAAAGAGCTTCCTGTAAGTGTTTAAGTTTTTAACACATCTATTCAGTCAAACAAGTTCTATGGTTATCTACCTCTTTCCTTTTTTCTGGTGTTTTTTTTTTGTTTGTTTGTTTGGTTTTTTTGTTTGTTTTGTTTGGGTTTGGTTTTTTTCTGTTTTTTTTTTTTTTTCTGTTTTTTTTTCTTCAGGAGTCTGAATGGTGGGCTATTAGTATCTCACTCCTCATAACTAGAAGCAAGGCAAAAATAGAAACTCTCTAAAACATGAAATCTGCATAGTTATCTCTGTCCTGCAAACAGTTACTGCACTTTTCCAATTCTTGTTTTCATATAGGGTTCCTGTTTAACATTTTGGGACTAACAGCGGCTAAAATACAGTGGCCTTGGGATAGGCAGGACTCTGAAACATCATTTTACTGAGGACACTGACAGGTGCAGAAAGGTGGTGACCTGGTTTACATCAGAAAAATGGCAGCAGGGTATACAGTAACATGGTATTTGTCAGAAGTGTCCTGCAGTTTGGCAGTCTGATACTCACTTGACCTGTGGATAGCACAGTTAGAGTAAATTGCAAGTCCAATCAGCAAGAATTTAAGGCATGGATCACCAAAACTAATTCAGATGCCAAATAGCTCTTGGGTTATTTTATGAGTATGTCTTTGTGAGGAAGCAATGAACTGTTTCCCAGTATCCAACTTATACAGCTGTGAAACGTGATCGTGTTTGTTAACCAACTCTTGACAAAATGGAAAGACAGAAAGGAATGTGAAACATCTCATATGAGTGTTTGATATCCCATATGGGGTTTGTTTTCAAGATGGAAGTGTTTGGCAGAAGATGGTGCTGTTGGTTGACTGTGTTCTAGGTATGCTGATCCAACACAATGCCTCTGGATTCAAGGTTTGCAAAGGTTTTCAAGGTTTTAAGATTTCTTGGATTATAACTTGCTGATAGAAAGAAATGCATGTCTTTTAGTGCTAGGTTACTTAGGTTGTTCCCACCACTGAAAAGGCACAGAATATAATTCTTTCCCATGGTACAAATAAAATTATCAGGTTCTAAGGACTTGAAACTAAACTAAACTAATAGCAATAATAAAAAACCCAGGCAATATAAAATCACAATACTGGCTCATGTCACATATCTACAGGACAGGAAAGCAGTTCCAATTTCTTTTTATACTGGTCACATGCTTTTTTAAAAATAGTGCTCAAGAATACCTCAATGAGAAGATGTACTAATGGCATTGACATATGTATTCCAAACAGATTCTTTCTGAGCAATTATTCCACATTCAATAGATTGGAAATGTTTGCATTTCATTGAAAGACAAAAATCTCTTCTAAAACTAAAGGGTGAGTTATTCTGAAGCTGGAGAAACACCTCTAAGGATGAAGAGGAAGCATAGAGATTTAAAACTTCCCCAAATTTCAGTGGAAGTGAAAGCCTGTACAGGTTACATCAGTAGTACTATTCTTCAATACAATCCCATTTTCAGAGAATGACAGACAAAAGAAACCATTCTCTGCAATTTTTCTTTTCACTTTTCCAAGTTTTTAACAGCCAGATTTTGCCTACTGATGTTATCTGACTTTCAGTAGGAGTCTTTGTTGGAAACACTAGAGCAAATGTAACTTTAGCTGAGCCTCCTCAGACTATTTCATCACGGAGCCTGTATCCAAATCATTGCTCCTCTCACTCCAGATTCTTGCTCCAGGAGAGCCAATTTTAAAATAGAAAAATTGTTACCTTCTGGTGAGAAAGATTTATATATGTCTTCAAACTTCAGGGCTAAATTGAACAGATAATTTGGAGTCCAGTCCTTGACTTGAGGTTACAGAGTAATCAAGAGACATCTTGTTTTAGTGTAGATTGTAATACATTACTACAAGTGTGTGTAGTGTATTCATTTGCTGCTGTCAAGAAATAGCGTTTGCAGAGGAAAACCAGGTTACTAATACTGTTCTCACAAACATATGGCCTTTGTGCCCTAAATATTTTTTTGCATATGAAGCATGTAGCTATGCACACAACAACTGCCATTGGGTAAAACTGATTGATGTGAGTACAGAATATTCCACCTATTTTAGTAGCTTGAATATATATGTTTTTTGTTTAAACCTGATGAAAATTAATCCAAGCAAAGCAAAATACCAACTTTACTGCCCTACCTAAGTTCTCCTGAGTCATAGATGTCAACTGAACTCTAAAACTAATTTTGCTGTTGTTACTGCTATTATTATTGCTAGCATTATTGTTATTAATTTTCTCTTTGTATTCAGTTTCCAGCTTCTTTGCCCTTTGATGCTGATTATGAGGAAGATGAAAACAAAAGTGGTTGTATTAATATTCATGCCTTCAGTATAAGCTTCTTTACTTACGGTTTACTGGAAAAGAGGATGCACTGAACACCATCAAAATATTGCCTTGTGGAAGACAGTGCTCATGATCTAGACAGTTTTGGAAGCTTATTTCTGGCCATCTGTGAAGTCTCATGGAAAAGCAGGAAGGAGAATCTTACCTATCCAATTGCTGCATAGACATCACCCTCCTCTTACTGTAATAAAGTTGCTACTGGCATCTTCACCCCACATCATGGACCCTACTCCCTGGATTTATGAAGGCAGACCAGGTGTGTTACTGTGGCCATGGGTTTTACACCAGGAGCAGAAGTGATAAAGGTTCTGATACGAAAGAAGGAAAAAAGTGTTTTCAACTCATGTTTTTGCAACCACTCTTTACTGATGAAGTCCATCTCTTTGATGTTGCTATAAAAAGGGACTCAAGAAAGACTGAGAGGTGGGCATCACAGTTATTTTTCAAAAAGATAGCTTTGCTTGCTGGTGATCCCAAGCAATCTGCTACAGCTCTAGTTCCTTTATTTTTTTTTTTTTTGTACCCTATACCTTGTATCCCCAAGTTGTCTTTCCTTAGAACTGTAGCTCCAAGCTTGTGCTCTCCCTTTCATTTCTTCTGTTTAGTTTACTTCCTCAACTAAGGGCTATCTTTGGTTAGTTTTCTTACCCCTTAATTAATGGATCCCTCAACTTCCTAGAGCGCTGTGCCGTAGACAGCAAAACAAGCTGGGGCCAACCTCACTCTGTTAGACAGATGCTTGCTTTCTGAGTAATCTATTTACTACTGCTGTGCCACCTGTCTATAATATTTAAGGAGCAGAGGGTTGGGTGTATCTGTATCTGTAGGATTTGTGGAAGAATAAAATTATGAATAATTGATTAAAGGATTTGTGTTGACTGATTGAACTCAATATTATTTGAAATCCAATGCCACTGTGAACTCCTTGATTGGCAAAATGTCTGTTTGGGTTTTTTTTAAAGAGTTATTTCAAAGATTTGTTCAGTGTTTTTCTGGATACCATGTTATAAAAGGTAAACAATTGACTTGTTTAATGTTTAGTTTCTTTATTGCTTTTATTGTAAATTAATCGTTATTTTTCTCCTAAAGGAAAAAGCTCTGAGTGGATGCACAATAAAGAAATTAAAGAAAATAATTCAGAAATATGTAATGCAATGAGGTTATTGGAGAATTAATAAAATAATCTGTTCTGATGTTCAGTTGTTGAGTCACTGTTACAGTGATCCCTTCTTAGTCTAAGTTTTTTTTGTTTTTTCCTCAGTTCATGTACAGACTTTCTTTTCCTAGCAACACTCCATCCTGTTGAAGGATCCTCGTCTTGTTTATTATCATCGACGAATTCTAACCCTGGAATTGCTTCAAGCAATTTCTGTATTGATTGGCCTTTTAAACCCTCTAATAATTGACTTTACATTTATATTCTTACAGTCATGCTGGCTTTATGTGCTGTTCATTTCTATCTCTCCTTTTGCTCATCTGCTTCTTTTGTTCCAGCATCATTCTTTCTCCCTTGCATTGTGACATTAAAGTTTAGCACTTACTTGATTAACACTTGAATTAAGTCACTGCTTTTATGCCATTCCTAAAGATTTCCCATAAAATTTCAGGAAAAGGTGAACGTGAATAAAAATCGTAAAGCTCCTGGGTAAGAATGAAATGTAATTGCATACATAAATCGGTGAGCAACTGACACTATTTGGATGTTTAAAGTTACCCATGTACTTCTAATCTGGGTCATGGGAGGGGAAGGATATGCTCATGATTATAGCTGTTTTAGAAGGTTTCACTAGCACTTTTTTGAATAAAAACCATGAATCAACTTCCATGATGTACAGAATCCTTTTCATTTACATCCTCCACGTGGTTCTGAAAGCAAGTTTTTGTTCAGAAGAATGTACAATGTTAAGTAAAATACAAGAAATAAGGGTGTGAATATATTTTTGAGTGAGTATTGATGCTGGAAGCATTTACATGGCCATCTGGACAAGTCTGTCAGTTTGGGAGACATTCAGAAATTAGCATGTGATTTGGAAATCATAAGTGGAATGCAAAAACAGAGTAGTACAGCGGTGTTAGTTTCAGCATTAGTACAGTGAGTCATTCAAGAGCAACCTATGGAATGAAATTTCACTAACTACTACTTTTCCTAACTCACTGTCAGTCAGGTTCTGACAAGCTGGAAAAAAATATGTTTACAAATAATGAAAATATCTATAGAATCCCCTACTGAAGTACACAGGGTGTGAGTACCTGTGCAAGAAACATGTCATTATTCAAAAATAGTTCTGTTTCTCACAAAACTATTCATCACTTCACTTTAAATAATGTAAATGAGTCAAATTTCTATTTTTGAACCTAGCTACTATGAAAAACCTCAAAATTAAGATTATGGAACTTGGTTCTTTAATTTTGTGCTTTTCTCACAACATGCTAGCTGCAGAAATAAAAAACTGTAGCAAACAACAGATGTGGACAGAGTATGAATGTGTGTAAACATAGTCTTTAGATAGTTCATCTTCAAGAAGCACGTTATACATGTCAATAGCCAAAATGAACTGTGCCACTTGGCTGTACTATAACCATGACTTTAGTTAATGAGGTTGGCATGAACATGAGCAACATCCAGAATTACTGGGTCCCAGGCTCTGATTTCTTGTTGCTAGCAACTTGTCCCAAGGCTCTCTGGCAGAAACTGGGCACCTTCTATGGGCAGAAAAGGCAGCATTTGAAAACACAATTGTTTGAATGTTAAGCCATGATAAAATGATTCTTAATTGATAGCTTATGTCAACCCATTACTAATGATGCCTTTTTCTGGTCTTAGGAAATACAGGCTCAGACACGGTTAGAGGGTTGGGGGTCGTTTACCTCGGTATTTTAATAGGATCCCATTCGATGGCTTCTGCCGTCCAGGTAGAACACGCTGCAAAAGCCCCTTCCCCCCAGTTGAGTGTACAATTAAAGACTCTACACATTAGCATATCTACCAGGAGGGCCCAATAAGGGGCCTGGGTGGGCTAACTTCTAGTTTACAAAATCTGTCCTACTAGGAGACCTTGAGGGCTCATGAAAACAGGGTGTTTGGTCGTTTCTAACTCTACGTGGTTTCAGGGGTGTTTAGTCTACTGGCCTGCTAAACACCATGAAACCAGGCTAAACTATCACCTAAAGCATCACAAGTATGCATGCTAATACTTGTGAATGTAGGGAACAGTGTAAGAAATATTCAGGAGAAAAACAGAAAAATCCTTCATGCATCACTAACAATAGAAGAAACTTTCATCTAGAAGAGGAATGAAGGAAGCAATGTGAAGAAGAACATGGCCCATTCACATATTTTTTCATGAAAATTTGTTATTGCTTCTGCATATTTTTGGTATATGGTAATCAAATTAATCTATCTCTTCCTATATTCTACCTTTCTTGTATATTTCAAAAACATGTTCAGTGGAGGAAAAAGAAGGAAAAAATCCAAGAATAAAGGTTATTTTCTCCATTTAGGCTCATCCTTTTGCATGGGAAGAAATGATGTAATATTTTTTTAACGTGGCCAGCCCTTTGATTAAGACATAAAAGGTATACGGTGTTTGGCTTCCTTAAGACCTTTGACATCTGGCATTTTATCCTTCTCAGAGTGATGCAAAAACAAAAACAAAAAAACCCAAACCAAAACAAAAGACCCCAAAGAACTCTCTTTTTCATTAAGGATTAGTATTACGTTTATGTAAAGGATACACAGAATTATAGCAGCTCCTCTCTCATTTGTAACAAGCAACAAATATATTTGTAGAATTTCACAAAAAAAGAAGTGAAGGTGAAAGTAGCAATGTGTTCAATTGCTTTTACTTGGGTATGCATTATGCCTGAATGAAAAAACAGACATAGATGTAGAGTCATCTGGGGCCCAGTGTTAGGATCCTCAACTTGCCAACAATTTCTTTGGGGAGTACCCTTGATATTTCAATTATTTTCTTTAAGTACTGAAATTGCCTTTAATCTTCCAAATCATTCTAGTTTCATGAGTTTAAGGAACAACTGTTTAGCAGTAGATTTTTTTACACTTCTAAGTAATCTAATCTTGTAACTGCTTCAAAGGACAGAGCTCCAGGACCATTACCGTTGGCTTTGTTGCAGCTGAGTTGGACATCAAACACCAATTGTGTTTCATTGGCTTGGACTTCTCACAAGTCACCTGCTCCCAGGGTCACTCTGATACACCATTGTAATCAGGTTGCTTAATTATGATTTTAATTATCTTTAGCTATTATTGGGAATGGCAACCTTGTTCACAAAAACCCCATCATTAAAATTCCTTGTGCTATGAGGAAGCATTTTCACATGCCTTTATAAACAATCCCTCTCCAGACTTCTTGCAGCCTTCCTCAGGTATTGGAAGGCTGCAGTGAGGTCTCCCTGGAGCCTTCCCTTCTTCAGGTTGAATAGTCCCACTCTCTCAGCCTGTCTTTGCAGGAGAGGTGCTCCAGGCCTCTAGTAATATTCATGGCCCTCTTTCTCATGTAAGTTAAATATTATCTATATGGCATTAAATAGATGTGTTCATTTTAAGCTTATTTCTTTTCTTTCACTTCAGTTAATAGCTTCTCTTTAAGCCAGTTCTCTTCTCTGCTTGTTTTGGCTGGCTCATATTGAACCTTGCAGATTATTTTTTTAAATTGTATTCCCCATTGCATGAGAGCCAAAATATAGAAATGGCTACATCCTCTAATTCTGTAGTCCTAGATTCTATGCAAATAACATTGAAATTGTTATTTTTCATTCCCTTTCTTTTCTTCTTTGACTGATACAGAAAATACCAAAAGCATCAGGTGCTGAGGCTTTCAGCCAAACCTAATTAAAAGGAATTTATTTTACATATAAATTAACAAGTTGAGGTATCCATTCCTTGTGACTCCCTGCTTCATCTTAACAAGAATTCCGTGTTGTAACAGCAAACATTAATTTTTGGCCAGAAATGGACCAAGTGCTTGTATATTTTTTCCGTTCATCTGACTCTTTCCATCCTTCCTATGAGTGTTTCATTGCTGTTTGAATGTCTTCTCCAGAAGATAAGTGTTTTCACCTGGTATCAGCCTAATTTCCATAAATGATTCCCAGCCTCTGGCACTTCTCTCCTATTACCACCTCTGTACTCCTTGTCCTACCAGAGATTAAGGATGTCACTTCAGTGGCTTTACACAAGGACCACAAAGCTTTGTTTCATCTCCATGTTTTTTTCCCACTGTCCCTTTTACTGTTTTTCCTAGTAAGAGCTACATACTATACAAAGGGAAAGAGATTCCATCTAAATGAATAGGTTTAGATCAGATATAAGAAGTTCTTTACTGTAAGGGTGGCAAAACACAGGAACAAGTTGCCCAGAGAAGTTGTAGGTGCCCCATCCCTGGGAGTGTTCAATGCCAGATTGGACAGGGCATTGAGAACCCTGGTCTAATGGGAGGTGTCCTTGGCCATGGAGTGGTGGTTGAAACAAAATGATCTTTAAGGCCCCTTCCAACTCAAACCATTCTATGGTTCTACAATTCTGGGGAGGGAAAGGACAGCACAGCCATGCAGAGGTAAAAATGATGCCAGTAAACTAGTCAGTCATTCCTCTGCCTAGCAGATGCTGAGGGCAATGGTGTGAGAGGGAAGGAAAAGGAGAAGGACAGGAGAGTGATTCTCTGAGGACCTCCTCCTGTGGGCTACTGACTGAATGCTGCTGTTTCATCTGATCAGAGTGATGCTGATGCATCCCCAGCCGAAGCAACTCAGATGAACCACATTGATATGAGTAGAATAATTGTAATTTATGCTGCTATTTATGAAGTTTGCTTATGAAGCTAGAAACAAAGCTCCTGAGGTAATGGTGCTTTGGTTAAGAAAGATGAACTTCAGCTGCTGGGGTTTCCTACTCTGGCATAGTATTAAGCTCACACATTTAATATGTTTTAAATATGTTAATGTGAGTAAACAGATTTAAGCATGTTTCAGTATTTAAAATGTTAAAAACCAGTCTCCTTTTTCCACTTGAATTTTCTGGGATTCGTGACAGCACAGCTGTTCAGCAGCTATGCCATGATCTGTATCAAGAAATTCATCCAGCCATAAAGCTCCAAACTCTCAATGTTTTCCATAAACATTTTTGGCATCTGATTCAATCATCCAGTCTGATTGTTGGCATTCTCCTTCAAGATGAAGCTGGAACTGAACCTGGCAAGGGATGTAAAGAATAACAGGAAGGTCTTCTACAGGTGTATTTAGTGGAAAAGGAAGGCCAATAAGCTGTGCTGGTAAACTGGTGCCAACAGATAAGAGAAGGTGACCACCTGAGAAATCTGAATGTACAAAAGTTCATGGGACCTGATGAGATGTATCAGTGTCCTGAAGGCATTGGCTAATGTAGTTGCCAACTCTCCATCATATTTGAAAAGTCATGGCAGTCAGGTGAAGCTTCATGTGACTAGAAAAGGCAAAATATTGTACCCATATTTAAAAAGGGCAGAAAGGAGGACCCTGAGAGCTACTGACCTGTCAGCTCACCTTAGTGCCCAGGAAGAGCATAGAACAGATCCTCCTAGAAGCTGTGCTAATGCACACGGAGGACAGGGAGGAGATTTAAGACAGCCAGCTTGGCTTCCCCAAGTGACAATCCTGTCTGGTCAACCCAGTGGCCTTCTATGATGGGTGACTGCACCAGTGGATAAGAGAAGGACAACAGATGTCATATATCTGGACTTACATAAAGTCTTTGACATGGCTGCCCCAAATGTTCTTCTCTCCAAACTGGAGAGTGATAGATTTGATGGGTGGGCTGTTAGATGGATGGGAAAGTGGGTAGTGGTCACATCCAGAGGGTAGTGGTCAACATCTCAGAGTCCCAGTGGACAGCAGTGAAAAGTGATGTTCCTCAGGGGTCTGTATCGGAACCAGTGTTATTTAATATCTTCATTAATGACATAGATTAAGGGATAGAGTGAACCCTCAGCAAATTTGCTCATGATCCCAAACTGAGTGGTGCTGTTGACACACCTGAAGAGTGGGATGCCATCCAGGAGGAAGTGGACAAGATGGAGAAATGGGCCCTTGGGAATCTCATGAGGTTTAACAAGACCAAATTCAAGATGTGTCTGGGCTGGGACAACTCTCAGTATCTTCTCCAGGCTGAACAAATCAAGAGTCCTCATTCTGTCCTCATAAGGTCTTGATCCAACTGCCCCTGAGCTCTTCAAGTGCAGCCCTTGCTGTGGTTGTACTGCATGAAGGAAATAATGCAGCTGAAAATAAATCCTCTTATTTTGCAAATCAGCTCCTCCATCTGGTTCACCACGCAGCTTCACAAAAGCCTGTGCTGGCACATGGCAGGGGTAGGTGAGCACAGAGGATCAAGGACTACTGAAGTTGCTCCTCCACAGAGGAAATCTCTGCAACCCAGGGGATGAGATTCTCTGCCCAGGGCAAGCCCACACTGGCAAATGACCTTTACATTGTAATTGCTGTGGCGGTGTCAGATCCCCTGCCTGGCACTCCCCATGGCCACACAAATGTCTAAAGATGCTCCAACTTCACCTCTGAAAATCAGCTTGCTTCTTTGTGTCTGTTTCAGGTTGCACTTCAAAAGCATAAGGGACTTCATAGCACCAGCTAGGTGTGTAGTTCTTTCCTCAACTTTGAAATTGTATAATTTTCTCTTAATTATGGAATTTGGGGAACACAGACTGCTGCAGTGAAAAATATTTAATAACATAGACATTTTCTTATTCTAAACAATTATTCATTTTTGATGAAAGGTGAAGCTATTTCCCAAAACTTGGAATATAATTTTTCCAGTAACGTGATAAGCTTCTTTTAATTCATGTTCTCTTGAATATGAAAAATATATTTACCAGTCAATCTTTTACGCAAGTTATTTTTTATGTGGCTAATTTTTTTGTTTTATGTATGAAAAATGAGAAAAGTTCCATAGCTGCATAGCCTTGAGGGGTATATTTGATATCTGAGTGTGGCAACTTTTTCAGGCACCACTAATAAAGATTATTATTGTCTTCAGTAAAATCCCTTTAAAATGTATTTCCTTGCTACTGCAGCTGTGAATGATTTCCTTCAGGGGGAAAAAAATCCTTTCTTATTCTGGTCCTTCACTACTATCTAAGTATTTGCTTTACAGCACTGCTGCAGGTTTCTAATTTGAGGCTAATTAAATGCAGACACTTATGAAAACCAAGGATGTGATTTGCAAGGAGAACAACACTTGTGGGGATGTGAAAAATAAAACTAAGTAATGAAAACCATCCATTACAACTAAGGCTGCAAGGCAAAATTCTTGGTAGGTGTTACTCCACTGACTTCTGGGGTGAGGCCAGAGGAGCCTCTGGTGAGGAACTGAAGCTCTCAGTGCTGGTGAGCACACCAACAGCAGGAGCAGAAGCACAGCAGGGCTTCACCTGACATGTGGTTGGTGCTCTAAGGGCTGCAGTTGCCTGATTGCAGCCCCTCATCTTGCAGAGGCTCCCAGGACCTCTGGGGATCTCACCATGGCGTGCATGGCACGGTGTGGGAGCAGTGCTAGGGGTGCATTTCACTGTCTTCACTGGCCTGGGTCCTTGCCCTTTCTTTACACATGCAGGATTCTCTGACATCTCTTCCTGCTGGCAGGGAGAACAAAGGAACCCGAACTACTTTTGTAAAGAAGGCGATTCCAAAACCCAGGCTTTTCTTCAGCAAGACGAGAGCCCTTTGTCATTACAAATGGAAATGGACAGCTTTTAAAGGGATTAGTGCATGCTGCTGTAGATCTTCAGCTACTTCTCTGAACTGTTAGCTGGGAAAGTGATGGGTAAGTTTGTTTGCTCTGCCCTTTTTGAGTTAATAGTTGTCCTTGGTAAAATCTGTCCAAATTTTAAGCTACCAAATATCTTCTAACAAAACTGCTACCAAGTCACCAAACTAAAATTATTTGGGAACACATTTTGAAAGTGGTTGCATTTTCTGTCTGCAGAGGATCTCAGCTGCAAGGAGTTACTTGATTTGACTTTGCTCCCTTGTCTATTGTGGAAGACACGAGGAATAGAGAATATTGGAAAGAAAAGGTAGTTAAAGGTCACAGCTAACAGTGCCTTTATCACTTTTCTGTAGTCTGCTGGCACTGGAGTTATCTTTCCTTGTGGCAAATGTTATGACATACATGGAAGTGGAAATAAAGTGCGGGCTGTGAGTGGATCATGGGCAAAGAAAAGCTCTTACTGCAACAAGGCAATCCCAAGTCACTGCAAGCAGGGGTTTTTTTTCTTCCTTTTTGAGGGGGGTTGTTGTTGGTTTGTGGTTTTTTTTCTTTTAATTAATTTTTTTGATTGTTTGTTTGGTATTTGTTTGTTTGTTTGATTTGGTTTGTTTTGTTTTTAATTACTATTATACAAAATACTTTCAGAACATTTTTTTCCAAAGTCAAGAGACAGCATTTGATTTGGAAAGGAGAACAGGGAAGCATGGTTGTATTCCTGCTCATGGAGAGACACTCATACAAATGTAAATACCTCTTTGGGGAGAAGGGGTAGATAGTCAAGTTTTCTCCTTGTGTTTTTATGATTGAGGTCATGCATGGTAATCAAGGTAAATAAGGTCAGAGATGACAGCTGATTATATGGTGTCTGTAAATAGTACCCACTGATGTGAAGTCTGAATGCCCACCATGAATTTAATCTTGTGTTATAAATGCATGGAAAGGGTCAGGTGCCAGCATCAGCAGCTCCAGCAGCCTCTGGATAGCTCTTTTGTATGTACAGTGAGGATGAGACAGGTGGGTTGGTGGTCATATACAGACTGGAGGTGGGGAATTAATCTGCCTGAAGACCATACCCATGAGGTTACAATGTGCCATCTGCCCTGCAGCTTGCATGTGCACCATGTGGCTGCAGATGCACAGAGATTTTAAAGCAGCATTCACCCCTCTGAAAGAAGTTTCCAGGTTTTTTTTTTCCTTCTGTGTCTTATTGTGCTTATGTCCATATAGATACAAAAATAACCTTCCCTTTAACTGTCTGCCCTGGTCATTCACTTCTCTTGAGACAGTTGCAGCTTATGTAACTAATCCTTTCCTGCAAAGCGTATTTGAATCCATATAAATAACTTGTAATGTTTAATTAAACTAAACTGTAATCAACAGAATTTATCTTTTGACTACTGTGTACCAGGGAAACTTTATCTGCCGAAAATTCACCGTAAGACTGTCTTGACTTTTAAAGGCACCATGTGAGGTTCTCATTAGTCTTATTATAATTTCTGAATAATAAATATGTAAATGATGAGTTTCACATGGGAGACTTAATTCTGTGCTCTTCTTTCTGATTAGCTGGAAATACACTCTGGCACTGTCAGATAATTGGTAGCACTGCACACCAATAAGGCATTTCCCTACAATTCATCAGAAGCAGGTGAAATGAAAGAAGGCAGGAGCTGTTACATTTTTGACAGTTTTGTAACGCCAACTTGTTGAAGTTATAACTCAGCCATTAATAAAATGTATGAATTATTAAATCTTTCTTGTGTCAGGAATTTAAAAGCTGAAAACCCCGAACTGAAGATCTGAGTCTGGAGTATAAATGCTCTGGATATCAGATTTCTGCCTTCTTCTCTGCCCCCATTTCTTTTCTGAACTATTCTCCAAAAAAACCCCACCCATTTAGTTTGAGTTAAGAGGAGGGAAAGTAGTATTTTTAGAAATTTGAACTTTACATGCACATTCCAAAGATCTACTTTACCTGTGTGATTTTTTTTGAGACCTTGACATTGATGAGCCAGGCTATACGATGACTAATAAAGTGTCACTGCAAATGGAAGATTCCAAATAAATGTGAGTGTGGTAAGTGGTGCAAAACAAGTAATGTAAAGCAGCTTGATACTTGCATGAATTATCCTTTCCTTAACTGAACACAATGGAAGAGGCAGAACCTTATAAATAGTAGTTGATTAGTAATAAATTATCAAAATGCAGAAGCACCCTCCACATCAAGAATTCACAGTTTTAATATGTTATCTTTCTGCAGACTTTATTTTGTTGCTTTAGTAATTGACTCCTATATACATAATGAAATACAAAGAGTTCTCTACTGAGATGAACGAAACAACCACAAGCAGACACTGTGGTTTTAGCATTATTTTAGTATTTCATGTCAGTGTAATATTTAAGTGATTTACTGAATCTAATATTCTCTTCCAGGTTTGAAAAGGGATCATTTTCTAGTGGTCATGGGGGTACCCCTTCATCATTTTGTCTTCTCACAAGGACAACTCTAAGTTTCCCTTTCAACAATTTAAGTTCCAGGTTTTACCAAGCACCTACCACCTCTCCTCCACACAAGCAGACTCCTTGGCTGACAAAGGACAGTGCTCCCCTATCCTGGGGCAGCTTCTCCCCTCCACCAGAAGAATCTCAGTTTTATCAACTTCTCATGCCTTTATATTCTTTACTCTTGATGTTACCCACCCATTTCAGAATGCACTAGGCAGTTTTGCTGCTTGTCTTTGCCATGTTTTATAAAGTCATAGAAATAAAACTTACTTAAACTGCTCAAACTGCCTTTTAACAGTACAAAACCAGTAGAATGAAATCAGGAAAGGTTTTAATCAAAAAGGTCTGGTATTTGTTCACAGAATATATATGATTGTCAAACTTGTCATGCCCAAACTTTATATGCCCAAGGTGGGTCAAATATTCATATTTTTATGTGAATTAGTTAAGAAAAAGATATGTGGCTAAATTATTTATTTGGTAATTTTTAGTGAAGATTCAATAAGAAGTTTTTCTTTGTTCCAGCTTTCTAAATAATTTTTCATTTTCCAAATTGCAGTTTTCCAGTTTTGGAAAACCACCAGCTACAAACTATTAAAACCTGTCCCATGAAAAGAAGAGTGACCAACGTGTTACCAACTCAGTCCCTAATAAGAATTTTTGGCGATGCATGTATTTTGATGTGTTTGTGCAATTCTTCATTATCCCTTTACAGGTGAGCCCATGTTAAATAGAGAAGAGATTGTTATTGCTGTACTGCAATCACCAATCCTTATTTCATTACTATTATTGTAGTAGTTATTCATCATTAGTGTTATGATGATTTTAATAAGTTTAAAAAGCACATTCTTTCTCTGTTCATTAGTTTTCTTCTATTGTTATGATCCTCATGATATCTGCAATTGGTTGGCAGTCAAATTAAAGTCTAACAGAGATGGAAAAATTCCTTTGTGAATTGAATGCAAGTCTTCATTTTCTGATTTATGGTCCCTCTACAATGCAGTAAAAGAAGCTTTGATCCATACACCTTTTTCTTTCTTTTTGAATAGTTCTGCAAAGTGAACTAGTGTACAACCCCCTGGACGTATTATTTTCCTCCTGTTAAGTGCTGAGGAGTATGAGCAATCCTCCTAACTTATAGACTTCTGCCACAATGTCTCTTAATTATAGGGGCACTTAATTTGGTGAGACACCACAACAGTTCTTTAAATGGTACTGAGAATCTGCCTTCTGTGAGGATGGAGGTGGCAATCCATGAGTGTCAGCACTGTGTGTAGGGTAATTTTCAAGATCAACCACTGTGTTCCATCCCAAGGGAAGAACAAAACCAGGCTTGGCCCTTGGTGTTGTGCAAAAGCACAGCAGTGACTGGGATGATCAGACACCTGCAAAGATGAGGTGCAAACACAGCACCATGCACCCCAGATGTGCTGTTATTCAGTACAACAGGACTGCTCTTTGAAAATGAACAGCATGGGCACAGATTAAAGCTGTGTTTGGAATGAAAACTGAGATCATGGGCCGGTCCACATGATCTGCATTGAGCTGTCTGACACCAGAGGTGGCTGAAGAAAGACTGTGAAAATGTACCAAGCAGAAAGGTAAGAATTTTCTTCTCTTTCACAGGGAAAGTATTATAAAGACTTTAATTTTTTATACTCATATGAAAAGCCAAAAATATTCCAGGAAATTTAATATTAAGACTTGTGTGCAGCTTGCAGGGTGTCTTCCTTGGTATAGGAAATCAATGTAAGCATTGTTTAAACTAGGAACTACCAAAACCACAGCAACAGCAGGGCTTAGCAGAGTCCTTCAAGCTACCGGAGGAAAATCTATTTCAATCTTTTAAATAAAGTGATTAGCCTTAGATTTTAGAAGTAGTTCCCTTCTGCTCTTCCTTCCCTTCCTGCACAATCCTTCTAAAAAGGGAGTCTCAGATCTGCACTTTACAGATTAAAAATCTTGTTTCACGGTTAAATTTATTCATGATAAATGAACAGGCTTTGTTTAGCTAGACTTAAACACAGTGTCCTTATCCTGGGATGGATTTTCTGTGACCTACATGCCTGTGAAGCATGTTTCTGCTTTGATTCTGAGTTTTTTTGTCAAGATAGGGCCAAGACAGTCCTCATCAAATTGCTCTATTTATATTTTTTTATCTCTACTGGTCACAGCTTGCCTGATCTTGAACTGCATGGCGGTTTAAGACCCTTGCTTAGGTCAGCTCTGCCCCACATTTAGCCTCAGCAGAAAATTGCTCATCTGCTGTGATAAAAGACAAAAATTATGGCTAACATCCTCAGCTGCCAAGCCACTGTCCTACTTATAGCATGAAAACTGAAGGAAGCAATAGGAACCATTTCCATAAAAATGTCCTGATAGAGAGCAGCAGTAAGAGGCAATCTCACACTTCCCAAATCATCACTATAAAACCATGTATGCTCCTACTCTGGAGAAAGCCTATGTCTTCTTTACTGTCCCTTCCACCCTAACTCCACTTAGGAGCCAGGTTGTTATGATGCAGAATTTGCTAGGCTGTAATACTGGCTGCCAAATTTGTAAATGGAATTCCTCAACAAGACAAAATCCTTCTTGTACAATCTCACTACGAAGTGAGCAGACTGAGCTGGTTTAAAAGTAAACCAGTGGGAGGAATGAACCCTGCACAAACACACTGAGAGAGATTTCAGAAGTTACAATTTAATAGAAAGATTACAATAAATGCAATGACACAGAAAAATTGATTTAAACCCACAAAGTCAGAATACAACCTGGCACCCTGCTGGTCAGAGTGATAGGCACAGGCCCACCAAGGAGTGATTGCAGTGCTGTTGAAATGGTAGTTGCAGTTGGAAGTGGTGGCCCTGTGGAAGGTCTGGTCCTTCAGTGGAAATTCAGGTCCTCCTCTGGATCTGTCCAGTGGTGGTGGTGTCCCAAGCCCCCAAATGCCCAGACTGGATACAGAACGGTTCAGGCAGTACCTTCCCCAATTCAAGTAAAAAGAAAAGGTGAGAAATGAAGAAAAAAAATTCCTGTGTTTTTAGGCTAAAATGCCAAAGACTATATTGATATGATAGACGGGTATCTGGGATATTTCAGTACATAGTGTTAAATGAGACTGGGGATTGTGATTATTATTTCTAGCACAGATCCTGTTTTCATGTGGCTATATTCAATTTTTTTTTTCTAGTTCTTTTCTTGTGGACTGCCTTCCTAGTATCAGGTGTATAAGAACAGAGCAGCAGCTCACATGGACAATTAATATCAACTAAAGTATACCTTATTTATTTTTTCTAGCTTTTAATCCATCTTGCCAATGATTTTCTGGAGTATATCAAGACACTTTGGAGACCAGCAAAAAAGTCTGGATATCATGGCAGGAGATACATGCATTTTTTTCTTAGTGGTTTTCACATCTCACTCATTACAAATAGTTGTGTGATTTGCATGTGTACAGCAACACTGACACTACAGATGCAAGCCTTCAGTGTGCTGTTGCTGAGAAATGAAGAAGTACATGTGTACACTAGTTGGGTCTTTTAAGACAAGCAAAATATATTTCTGGTTTTGAAGCCAGGTTATCAAATATTGCCAGTTCAGGGCATGCTCTGAAAATACAGAGGTTTGTTTGGAAAAGCAAGAAGGCAATACTGTCATTAAAACCTGTGTGCACATAGCAAAGAGACGTATAGACATGAGCTTTGCCTACAAAACCAATTGCTATGTGAGTATAAATAAAGACACAGGTGTGTATTTTTACAAATAGATTCTGAGTCATTAACAAATTGAACTTTCAAGCTGTGACAGTAAATATCAGAAATGCTTGAGATGAAAGTGCCACCAGAGCAGTCCCTTGATCCCTTTGTAAAGGGCTCGGGACAGGAACAGGTATTTAAGCACTTTGGATAGAAGGAGGACCTGACTGACAGCCCACCATAAGAGCCTGCTGTGATGGCTGGCAGTCTTCTAGAAGCCTTTGCAGAGCTGTAGCTGATGTTTGGCCTCTCCTTCATGACCTTTTCAGTAGGGCTCATCTTGGTAAATTACATTCTCTTGGCTTTTGTTTTAATGGTTACTTGTCTAACCACTGCTGCTCTATAACACAGCTTCTCTTGATTCCCTGTAGCCTTGTTCTTTAATCTTTATTCAACATGTCTGGGAGACATCATTTCAGAGAGATAACAATCTATGTTCAGGAAACAAAGAGAGGGGAAGAGAGATACAGAGAGCAATACATTCATAAGTCAGGTTGAAACAGAAGGGTCTTGCTAATAATCAGGGTGACATTGAAGCCCTGGATCTAGTCCCAAAATATTTTAATACACATTGTCTGTGGTTGTAGGATAAAAAAGACATTTGCTTTATGTCTGCAGAAGTGAGTTCATGCTAGGATTATTTTTTCCCTATGTTTGTCATTCATCTCTTTTTTTTTTGGGTAAAAATACCCAACTAAGTAAAGCAGTAATTCCATCACCTTACATTTGGTTTAGTACCACAGTCCATCAGGAGATGTTTTTTCCTGGTCTACAGCACACACAACTTTCTTGCTCGTTATTCCAAGGAGAGAATGTGCATTCTACGTGGCTGTATGAGAAGTGGAGTAGCAGAAGTAACCAAGCTACTCAGGAAATGCCTTCAATGCCAGATGAGAGTATTGCTTCAGGAGCAATTACTTCAAATGTGAGCAGAAGCTGTAAATTTGCTGTCCTTTTTTCTTCTCACATGCACATTTTTTGCTTACGCTCCTGCTCTTCTTGAATGAAAAGGTCACCAATTGCCATATTTCATTGATTAATAGAAGAGAATATCTTTCCAGAGAATCCATTCTTTTTTCTCAGTCTTTTCTGAATTTATCAATTAAATATTTGAGAGATCTTGAAACTTATTATATTCCAGCCCTGCTCCTCTCCCCCTGCTCCATGTTTCTTCACTGATGCTAACTGCACAGAAACCTTTAGATTAGGAGGAATTCTCTAAAATAGTATTTATTTTCATAATACACATAGAACTGAAGTTTATAGAAATCTACCCTATGAATTCTTGATGGGGATTGCACTGGGTGGAATAAAATACAGGTCTTACCATACACTTTCCTTAAGGAAGTTGCTGCTTTGGAATTTATGTTTTCACCAATGGTCCTAAGTATCAAGTGAGATATATATATATATATATTATATATATATAAATAAAATTATTTATTATATAGTTTCTTGCTATTTGGAATACTGCCAGGCAATCACTCCATGTATTTTTTAGTTATCCAAGAGGGAAGCTTGCTCACATACTGCTTCCCAGGCAGTTATGACAGGAAGAAGGAAGAAACTGAGGATCTCTGGTTTTTCTTGACAGACATCAGTCTCTACTTCAAGACAGTTGTCTATTTCCAAAATATTGCAGCTGATAGGAGCTGCTCAGTGAGCTGAGTGTTAGAGACAGTCTTTGTGGAATGTGCAGAATGCACTTTGAGGGACATGATTAATGAATGCTTCACAGGTCACTGAAATATGTAATGCATGTAGCCCTGAGTGTGCATGAACATGCAGACATGTATTTACATGCATTGGCACATTTATGGTTTTTGTAGTACTTTTGCAAATCAAATACCCAAATAACCTCCAGATATATAAACCCTTTAGTATTACCTGTTCTTTTATTTTTTCAATTCAAAATATTTCAGTGCCACAATTGTTCTGTTAACATTATCAGCTTTGTGGTTGTTATCTACTGGGTCACTTTTAAATGAATTCTCCTCTTGCCATGAAATTATTAGCAAGGTCCACAAATATGAAGTATTTCTGATTATAAAATAAAGCAATAAAGACAAAAATCAGTAGAAGACTGGCCAAAAGAAATTTATAAATCGCTAAAAGTGCAAAACTGTCATTTAATTTTTAAAAACATCCATTTTTTTCCATTTGTAAACATTGCCTGTGATTAGAAAAGCCATGACTTTAAATAATCTTTTTCAGTCTGAGAAATTAATAATTTGAAAAGCATATCAAGCAAAAAGTTGAAATGATACTCTCTTCCATCTTTTTCCAGAAGAATTCATTGCAGGCTTTCTGCCAAAATTACTACTAGAGAGGAAGGCACTGCTAAACACACAAACAAACCTAGAAGGAATACCATATTTGAGGTGCATCCAGAAGCAGAGCCCCTGCTGCCCCCTTATTTCCTCCAACTATGACTTACTCTGGAAATAAAAAAATGTCTCAGAAAAAGGCCCTTTTCAGATCTTATTGAAATGAATATTTAATCTGATTCAAATTAAATCAATGGAGTTGCTAGCACCTCTCAAGCCAGACTTTATTGTTTTGCAAAGATGAATGCTTACTTCAATATTCATGCAGACATGGGCAGCCTTGCTAACTCAGTTTGACTGACAGCTCACACAGAGACTTGTAGGAAAAGAGGGGAGCAAATCCTCTCCCCTGAAGGTGGGACAACCTTGCTTTGTGGTCCTTGTGGCAGTCAGCCCTGGTATGGCAACTTGGACAAGCACAGGCTGCAGATGTTCACACCCTGGGCCACCCACAATAGCTTGGAGGGCTATTGTGGCACACCAGAAGTAAGGCTAAAATACCTTGTTGTCTGCTGAGGCTCTTTGGAGGCTCTCTCAGGAACTGTTTAGATTGCAGCAGAAGGATTAGCCAATACCTGTGTGCAGGGTATGTGGTGAGCAGCTCTGCAGGAACATCTCATCTTGAAATTTGTTTTTCTCTCTGTCCCAGCCGACTTCTGTGCAAATGAGTGTAGTGGAGGCCAGGCTTTTGATACAGAGCTGAAGTAGTGTCACACCTGTTTTTCATCCAACAATTGGAGGGAGAGGGTGAGTATTTCACTTTGAGGTGCCTGATGTGTGACAGGGTGAGCTGGCAGCAATGTCTGTGGGACAGTAGTGGTGGGTGCACACTCCCACTTTACAGCATGTTAGGTTCTCTACAGGTTTAATAAAGAATCATAAAATCACAAAATGGTTTGGGTGGGAATGGGCCTTTAAGGGACATCCAGTCCAACACATCTGCAATGAGTAGAGACACTAGATTAGGTTGCTCAGAGCTCATCCAATCTGACCTGAATGTTTCTGTGGATGGAGTATCCACTGCCTCTCTGGGCAGCACGTGTCAGCATTCTCATGGCAAAAACTTGTTCCTTGTATCTAGTGTAGACTGACTCCTTCTGCTTAAAATTGTTACCCCTTGTCCTATCACTGCAGATCCTGTCCCCATCTTTCTTATAAATGCCATTTGAGAACAGGGAGGCTGCATTACGATCTTCCTGGAGACCTCTCCAGGATGAACAGCTCCATCTCTCCCAATCTTTCCTCATAAGAGAGGTGCTCCATCCCTCCAATTATCTTCACATCCCTTCCTTGGACCCATTCCAATGGCTCCATGTCATTCCAGGGTTGAAGATCCTGGAGCCGGAGGCAGTGCTCCAGATGAAGTCAGACAGTAATAAACAATTCCTTTTCTAGTTCACCTGTGTATTACTCTGAAACACTCAATGTCCCAAGCTGCATATGACCACAATCTTCCTGGGCAAAGGAATGCATCTTGCTTTTGTCCTCTTATTTTTTCCGAGCTGAAACTTCAGTGTAAAGAATTTTCCTGTTTGTTTATGTTTTCAGAGACACTTGCAGTTTTCAATGAAAACAGATTAACGAAAAATAGTCTGTTGTCAAACACATTTTTATCAGATTAGGGAAGTTGCCATGCATACATCTTGTACTGCATACCTTCTAGTATTCCTCTTTTTATGCAAATGAGCAGAAAAAGAAGATCAAATAATGAATAATTTTATATTAAAAAATGGTTTTATGTGCAACTCAATTTTGCTTGAAGTTTTTAACTAGTTCTTAGACTAGCTATTTAGCTTCTGCTTGGATTATCCTGGAATTCTGTGTAGGCACTGGGGTGGCTCAAATTTGCTGATAGGAATTCAACACTGGTTTAGGCTGAATATACTGAGAAGTCCTTTGGTATTAGTGGTCTCTGAACTGTTTGAAAGGAATGGTCTGGAAATTTGTAAGTAGCAGGTCAAAGCTTCCAGTGGATATTGACAAGTATGAAGGAAGATGGGGAAAGGCAGTGAGATTAAAGTCAGAGAAAATCACAAAGGAATAACAAAAGCAAGTTTATGGCTAGATGTGTATTGTCCACCCAGCATGGCAATACAGTTTCCATTTAGAGATACCCTCTCTCATCCTGCAGTTCTTGTCCTTGTCCCTGTCTATCCCAGTCTAGATGGAATTTTCGTCAGTGTTTTTCCAATATAGCACAGTGAGGGAGTTGGTTGAATCCTACTTTCCTGCTGTTGAGCATTGTTCCTTGCTTTAATCGGAGTACAACCTTCTTTCCTCTAGTAGATATAGAATATGGTTATATTAAAATCTTTCCTCTAAAGTTAATTTTTCTGTTTCTTCTTTTTCTGAGGCCAGCAGCATGGGACAGCAAGAAGCTGAGAGGGAAGGGATCTGGGCTGCTGGGTGTCCCGCAGCTACATGCTCCAGCCCTCCTCTCAAAGGAAAACAACACACCAGTTAGTCAACCCTAGCAGTCCTTGTGGTCAATGCTTTTACAGCCATCTCCATTCCTGTTTATAAAACTTCCTTTTATTTATAAGTTTTATTCCAATGATTTTGCTTCTTGCAGAAGACAACATAGAGATTCTACATAAATGTAAAGTTTTTTATCTTCTTGTAAAACTGTTTAAATCCAGTGAGGGAGAGAAGTTCCTTCCCATGTTAATGTTTGCCTTTCTCATGCGATTAACACTTTAACCCAAAGGCTTTTTGTAGTAAAAAAAAGCAGGTGTCCACTGACCTTCATACTAGAGTTACTGGGCTGGGGAATGACTGGGAAGGTATATCCAGCCCTCTCACTCCTGCACTGCAGTTAAAAGGAAATTAAATCTAAACTGTCTGAAAAATATTGCATGTATCTTCTCCTTCTGTGATGAATGTGTTACCGACGCAACTACTTGAGTTATTACTTTGGTTGTAGACACACTCTATTTCCTGATTATCATAACTTGCAATAGATGTATTGAATTCACACACTAGGAGTAATGTTTCTTACTGAAACACATTTGTAAGTGGTATGTTTTATATATATGTAAGATGATAAAAAAGTTGGATGTCTGATGCATAAAACCCATAAGGATGAGTGCACATCTTACCACACTGGCAGCAATAGGAATTGAGTCAACTGCTGTGCTCCAGAATTTTTCTTCTCCTCTAAATGTGTTTCACATGAGTTTGTCAGCGAAAGCTATCTTGGAGACAAGAGGAAGTCCAGTTGCTTTGTTGAAAGTATATTGTGAACCTTGAGAAGAGTTAAAAAAAATGGCTGACTTACATAGAAGGGAATTCCAGAGGAAAGGTTCAGCTGAGCTCATGGTCATTTATATAAGGAAAGAGTTACTCAGAGCCCATAAAGCACTCTTTCTGCAAGCCGTGTCTCTGGTCCTGTCATGAGAACTCTGTGTAGGCACTTTGATAATTAGGTCAGGTCACACAAGGTATTTCTCACATTATATGTGGGGCTGGATTGCCAGCTTAGGAAAGTTTAAAGTTATTCATTTGTCTAAAAATAATAAGAAAAAGGGAGCAGGACTGACTTTTCTACTCTCTGGAAACCAAAGCACATTCCCAGGTGCCCCAGGATTGTATGGCCCAGCTTTGAAGTTCAGGTTCCTTCCTGCTACTATTACCTAGCTCAAGTAGATTAGCAAAAAATTTTTTGCAGCTTCCAATTGTGCTTCCCAGACCTACATTCCCAGTTTAAGCCTAATGTGGATGAACAGGTGTCATTAAAAAATGCTCTGTGAATTAGCTAGTCAGAATAAAATTTTGTTTAAATTTTATGGTTTTAACCTGGTCAGTGTTGCAGAAATAGTTCAGAAACTCAAAGTAGCATTAAACAAAGAAATCTGTAGAACTTCTTTCAGCCCTTCTCATGGCAGAAAACTGAGCTGTGACTAAAATCGTGCTGCGAAAGTGGCAATGGTGTGATGTTTTCAGCCCTAGACTATACATGGATCAAACTTATATTAAAATTAAGACAAAAACAATGTGCATTCTGCGCAACATAAACAGCTAATATTTGAAATAAAATTAGAGAGTGAAAAGCAAGAATGGGCTGGCCCCTTCCACACAAAACTTCGAAGTCAAAAAATGCAACACAAAGAAAGGAATCTTTATCACAAAGTGCTTGATGCACTCATTAAACTACTAGGAAGACATTCTTTGACAAGTAGCTTTACAATACTCTTAAAGAAAAGTGCCCAGTCAAAGGGTGTTTTCACATTATTTGAACCCAGGAGATGAAGTGAGTTAGGTGCTATAGATTTTCAAAAGAAACTGCAGCAAATGCATTATGCTAGATCCTGTTTAAGTACAGTGGTACATATGAATCTTTGATCTTTCAAATATTGTGGGATCAAAGTATTCACTGTTTTGGATAGAAACCTGTGCTAAAATCAACTCATTATAGTTCTGGCCACAGAAAAGAACCAGGTACAAATGACTTTGAACTGATGCCACTCCAGGTAGTCTGTGCACTTTTGAGTTAATTAGCATGTCTTTGAACTTAATTTCTTTTCTGTTGCATGGTCTGGAATAAATAGCAGTTACTAATAATCTATTTAAAACTCATTTTTGTGCTACACTGTAACAGACAAAGAGAGAGAGAAAGATGAATAGAAATGCGTGGATATGTGTATTTGCTCTCCTTACTCTTTTTAATATATACATTTTAAAAAAAATCACATCTAGCACCCTGGTTACCAATTTTTCTTAATTGGCAATGTTTCATCCTAAACCAAGCACTCATAGTAGCATGAATTAATTAATATTAATGAAGGCACAAGAAAACCCTGCAGTGGGTCGTTCTTGCCACCAGTGCATATTTGACCATATAAATACAGTTTGAAGTTTTAGAAGGCAGGAGGAGTGATTGCTTGCTTGTCTTTAAAGGGTGATTGTCATGACAAAATCAGCCCAGAGCTATACAGAGAAAAGCCCTGGATAAACACTTTGAAGGCAGGGTACTTGCAAGACGCCCAGACCCAGTGAAAATTTTGATCATCACTAATCAATGAACAGAAATGCTACACTTCACAGGTTTTTTTTTATATATCAAAGCAGGAGAATATTAGAAAAAGTAATAGAGAAGTTTTATTGACTCCTCAGCACATTTTCCCCACTCTTTTTCTATATAACACTGGCACCAAGCACCTAGCCTTTCACTCCACTTTTCATGTGGTTCAGGTCTGCTAGGTCCATACATGCTTCCTGCTGAGTAACATTAGAGACCTTTTCCACTACTGGGCTTATTTCCTGCAGCACACAGGTGCCAAACAAAGTTTTTGGAGCACTGGCTCTCTTCTCGTTGTTGCAGTCCTTGCCAGCACTGCTAGCTACATTTTGGTGTGTCCTTGGTGTGGGTACACAGATCATGGACGTTCCTGCCCATGCATGAGAAGCCTTTTACTCAGTGGACAGTCCCCGCAGCCCTCTTTGTACCTGGTTATACAGAAATGTCCTTGTTGGTGTACCTGCTACATGCACAAGGTTTTTAAGGCTTATAGGTCCCTCTGCATCATCTCTGAGTCCTTGTGAATATGTAAACAAGAATGCCCATTCAGTCATGGATGCAGGAAACAAAAGATAACAGTCAGAGGGACTGGTAGCTCACAGATTCTGTTGCTTAGGAAATTGTCTCCAGGAATTCTTTCCTCTTACCTAACTACTTTATATTACCCTCCAAAGCAAAAACAAGGGGAAAAATCCTTTAAGTGAGAAAATTCCTAAAAGAAATACACAAGTATCACCCACAAAAAGATACAAGTCATTATAAACTCAAAGGCTTGAATAGCTGAAATTATTTCAGTTTTGAAAAATGCACATGAATTACTGAGAGTAACTTGCAATTTAGGCTAACAGTGATTTGATTCTGCAAGAATGTTTTTCTTTAAGAAATGAGTAAGAAATTACCTAGAAACTTAAGAGGGTTTCTTTTCAAACATTTACAATAAAGAAACTTTCTTTTTTCAATGAAGTATGGAGGTTTTGCTAGAGATTAGAATGAATTTTTTTCTTTCAATTCCCCCTAAAATGCACATAGGGCAATGAGCTGAATTTGCATGTCAAGTCAGCTTGGCATTCCATAACTGTTGAATGTTACCGGGATATGGACTTTGCTTTTTGAACTTTGTAGTATTTCCCATTTGGAAAATTTAATTTCTAATTTCACTCTTCCTCATGAATTCTTTAGAACAGAATCCACTGAACGGAGTAAGGCCTAACCTGATGGAGTGAGCTGAAGCATATAACTTTGAGAAATCTGTGATTCAGCATACTCTTGGACTGGAAGTATATTCAGTGATCAGGCACATAAGACAAGACTCATCTATAAGCAGTTCAGTGTATGGGATGCCATTGTTGAATATTGCAATCAAAAGAGGCTTTCAGTGCCTCTATTTACTGCTTGAACCTTACACTGCTGAGTTCTCCTCCCATAAAAAAGATTAAGTAGTGCCCTAAATTTTTCTACAAAAAATAAATCAGTGCAAAGGTAGCTTATTCCCTTTGTCTTGCTTGTCTATCTGTGGTTCCTTAAAGGTATGCAAAGTTTGACTGAAGTGCCTATTTGTCCAGAACAAAAGCTGCTTCAACTCTTTCAGCTTTGTCAACAATGTCAGAGGAGAGCAAGTAAGTTGTCAGGGAAAGGGAAAAAAAAGTAGTGCAATATTTCAGCCTAGAGCTTTGTAAACAAGGTCTTAAATATATTATTCATGTACCTCATTCCTCATGTTTGTATTGTGCTGACACACTTCTGTAACACTAAATAAATTACTAATGCATTTGGCATTTATAGGTTTCCTTCCTCATGCTTTCTCTACCACAACCCCTCAAAAGAAAATTTCTTCCAAGATTCCCTGTCCAAACACTTATTGCATTTCATTGCCTGTTAGATGTCATAAATTAAAACAAAACCAAAAAAAGAGAAGATATTTAGATGGAAATTAAGCTAACTGAATTATTTAACAAATAGATGCTTCATGGAAATGCATAATTTATTCTAAATGTGTGGAAAGGAGCTTTAAGGTTATGGTGCTGTTAAGGCAAACAACTTTTTTTCCTCATATCTTTCAAGTTACCAAGCTACTGTCAACCAACTGAGTAGCAAGGTGGGAATAACATATGTTCTTCTTTGAAGACACATGTCAAATGTAAGCCTTTTCAGGTCCTACTGGCTTGTGTTTTAGTTAAACTGGTTAACTAGAAAGTGAGATAGTTGAATTTGAGCTAGCTGTTGAAAGTGCATAGTGTAGTAAAAGGTTCAATAAATCAAAAGTGAGAGTGTGAGTGTGCATGCCTGTGATGAAGAGAGATGAAGGCAGACAAAATGGTTAACGTTTTTAAAATCATGGAATTATTTAGGTTGTAAAAGATCCATTACCATTGAGTCTAACCATTAACCTAACACAGGCAAGTGCAACACTAAACCACATCCCTTAGCATCATATCTATATGTGTTTATAAATGTCTCCAGGGATGGGGACCCAACCACTCCCACATGCAATCTGTGCCAATACCTGGATAATCTTTCAGTGAAGAAATTTTTTTCTAATATCCAATCCAAACCTCCTTGTCACAGTGAGAGACCTTTCAGTCTCATCCTCTGCCTTGCTACTTTGGAGAACAACCTCCACCTGGCTACTTCCTCCTTCCATGTACTAGTAGAGAGTGAAAGGTCCCCCGTGAGTCTCCTCTCCAGACTAAACAGACCCTATTCCCTCATTCGCTTCTTGTATGATTTGTTTCTCGAACCCTTCACCAGCTGTAATGTCCTTCTTTGGACAGGCTTAATGGAACTTTACAACAAGGTCATAAATTAAGCCAAAGAGAAGCAGCAGGAAAGTTTTTGAAAGCTCCATATTCTAGACCTAGGGAGAAACTGGAAGAGCTACAAGTTATGTGCTGTGAAAAATATGGCATGATAAGCACTACAGAGTCATGGGATTTTGTTAGTGGCTTAGCTCTTGAGTGATTTTAAATAGTGGGACATGATTTTTATAGTATTTGTCAAAAAAGTACATGATCTCTCCACTCCTGAAAACATGAGATCAGGATGTGCTGAATGTCTCTGGGCAGGGAAGAGTAAAACAATGGGCAACAATATTGTAGTATGGAATACACTAAAAGAAAAATGATGGTTCGTTGAGTAGCCAACAATGTGAATAAATAAAGTACTACACAAAGAAATTTGAAATGTTCAGTGACTTTTTTCTTCATTTGTAACAAATGGGTAATTATGGGTAATTATGATCAGATTTTTAGTATTATTTGATGATAACAATCTGGAGTAGGAACCTGAGCGAGAAAAGTGGGAAAATACTAAAAAGAATATAAAGCTTGGAAGTTATTTGAGCCCAGCTAGGTAGATCATATAATGCTAACAGTGGAAGCTGAATTAGCTCCTTAAGTGTTAATGATTATATTCAAGTACTCAAGAAAAAAAATACAAAGAATGTAAGAGAAAGAAAACACACATTAAAGGGTACAGACTAGCTTAAACTCATTAAATGAACAGCTACTGGAATGAATATTATATGCATAAATCAGATAGGAACCCGGAACCGGATGAGTGGGCAGTGAGACTGAGAACCAGCTGAACAGCAGATCCCAGAGGTCATAATCAGTGGGACAGGGTCAAGTTGGAGGCCTGTTCCTAGTGGTGTCCCCCAAGGTTCAATACTGGGCCCAGTTTTGCTTAACTTATCCATCAATGACTTGGATGAAGGGGCAGAAGCTCCTCAGCAATTTCACTGATAACACAAAGCTGGGAGGAGTGGCCGATACCCCAGAGGGCTCTGCAGCCCTTCAGAAGGAGCACAACAGCCTGGAGAGGTGGGCAGAGAGGAACCTTCTGAAATTCAGCAAGGGCAAATGCAGGGTCCTGCACCTGGAAGGAGCAACCCCAGGCACCAGCAGAGGCTGGGGGTGACCTGCTGGCAAGCAGCTCTGTGGAGAAGGAGCTGGGGGTCCTGGTGGACAACAAGCTGTCCATGAGCCAGCAGTGTGCCCTGGTGGCCAGGGCCAATGATGACTTGGGGTGCTTTATGAAGAGTGTTGCCAGCAGGTCAAGGGAGGTGACCCTGACCCTCTACTCAGCCCTGGTGAGACCTCACCTGGAGTGCTGTGTCCAGTTCTAGTCATCAGCACAGGAGAAACATGGAGCTCTGGAGCAGGTTCAGTGGAGGGCAACAAAGATGATTAAGGGAGTATCTTTCTTATGAGGAAGGGCTGAGTTGGGCCTGTTCAGCCTCATTACGAGACTACTGATGTGGGACCTCATCAATTTCTAGAAGTATTTGAAGGGAGTATGTCAAGAAGCCCAGGCTCTTTTTGGTGGTGCCAAGCAATAGAACAAGAGGTAATGGACAGTAACTGACCCACAGGAAGTTCCAACTGAAGAACTTTCTGAGCAGGTGCCCACACACTGGAACAGACTGCCCAGAGAGATTGTGGAGTTCCTCTCATTGGAGAGGTTCAAGAACCATCCAGACCCAATCCTGTGCCGTGTGCTCTGGGGTGACCCAGTCTGAGCAAGGAGGTTGGACCAGAACACCCATTGTTGCTCCTCCCAACCTGACCAATTCTGTGATTTTTGAGAGCACAGTAACTGGGCAAATTACTCTGAGAGGAAAAGCCAACGAAAAAGAGTTTATACCATCATGGACTACCAGTCAATGTTTTCATAAATCTGATGGAGACAGACAAAAATGGACAGACAGATGACTCGTCAAAAATGTTTGCATTACCTTAAGTGGATGTCAAACTGAAATTTAGCTAGTAATCAGTTACTTTTGTAAGGAAGCATATAGTATCACGCAGCTGAAGCCCACATAAATGACAAGTTTGAACCTTCTTTGTCTAGTATGCATGTTCAAAATGTCATTAATCTTAGACTCCAAGGACTCACGATTTCTTACAGTGATCAGAGTATTTTGGACAAAGGAATGACTAAAAATATTAGACGAGATTAGATTAGATTAGATTTGATAGTCCAGAAATAGATAGTTTAAACCAAACTTCCCACATGCCCATCTTGTATTATTTTCTTGCAGTGCTGGTTCTAGCTGCAGGGCTACATATCTGTTCCAGCATTCTGGACCACAGAAAGTCTACCTTGATACACTTTCTGAGCCCTGGTGATCCTTTCTTACTCCTCTCAAGAGTCATGTCAAGATATGGAGAGGCAAAACCAGCTTTGGGCAAAAACAAAGTTCCTCACACTGTTCCCTGTTATGAAAAACACAAGGTGCCCCTCTGATGGAGTCATCAGACTTAGTGTCTGGATCTCCCTAGAAAGCTAGATGGTTAAGAAATATGTCTGTATGAAAGGTGGACAAAGTTATGGGCATTGCTTGTGGGACTTGGAAAGGACTGAGGAAGATAAGGGTAGGCTTCCCTGTGTGACTTGACCAGTCAGCTGTTCTGAAGAGTGTTTTTGATGTGCACTCTGACACCTGAACTGACTGACCTTGTATTGAACGCAGCAGCTTTGTGCCACTCACATGGAGCTGTATGTGCTCTTTCCTCTGCAGCACATATGGTGGAGTGTGGGGAATGAGTGAGGGCAGGGCAAAGGGAGATGTGAGCCTAGAGTGCTGGGAACTGTACAGCCTGGGAGGTGTTCTGAAAACAAATAGCACACCTTCCCACCGGCTTTTCTCTGTGTCTGTGTAAAAGTCTGTGGGACAGAAGCAATGGTCATCCAGAAATGTGACAGCAAGGCAGACTGAGCTAGCTGGGAGGAAAGGGGATCAGAGTATGTATGCAGGACATACAGAGGTGTGGAACAGCAGCAGATGTCGACTTCCATGTGACCCCAGCAGCAAGGGTCTGAAGAGATGTCCAATGCTGCATCCTTGCAGAGGTGGGCATGTTGCTACAGTGAGACATGTGCTGGCAGACACTAGTGTCAACAGAGACAGCTCTGCCCTCCCCGTGGGACATCCACACTGAATGCAGGAAGGTGAGGGAGTAATTAAAAGCCTGGGCAACCTCCTGGTCTGAGCTGCTTCCCCATGTCATTCACTGTAAAGACATTGATGGTGGTAAGGAAAAACTGCCTTGAGGATGTTAGGCAGGGATGCTCTCACAGGGCAGTATAGATGCTGTACCATGAGTACTTATACTTCACAGCCACAGTCTTTAAGCAACAGAGTGAGATGGAAACTCTTACTCCCACTTCTGTACTTATGCAGTCATTATTTACATTTTCTCTCCTTACATGCACTCGCACAAGTCCAAAGCATTAAATAATTCAGAAGTGTAACAAGTACTAAAAAAAAAAAGAAGGAAACCTGTTAATGATCACATTTTTTATCTTACAGTGTACCGAGTGCTCTAGTACCAATATCACACCTTTTCGTCTTGAGCTGTCACTTCATCAGCTTCCTTTCTCTTCTTTTTTTGCCAGACTTAATCACATTTCCCATGTGTTGCAGCTAAAATCCAAATATTTCTAGTGCCTCATGTACTTTTTCCAACTTCAGCAAGTGAAACAAGACACTATCTTAAGAAAGAGATGAACATTTTCTTCAATGCCAATTTTGACATTTTTTCTACTTGTTTCTTATTATAGTAATAAATGAAAGATAATCAAGGGTAGCAGCCAAACCTATGAAAATTACCCAAATCTTTTTGCTCAGAAATTACCTTCACAGTTAAATTGCTACACAATATTGCTTTCACCTCTCGATATAAAAAGCAAGATTTTTCAAAGTGCAGAAAATCACCCAATAAAAACCTGTGGGATGGTTGATATGCTGTAAAATAAGAATATAGTGTGTTAGCAGGTCTTAGAGTTTTGGTTCCTTGAAGCCATTATCATGCGTTTCTGTTTTGAGGAAGAATGAGTTTTAGGGAGTTCTAAGAAGCTATTTAAATGAAAATAAATAATATTGGGTGAAATTGTGAAGCCTTCTTGTACTTTCATTTTGACAAGTATAATCCAATTATCTTCAATGGTATTTTAGATTAAACACTTTCAGATTTGGCCTCAATAACAATAAAAAAAAGAAATATTAAGATGAGATAAATAATCTTCTTCCTTTTACATATCCCTAGTCCCATCAGCAATCTTGTGTCTATCTGCTCTCTGTTTCAAGAGCCTGATGCTCCAGCTCATAAAATAGAAAAGTTTCAATTCTATTCACTTCATTAAACAATACTGCTAAAATAAAAAAAAAAAAGAAGCTAAAATCAGCACAGTATAAAATAAAAACTCTAATTTTAATAGAGGACTAATCTTTGATAAGCAGGAAAGCCACTAGCCTATATTTGAGTTTCAATCGTGTCTCTAAGAGGAAGCTTGAAGTCTATAACTTATTGTGGGAGTTAAAATTTTGTTTTGTCTTTTATACTTTATTAGTGATTTCTGTACATAATATCTATGGTCCAAATTTTGACACCTCAAAGACAGTATTGGAAATGGGAAAAGTTGAGAAGGAAATTCATATATTCAGTCCTAGGTGCAGAGTCTCCTGACAAGCTTTGTACACAACTTCCTCATTTCTCTTGGTTGTCACATGTGAAACTAGATGGAACACTTCAACTAAGTTTTGTTGCAGAGGTGCATTGATTTTGTTCACTTTTTAAAGAGGAAGTATCCTTTTCCAAGGTCTCCACTCTTCTGCATCTAGGGAATAAAAAACCTCTTTCTACCTGGAAGAAGCATGGAAAGTGTTTGAGATACTTCCCCAACACAGAGGAGGTGAGATAAGGAGACTGTGCATGTGAGAAAGAGTTATTTAATTTTTTTACAAATTAGAATATAAATTATTTGGTACAGGGACTGTTTTTTACCTAATATTACAATGGCTGTTGGAGGTTAAGACCAAGATTTTGAAAATGTCCCTGGCCACCAATATGAAGACAATTGAGAAGGAATTTTATGGCAGCTATGATCGAAATAAAAGATTTCTTGCCTTCCTTCTCCCTTTAAACACAGATCACAGCTCCAAGATCCCCCTCATTTTCAGGACTCTTTTGTTCAACTAAGAAGTGAATTCTGGCAGCCTGCCTTGAGGATCTTGCAGTAATTGACTGCTAGTTTCAGTGTCTTCTTCTTAGAAGGATAAAGCAGGGGCTGCCCACTAAACCTTGGTAAGAGCAGCAGAGGAAGTGAATTTGAGATGCACGACCACATGGGTCTAACACTTCTCTTAAAGAGACAGAACATCTGACAGCTACAGGATCAGTCAAAATCATGTTCATTTGGAATCTACCATCCAGTAAAGGCAAAATTCATATGTTTTTTACACCCATTTATTGCAACAAAATACAAAGTGTGAAACTGTTCTTACCAGAACACACAACTGATGAGACAAGCAAAGTGCATTCCGTTTTTCTCTCATCTCATTAAGGGAGTGCACAGCAGATATGCCCTTCCTCTGCTCATAACCAAGACTCAGTCCTCCTAGATGCCTTTTACCACACCATTCTTCTCATAACATCCCTTTACCATCTGGTATCTTCCCCTTCTGCAGGACAACAAAATGTCACTTGTTGAATCACAGACTGTCCCTAAGAGGGTTAAGTTTTTTTAAATCTGGAGAAAGAAAAACAACCTGTTTATGTGAATTTCTGGAAATGTTATTTGAAAACAAACGTGCCAGTTCTTCTAGCTTCTTTAAGATTCCTTATCATAATCAAAAGTACAAAACCAGTGATGCTTCCCCACATATACTAGGTAAACAAATCTTGATTTTGCAGGTGCATTTGGTGGAAGTGAAATTGATGCTAAACCTAAAGCATGGGCAGGGTAAGACTGAATGGAAAGACAGTTTTCTTCATTAACAATTGTTTGAAAATAATCTTACCGAGAAATGAATTCTTTAAAGACAGGCTGCAAACACTGTAACTGTGTGAAAGAAGTATAGCTATATAACATAATTGTCTCCCTGTGATAGAGTGGAAATCAAGTCTTCACATTGATTGACATGTACATAAGTCACAGTTTTACAGGAATTTTAAATAGTGACTCAAAATTTTTACCTTACCATCTCCATTCATGTACTAATTTCCATTTTCTGGTGTAATTTTTCATGTCATTATCACTCTATGTATTTTCCTTTTATACACTGCATTCACTTCATTTCCTCCTTTCATTTTATTTCCTTTGATACCCTAACAGCTGGGTTTAAGAAAGTGTCACTTTTATTTACTGTCACTACAGGCAAGGAAATTAGCACCTTGATGGGAGGCGTACTACATGGAGCATATAGGCATTACAGAGCTCTTAAACACATTTCACTTCACTGTGATTAAAAAAATTTAAACCAGGCATCAGCCACTTCCTTTTCTCCCTACACTGCTTTTGCAGAATGACAGCAACAGAAATGTGCATTATGAAAAGTAGCTCAAGCTTCACCCTCCATGCTCTTGTCAGAGGATAGCAGGAATAATGAACTTTCTTTTCCATATATGATCTGAGACCAGAAAAATAATGTACTAGTCAACCTAATGTCTTTTTAGTCAATTTCCCACTACAGCAGCAATGGTTACCTCTGAAATATCCCAGGGTTAACTGTGGTTAGAGCTTAAGAGCTGGATCATGACCAATGTTGGGGGTTGAAGGGACAAGGAGTTCCCACCTTCAGGTAACATCAATCTGTGAGAGACTGAAACGGCAATGACTCAAACAATTGACCATGTGTGGAAGCAGTGGCTGTTTTGCTGAGGCCAGGTTTGACCCACCCAGCTGAAGGGGGGGAAAAGAGGTTTTGGGTGTGTGATGGTGAAGCCTGTGATCTGTGTAAGAACAGTTCAGGTGCAGAGAGAGTGCGCAGCTGCCACTGGAGGATGACCATGCAAACTGACCTGTGCTTTAGCAGCAACTGGAGTTTGAGCCAGATGAGGCAAGAGGCTGATAAGAAACAGACCCCACTAGGTGAGATAGTGCTTTTTAGTATGCCAATGCCCTCCATGCACAACTGGATCAGGTGTGAAAGCTCTCGTCTGGGGAAGTACCAGGACATTCACATGAGAACTTGAAGGTATCCAGCCCTCCGGATGAGCCATAACTGGCTCAACTACACTGATGTGAGAGGCAGCTGTCATGTCTTAGAAGGTGCCACAGACTACCAAAGACCCCCAAAGTGCCCCCAGACTCACTTCTGGGGTCTTCCACCAGAGGATTACACATGACCCACAGTGTTGCATCAGATGGTGTAAAACTCCCACGGTCCCAGAGGAGTTTTCTGAGTGTTCCCATCAACCTGAAGGTACATTAACCTATTGAACTCTGTGTTTCATGGGCTTCCCCTGCCCCTGACGGATCCAGACTTTGACCATCACTTCAACCAGAGGATACTGAAATTGCAACAATCAAGTCTTGTCACTGGATCTATGGATGGTGACATCTTTTTACTCTTATTCTTTCTTTTTTATTTCTTTTTTTTCTTTATATGCTTTTACATTGCTATATTTCTATAGATAATGACCCAAATGGCTACATACCTCCTTTCCATTGCAACCAAAGTGTTCTAAAATAAACCCTACATGTACTTTCACTCTGAGTGACCGGTGTTCATACGCATTTGAATGAACACTGGTCATTCAGTGTTGTTTCACTCTAATCCGTTCCAAGAGATCTATTAACCTTGTTCTTCAAGGTCAGGTTGTAATACAGTCTGTACAGAGAAGTATCTAGGAGCTGTTAGAGTGGCATTAACTTACTGCAAGTCTCAGGAAGAAGACACCAGAAGATATGAGAGGTAGACCTTCCAGAATGCTGTGCAGGAAAGGAAAGTAGCTCTTCCCTGGAGAAATGCAGTCACCCACTGCTTCCAGGGAACAAACACACTCCCCAGTGTAGATACTAGCTTTGTAAATTTCATCCCCCTATTTGTCTTAAGATGGACTTTTAGGAAGTTTTTAGCAGTATTCCACAAAGACACAATGAGAATTTTTCTTTCCAATCAAAATCCCATGACCTTTGAAAATCCACAGTCCATTCTTCCAGAAATGCAGAGAAACATATTCAGGTATGAAATGCTGTTGACTGTTAACTGATGCTGAACTCACACTACCTAGTTTTAGGCACCTAATTAGCTGTTTGTGTTCAAAGACTTGTCTCTATGATTCCTTATGCGGTCAAAGCAAAATGCTCCCCCAGAAAAATGAAGCAGGGCAGAAATCTTCTTCAGATGTTTTGTGTTGATGCTTCTCTCCACAGACCACAGAAAGAGCTTAAGGAAACTAGTCTCCTAATGCAGGCATTAAGGATACACCCTGGAAAATTTATCTGTTTAATATGCATACACGAGGGATGAATAAGGCAGAAAATGACATGCCTGGTAGCTGAAATAAAATAAATAGGTGAATATATTGGAAATGCAGTAAATCTTGTTATTTTAGTAGGCACCTGTATCAAGGGTCAAAATAACTCAAAACTAGCACTCCATGTGGTCCCTCATCATTTCTGAAAGGACCATAAAATGCTGGAGGACTCAGAGTCAAGGATATTCCATAATCAGATGTGGGCACTGATTATTAAAGATATCCTTGATTTTGCACCTGGTATTCCAGGTCCAGGGCTGCTGTTCATAACCCTTTCAATAAATGCAGGTAATTGTGCTTTGGAGATTTAGCATGTTTCAAGTGTCAAGAAACCTCATGTTTTTCATTTCACAAATAAAAATAAATAAATGGTATAATTGGTCCTACTGTCCTTATATCTGTACTCTAAACTGTACTATATATGAAAAAGTACCTCATTGAGATGTACTTTTGTAAGAGATTACTGCAAGCCAAGCCTTTTGAAGATAATGCCACACTTTTGTAAAGTGTTTACTAACTCACCCTAAATAGCTGCAGAAATGTCACACAAGAGACCTGCTTAAAATTAAGCACATCCTCAAAACTACTCAGTTTAACTGGGGTCCTCTGCTGTCTTCTGGTTCATCCTACTGCAATTTGACATGATTTCTTGCACTTTGCTGCTCACCTGTGTGGCTTTTTTATGAAGCCTTGAGATGAGCTGTTTTGTGTTGTGTGGAGAGCTTTATAAACATCAGGAATTATTTGAGCCTGCAGTGAAGAGAATGAGGTGTTTAAAAACAGCGCAAAAAAAATCTGCAAGGCAAACCAGCATTTAGGTACAACCTAAAGAAGGGACTTCCCAAGTTACCTAAACACTACTATGAGAAGGCATTAAGAAGCTAGCAATTACTTGACACTGTAAGCTATTAAAATTGTTGAAAATGTTGAAATATCAGTAGAGCATTTCCTCTCCATTTCCTATTCACAGTATTTCCAAGTCTCTTTCTCACCTCTTAATTTCACAGAATCACAAAATCAGCCAGTTTGGAAGGGACCACAGTCCAGCTTCCCTGCTCAAGCAGGGTCATCCCAGAGCACATGGCAAAGGATTGGGTCCAGATGGTTCTTGAATATCTCCAGTGAGGGAGACTACACAATGTCTCTGGGCAGCCTGTTCCAGTGTGTGGTTACATGCACAGTAAGGAAATCCTTCCTCATGTGGAAGTGGAACTTCCTGTGGATCAGTTTCTGTCCATTACCTCTTGTCCTATTGCTTGACACCACCAAAAGGAACCTGATCCACCCTCTAGACATGTTCCTCTAAGATACTTCTAGGAATTGATGAGGTCCCACATCAGTAGTCTCGTAATGAGGCTGAACAGGCCCAACTCAGCCCTTCCTCATAAGAAAGATACTCCCTTAATCATCTTTGTTTCCCTCCACTGGACTTGCTCCAGAGCTCCATGTCTCTTCTGTACTGAGGAGCCCAGAACTGGGCACAGCATTGCAGGCAAGGCCTCACCAGGGCTGAGTAGAGGGGCAGGGTCACCTCCCTTGACTTGCTGGCAACGCTCTTCTGAATTAAGCCCAGGATGTCACTGGCCTTCTTGGCCACCAGGGCACACTGCTGGGTCACAGAGACCCTGTTGTCCATCATGACCACCAGCTCCTTCTCCACAGAGCTGCTTCCAGCAGGTCACCCCCAGCCTCTGCTGGCGCCTGGGGCTGTTCCTGCCCAGGTGCAGGATCCTGCATTTGCCTTTGCTGAATTTCAGAAGGTTCCTCTCTGCCCACCTCTCCAGGCTGTTGTGCTCCTTCTGAAGGGCTGCAGAGCCCTCTGGGGTATCGGCCACTCCTCCCAGCTTTGTGTTATCAGTGAAATTGCTGAGGAGTCTCTGTCCCTTCATCCAAGTCATTGATGGGCCCAGTATTGAACTTTGGGGGACACCACTAGGAACAGGCCTCTAACTGGACCCTGTCCCACTGATCATGACCTCTTAAATCTGCTGTTTGGGTAGTTCTCAATCAGTTTTCAATCTCACTGTTCACTCTGTTCACTCTTCCAACTCACACTTGTTTTTGCCTATGAGGATTGTATGAGAGACTGTCAAAAGCCTTTCTGAAGTCAAGATAGAAAATATCCACTCTTCTCCCTTCATCCATCCAGTTGCTTGTTCCAGTAGGAGGTAATAATATGGGACAAATGTGTAAATTCCCTTTTTTCCCTGTGGTAAAAGATGGCGTCCCGAATGAGGTGCAGCATTACCTTTCCAGAGACTGAGCTGAGGCTGACTGGCTGGTTGCTCTGTGGGTCCTCCTTCTTATCCTTGTCGAAGACTGAAATTACACTTGCTTTCTTCCAGCCCTCAGGCAGCTCTGTTGGTCTCCAAAACCTCTCAAAAATGATCATGAAATCATTGTGCTCACCAGCTCTCTCAACACTGATGGATGCATCCTGTCAGGGTGCATGGACTTGAAGATGTCAAGTTTGTTTATGTGTTCTCTGACCCAATCCTCCCTGACCAAGGGAAAGTCTCCCTTCCAGCATTCCTTTACCCTGATCTCCTGGGTCAGAGGGTTGGTCTTAGTGAAGACCAATGCAAAGGAGGTGTTCAGTAACTCCGCCTTCTTTGCGTCGTCTGTTGCTAGGCTCTCCCCTACATTGAATAATGGGCCCACATTATCCTTTGTTTTCATTTTGTTATTTATATATTTGAAAAAGCCCTTTTCATTATCCTTGACATTCTTGACCAGGTTTAATTTTAGACGGACCTTTGCCTTTCCAGTCTCATTTCTATCTATCCAGATCAGCTGTTTATATTCACTCCAAGTGGCCTGACCTCACTTACATCTCCTGTGAATTTTTTGTTTGTGCTTGAGCAGTGACAGGAATTCTTTATTCATCCACAAAAGTTTCTTGCACCCTTGGATTGATTTTTTTTTCATTGGAATGCATTGTTGCTGAGCATGAAGGCAGTAAGCCTTGAACATCAACCAACTCACCTGGACCCCTCTTCCCTACAAGGTCTGCTTCCAGGGACTCTTCAAGGAGATCCCTAAACAGGCAAAAGCTCCATGAAGGGATTCATGGCTGAAGTCCGTGTCTGTAAGCTTGCTCCCTGTCCTGCTGCCTCTTTTTTCAACACTGGACTCTACAATCTCATAGTCACCACGGCCAAGGCTGTCTCCAGCCTTCACATCTCCAAGGCCTTTCCTGTGTATCTGTATGAGGTCAAGCAACACAATTCCTTGTAGGAATCCTCTATGACCTGTGACAGGAGGGTATTGTCAATGCTTTCCAGAAGCCTCCTGGACAGTTTGTGCTTCACTGTTCATATTCTCCAGCAGAAGTCAGGGTAGTTAAAGTCTCCCTCATGAACCAGGACCCATGATTTCAAGACTGCTTTTGGTTGCCGGTAGAAGGCCTCGTCACTTCCTCTTCTTCAGCAGTCTGTAGCACACACCCACAACAGTCACCCTTACAAGTGTGCCCTTTTATCCTGACCCATAAGCTCTTGATTTGCTCCTCATCCTCACCGAGACAGAGCTCCATACATTCCGTGTTTCCTCACATAGAGTGCAATACCACCGCCACTCCTTCCTGCTCTGTCTCTTCTAAAGAGTGTGTAGCTCTCCATGACAGCATCCCATCCTCACTCCCCTGTAATTGCAGTGAGATCAAAGAGAGATCATGACTGCACATAGGTCTCTAGTTCCTCCTGTTTGTTCCCCACAGTTTTGTGTGCATTGGTGTACAGGCACTTTATAGAGGTATTTGATGGTGACAAAATATCCCCATGGGGTGCAAAGGGACACCCCATAGTCCTCTCTAGTGGGTGTGTGTTTGGTTGCTTGTGTTTGGCCAAGGTATTCCCTCTTAAGCCTTTCACTACTTGGGGCATTTATCCAATGTTTCCCTACTGGCTTCTATAATCTCAGGAGTCCTTGACATACCTTTGCAAGACAGCAGGTATGCTCCAGTGCGGCTGATACATCTCATAGGGCCCTCACAAGTACCCTGCCCCTCTAATTTTTCAGTACTATCCGCCAGTTTGACAGGGACAAGCCTGGTATTGTCCATGCTCCCCATCATACCTAGCTGTACTTTCTAAAACAGTAGCGCAAGAAAAACACATGCAGCCCCTGATCTTTTAACTAAAGACAAAAAGGACCTCTCCTTCTCAGAAGTTTTGGTAAGTTTTCATGACATAGGAGGATTCTGTCAGCAATTTAAAATAATTTTGATTTATTTAAAAGGGCACATACTGTACTTCATTAACAGGATTGCTGTGAAATAATGAAACATTTCAGAGAAAACTGCAGGATATTTAGAGTAATTTCTTCCTGAAAATATGCAAAACCCTTTGGGGAAAATGTAAGCAGATGGTGTGTGAAGCATTCATTGTTTTTTTATGTTGTGATAAACAAACATTTAAAATTAAGATTCATAACTTTACGAAATTTCATTCTGAATTATACACCCAAACAAAAGACCCTCAAAATCCAGTTTACCTTTTGATCTCCAGTGTTTTCCTTCCGTCATTCCCATTTCTAAGGCCATTCTGCTGGGAGCAGATTTGAAGGAAGAGCTCTTGAGACAGATGCTCAGGTATATTATTACTCAGGACAACATTTAAGCAAAGAGAGTCATGACAATTAACAGGGGCAGCAAACCTGTCCTATAGGGGGAAAGAGAGATGAGGGCAATAGATGAGGGCTCCCACTGCTGACTAGCCCTAAGCCTTTCTAGCTGTCTACAATGTTTGTATTATTTGCAGTGTTGTATGATCCTCTAAATTGTCACTGCTGCATGTCTCAGTTCACCTGGCTGTAAAACTTATTTTTCAAAAATACATCTTTAGTTGTTTGAATCAAAGGCCAAAACATTTGTAATAACACATGCCAATTAACCTCAATGACCACAGTATCATTCTGAAGAGCTCTCACATTAGTTTATGTCTGACTGGACTGCGCTCTGTCTAGTGAAGGGAAACATCATCTTACTGAATTTGAACATCATGACATGACAGTTTTGCATTTGCATACTGCTGTCATTGCCAGTTTGGCAATCAGAGTACAAAAAGAAGAATATCTCTTCTCAGAAAGACAAAAACCCCGAAAATCTAAAAAGATATTCTATTTAAAAATGCTTGGTGTAGTGAGTATTTCTGTTCCTTTAATTAAGTTCCTTTTTCTTCTTCATGATTACAAAATGATACTGAAGTCTAATAAACTATCAAACTCATGATGTTATATTTTACTTTGATTTGCCATGATGCAAATTTGCCACAATCCCATTGACTTCAACAACAATGATGCAGTTAATTAATTTATATTTACACCCGTGTAACTGGGAGCACAGCTTAGTTCTCAACAGGACAAAGGATTCACTACTACAGGATACCTTAGTACAGCTGTTCAGTGGGTATATCTCACCCTCCCTGTGGAAATACATTGTCAGTGTGATGAGGTCTGGTGATGAAAAGAAGTATGAGGAAAGCATTGCTGGACCTGGAATGATGTTTTGCATATGGATTCTTCCTCATGTTTTCTAGAGAAATATGCTCTCTGTCTCTGCCTCATTTCTCCATATGTCTTGAAAGTCTAGTGGTTTATTTTCTTATTTTGTTTATATCTGGTAATAGATTTTGGGGCCCAGTCTTCATCAGCAGTGATTCAGAAGACAAAAGGATATGGTATAATAGGACAGCCTAAGGAAAAAGGGGTACAAACAGTTTGCAGGATGGAAAACTTAGGGACTGCCACAGTATTTGGAATAACAAAGACTTGAACTCACCTGAGATACTCAATGTCACAGGATTATGAATTTAATTCATCAGAGGAGAAGATTAATGGATAATATAGAAAGAGGGGGCTTCTAAGCAGAGGTAAAAATAAGCAAATCAGATATTGAAATGCAAGTACAGCAGAGGTTCAATTCCTCTGGTTAGGACCCAGCATTGCACTGTTATCTTGCTATGAATATTCATGACAACAGACTAATGAAACCTGCTATATGATGTAAGGTATGCTAGGGCATACGTTTAATTCTTCCTCGAAGAAAAGAGGGCCATAAACTTCAGGAGCTTAAAAACCCCAAACCAACAGGAAGACTCTGAAATCAACATGCAAATCACTCATTAAATAAAATAATTCACAGACATCTCTAGAGATCACCGTCACCCAGCCCCTCCTCTGAGGAGGATCATGGTTGCCTAAACTGATGTTCAGTTGGGTTTTGAATATCTCCAAGGATGGAGAATACACAACCTTGCTGGTCAACAATCTTCAGTGCTCAATCAAGGTCACAGTCAGAAAAGTATTTTCTTCTGTTTAAATGGAATTTCCTGCAATTCAGTTTGGGTTTCTTGGCCTTAAATATGAGCTAAGTAAATAACTAAGTAGTAATTGAATGAGGCATAAGAGTCATGCAGATTTTGGAAAATTAAGTGAATGGCATGCATATGAATAGATTAATATATGTGGATATTGAAAAGCAGGAGCCCAGTATGCAGGCTAGCAGTAATTGGTTTTCTTAATTTACCCTTTCTTGTACATTTCCAACTCTCTTAACTCCCATATGAGTTGGTGAGCTATTATGTAGAGGCTGCCTATTAGATACAAAGCTTTACAAGCTCATTGTTGATAATGTCAATGTCATGAAGAAAATTCAGGCCAGTTCCAATACGTGGTACAAAGCTATCTGAAATTGCAAGTGTGGGCGTTTCAAGCGTGGGTCTTGCCTCATTTAAAATTGAAATATGTTTGCAGTGCTTGAATGTGGGAAGATTAATTAGCACCTCTGTTTCAAAATAAGAAGTAGAAACCCATCAAAAAGAATAGGAAAAGTGACGCTGTCGACAGCTAGGAAGACAGGGTTTTCTACCTGGAAAATAGTGCAGAAAAAAATCAAATGCATCCATCTTTCTAATCTAAAGGGAAGAAAAATGACACTTGATACCGACTGAATTTTTCAAAACAATTCCATGGTCACATTTTTCATAGCTGTCAAATAATAGCAAACTAATATTTTGAGTTAATTCTCAGGAAGCTACTGATTTAATGATACTTGAAGGCATCTGCTTTCCAAAATTCCAGCTCTTGATTCCTCTAAGAAGGTGACAGGAAGTTAGAAGGCAAACAAACAAACAAGTACCCATACATTTATGGAACATTTCACTCTGATGTATTTCAGTGAAAAACTTGGATACATCAAGCAGTCCTAGGTGTCACTTGAAAGTAACTCTCTGCTGCAGTTTAGGAAATAGAAGCTGCCTATTTCACTTTTTTCCTATGATCCCCTACTGGTTGGGAACACTTCCCTTTGATATCTCATATAGGGTCATCCACAGATGTTTCTTTTATTCTTTATAAAAGCAATCTCAAGACACTGATAGTTGGTATGCTCTTCATTTACTATCAAAGGGACTTAATATAATGTACTAAAATGACATTGAAAAGGGCCATCTCTTTGTGGGATGAATTTGTGAATGCAATTTGCAGATAGCAGTGTAGGTACCTGGAACATGGCATCCAGAAACAAGATGAAAGAGAAATATTCAAATCCTTGAAACCTCTGTTATCCCACAGGTGATTCTCTTTTTGCTTCAGGTAGTTCAGTAACACTACAGCATTGTGTTTAGATTACTGAGTGACAAGATGAAACATTCTAAACTTTATTTTTTGACAGAAAGTGGGCAGTTTATGCAAAAACTTGAACAAACCAACAATGCAAAAAAAAATCAGAAAAAACTAACAACAACAACAAAAAGCCCCAACAAAACAATGTCCCACCTCCCCCCATTAAAAAAGAAAACAACCCAAAAACCAAATCAAACAAAAACAACAACAAAAAACCTCAACGCAAGAAAAACCAAAACTCCATTTGGAGACGTGAATGTGCAAGAAGAAAAGAGATTATTGTCACAAGAATTTACCCATAGGAATTCTGCATAAACACACTTCCCTTTTTCATTTCCCTCCTGGCTGGATACCTACCTTCTCCATTTTATGAATGCTCAGAGAAAGAGGCCGAAGTGTCAATTTTGCATGCACACATGAACAGCAAGAAAGTCTACCTTTGAAAATGAGCTAGCTTTCCCCTACAAACAAATTTCTTAAAGGAAGTTCACATAAAACTTAATGGTATTTCCTACATAAATGAGTTAAGTTGGAATTTCACATAGCATATGAACAATCTGGAGTTTCAAATAATTTTGCAGGAAATATTTTATACTTTGCTTTAATCTCTTGATAAGAAAAGGTATATTGTGTATGCGCTGTGCACAGACCCTCCCTGTCCACTGTTATGATTTTTTTTTGCAGCTAATATAAGCCTGACAACAGGCAATTTAACTCACTCAAAATCAAACTGCCTTCTCTCAGTGTTCACATCTTCAACAGCAACTCCTGAAATTTAGCATGTTATGTATTCTGGATAGTGTTGATGTTGAAAAAACAAATAAAATCAGTTTGATTCTCCTAAATTCAGATTAATCTGCAAAGCACTAGATAATAAAAACATTATTTGACTACCAAACTGAGAAGACATGATGGCAGTTGTCAGGTGAAAACATGTCTCAAGCACATGTATAAAACTACCAAAACAATAAGCTGCAATATTTTGTACCAGGCCTTCTTCCTTGGCAGGAGTGTCTTTCTTCAACAATGCTTTAGAAAGAGGAAGGTTGAAAGAATGAGAAAACAAAAAGGCTTGAATTTATTAGAAATAAGAAGTATTCAAATGGTGGCTTAGGAAGATAAATAGTGAAAAGAGCCCCTAAGACTGAGTTCTCATTTTGAAAGTTATTCATCTGTCATGAAGGGCAGTTCTGTAAAAGTTGCAGGCATTGAAATTTAGTTATCCACAGGACAAACTTCAAACGCACCTGGATAGCATTTATCTGAAAACAGGTGTCTACGAAAGCCTGTGGGGCAGTCAGCTTATGTTCCTAGATTCCCTGTGAGCTCACACCAATGCGTTTTCTAATGACCAAATACATAATTTTATTTCACAGGTTTCGGGGCTAAAATGTCCTAGCAAAAGAAATTATCATGCCTAGTTTCTAGGAACATAAAGACATGTATGGTTTAAAATGAAGCTTGGGCTGAAGATGGCAATATTTGTCAGACCAGAGAGAGGTGTATAACCATCACACGAGAATATTACCTTTTGTCAGACACAGATGGATTCTTGCAGGTAGGAATGTTCTGGTCCTGAGTAATGTTCTTATACAAGACAAACTGAAAGAGAAAACAAACCAAGGCAGACAGAAAAAAAAAGGAAAAAATGTTTCTGGTATCCATGATATTAAATTGCATCATTAATTTTTTAAGCCAATCATTATTCTACAGAACCTATTACGAAGAGAAGCCTGGCAACATTCTTAGCAACAGAAGGAATGTCATACTATATAGAATGACAGAAGACTGGTGAGTCTCATTTTTGGAGGATTATTATCAGAAGCTATGATTGTGTCATTGCTTTCTTACATCAGATTTAAAATATTTTAAGACCTTTAATTTATGGTTTATTTGTTCAGTTTTGGTTGGTTTTTTTTTGGTTTGGGTTTGGGTTTTTTTTGCGAGAATGGTAATCGTGGACATATGACTAAAAGAGAGATTCTGCAAATACATATGAAATATTTGCATACTTGCATAGATTATACAGTAGATGTAGTAGCACAGAAAAGTAGTCCTCATGATAAATATTTTTAAACTGTCCAAATATTTCAAGTCATTATCTCATTTTCAAAAAGAAGGAAAAAAAAATATGTTCTCTAAAACTGTTAATTGACTTCAGAGACCATAACAAAACTTAGAGTTATGAGGGCTGAAATCGTGAATATAAGAGGTGATGATTTTTTAAACACTTGTTACATACTACATAGAATGTATATAAAATAAATCTCTTATTTCACCTTAGAAAACAACATTTACATCTTTAATGGGTATGAATACCGTGACACTACCCCAGACAAGGGTGGTTCATACAAATGAAATTTGAAAGGAGCCTTTTTTTACTGCTGAGATTTTGCTTCTGAAGAAGTGCCAAGATTATTTGGGTTTTCTGCTGGGTAGTTTAATTTCCTGAGAAAGGGCCAAAAATATCTGCAACATCAGTAATTGCCATCAGCAGCCTGATCTACTTACTGGTTGTTCTGAAGTTCTTCAGTGGCCTAATGTAAGGATACATGAGCATCTTCATAAAGCACCTTCACAACCAGGTTCGCTATCCAGTCAGCAGTATCTTACCACAATGAGGCAGCCCAGATGGATTTATAATTTATGTTTATAAGAGTTTGGGTTTAACACATTCTGGTCAGGTCTATAATTATCTCAACCCTTTGGCTGCCAAACAGTACTTATCAGCAATTAAAGCATCAGTATGTTATCAACAATACTCTCACACTGAATCCAAACCGTAGCACTGTACCACATACTGAGAAGAAATGAACTCTACCCCAGACAAAAGCAGGACAAGATACTAAAAAATGTTTAGAGGAAAAAAAGATATGGTATAGGTGAAAGGCTCAAATGGCAATTGGTGCATTTCATTGCCTATACTTTTGTTCTCATTCAATGCTATGCATTAATTATCTTGTTTTATCTGTCCTAGTTGAAGGAAGTTTGGAACTGTATTACAGAGCTGAAAAAGCGTCCCTCTAGTTAGCTTTTTATTGTAAGCTAACAAATTGGTTTTGGGCGGCTGGTTGGAGGACAAAAGAGACAGTCATAAAATAATGCCATTATTCTCCACCCAGCCCTTCCCAAGGAAAGCACACTCCTCACTGAGAGAGAAGAAGGCATATGCTAGTAGTTAACTAATCTTGTAACAAAGGTGTTGATTTGGGAGGTTATACAGGAAAAGATATTGTATTTAACTGAATCTAGTTAAAAGGATCTTAAGTTTTCCCGTCAAAAAGGACAGATACCTTTGGAAAAGAAATGCAAAAATAATGTGTGGAATTGAAACAAAGATTTCTTAACCTGAAGACGGTGGGCATACCCCTGCGTAAGCCTTGGAGACTTATCTCAATTTTCCATATTCCATTGTTGTTTATTTTATTTATGATTGTATGTTAATGACAGTGAAACTGCAATCAAAAATGAAATTAACAAATTGCTTAGTGACAAGGTGTAATGCAGACCTTGGTCCCCTTTTTCCCCTCCAGATATAAAAGAAGGCTTGCCATACAAAAGAAACATAATCAGAAATATTGTTTAGAACACATTGACTTTTGGGCCTATCCATATGTTTGAACAATATTCACTGTAAGACAGATTAGAAAGTACTGACTATAGAGCATCATTGGAGTTGTCAATGGTCCTTGAGAGCTGGTACTTGAGAGCTGGTGAAATACGTGCAGTTGTTCGAGCATCACATTGCAGGAATAGGCATTCAAATGGATGTCACACAGCCTCATTTATTTGGAGACAAGACGTATTGTGGTTGTTCTTGACTTTAACCCTACAAGTACTATTTCTAAAAATACTCCTAAAGGGATGTCATTTGAAGGTTTGGAAGGCAGGACAGAATTAAAACCTGACTGAAGAAGCAATCCACTGCCAAATAACACAGTACCTGGAGCAATTCACCTAAAACTTCTTTCAAATGTCACTTACATTGTTGCAGAGGCCCATAAAGATAAAGCCTGACCTATTTTTCTTTTGTTTCAAAACTTGTTCCTTTTGCTATTTTGTTGCTGTTGTAATTGCTGCCTCTCTCTCATTCCTTCCTCACTCTGGCATTTGTTAGTGGGGCTTGTAAATGTTGTGCTTCCACGTCTTTGTTTCGGGTGTCTGAGAGGGATCTGGCAGTACCTATCGTGAGTCTGAAATGGCCAGGAGCATTACAGTGCTCCCACTTTCCTGGAGATGGCAGGGTGGATGGATTAAGATGGATGAAAGCTTTCCTTTACCCAAGGGCAAACACCACCTCCATCAACAAAACCAGATGGAGGGTTTTTTGTTCCATCTTTTCCTCCACACTTTAACATCTTCAAACTGGAATGCTGTTCCCTGTCTTAGCAAGCCTTGGGAATGTCAGTTCAAGGTACACTGTACACATGACAGAAGCCCAGACTGGAGAGAGAAATAGTCATTCTCCATCACCTTTCCTTGCCTTCAGAAGGCTGGTCCCCATAATATGATGGAAAGAAATAGAGGTCAGCTTTTCCACCTCTCTGGGAGGACATGCTTTGCACACCTGATACTGGTACAGAAGCTGACTTTGTAATAGGTCACTGTGAGCTGCTGAAGACAGAAAGAGGCACCACTGTTCCCTCATTTGTTCTCCACATTAGAATGCAGGTAATTAACAACAGAATAACAGAGAGGCATCAGGCTCACTCTATCTGCAGCATTGTGGCAATGGCTGTATCACTAAAAATGAAGTTGCATACAAAAATCTAAGACAGAGAAAATAAATCCTCCAAAATGTCCTTTAAACACTCACTGTCCCATTACAGCCTCTGTGATAATAGATTTTCCTGCCAGAAAAAGAAGCAGAGTCTCTATAAACACTTTTGTGTGCCTTCCTTTGTAGTGGAAAGCTAAAACATTCAAATGGTCTCTTTAGTAAATGATTCCCAATCCGAAGCATTCACTCCTACCTCTGGAAACCTCCAGCTGAATATATCTCTGACTCACATGTGAGTCAGTTTTATGTCCAGGGATCTGTCAAAATGGGTTCTACCTTTTACTAACTATTATCTCATTACCATGGAGAATAATGTGAGACTAATTTTATGCACAGGAGAAAGTAGCAAATACTCACCAAGGTAAAATAACTAAAGAGGTACGTAACAGGGGACAGGACAATTAAACTTTGACTAGAACAAGTAGTTTTCCTGTACTTAGAGCTCTTAATCTGAGAAGCAAACAAATTCAAAATTAAGATTCAGAAAATCCCTCCATCCGTACTCCTAAATATTAACATCAATTATATTTTTGCCCTTCTTTACACAGAAGCTCTGGTTTCTAGTAGCAACTACATGAACATTTGTAAAAACCATGAACAAAATATTTTGCAAGGCTGGAAGCATATTTTTATGTTATCCAATGAAGGGACAGGTAAGAAGCCTTCCCTTGGGGCCCTATCTGTGACAAAAGCTGTGGATTCTGCCTTGCAGTGGACTGAGTTGCCTAACACCTTATTTGAGATTAGCAGACTTCAGAGAAATCTGGGGTGATTCACAGTGACAAAGAAAGCCACTAATCATTACTGTGAGGCTGAAAATGTTGGTGTCTTTTTTTACCTATAGCAAAATAATATCTCAAGCAAGGATTTCAAGAATAGTGAAGAACTAGTGGAGCATTTTATTTATTTTAAGATTTATTTATTGTAAGATTTCACGATGATTAACAAAGCAAATGTTTAGATTTGGTTATAGAGAACCCACCACTGGGAACAGAGAATATCTGCTCAAATGTTTTGCTAAGCTGTGAATATATTGGCAATGCAGGACTTTACCATGAAAGTCTTGGACTATAGGTAGATAGTATGGGATGTTCAGTGGAGTAGAAAAATATTGCGAACCTCTTTTGATGCTTGAAAGCACCATTTACAGCATTTACAGTACCTTTTCTCTAAAGCCTTGTATAGCAACAGCGCTTTTGAGCATGTTAAGAGGTAATAATCAATGCCAGAACCAAGTCTCTATAACCTTGTAAATATGTCAGAAAAAACCACAGCAGAACAAAACCAAACAAAAGCACTTTGTAACTCCCACTTTGTAACTCATCCTCTGGGGACCACACTGGAAACTTGAAAACCAAAGGCAAATAATGAAAATAAACATCTGTCTTATTCACAAGCCCCAGGCTGAATAGAAGCATTCCTGAGAAATTCTGTATTTGATAACAAAAAAAACCCCAAAAAACCCCAAGACCTTACACTAGAAGAGTCAACAAAAAGGATCTGTTAGGGTAATTTTTAAAATATGTTGATAGTATGGACTGAAGATCCCAAATGATTGCTACAGATTTTTGCAAGGTAAAATGATGAAGATGAATTAATTTCACTACAGTGTTATGGACAGCATGTCAATATTTGCTGATGTAGAAGGATATACCTGGCAATTGTTTTTTCAGTAGCCACATTATCAAACTGTGTGTTAAGTAATTTTTCAGAGATTTGTTTACCTTCTTACTAACCCACACGAGGAAAGAGCATTTAAAGGTAAGTGTAAGCTTTGAGTATGTGCAAGCACAGTGGAGGACAGAGCTAAACCCAAGATTTGTAGTTTGCTGGGGTTACTTGCCACTGCATTCCTCCACTTAAAACAGATTTTCAACACAGTCCTGAGAACTTAAGCAGAATTCCTTTTGAAATTCTGGGGGCATACTATTTTGAAAACCTCATTCTGAAAGATTAAATAGGAATGAGCATTAAGCACTTTGCCTAAGCAGTGGTTTGGGCAATGCTAAAGACTTCTCTGCAATGATGACACCACACACATGAACACAGAACACTTAGAAGAAAAATATCTCCTCAGGAGTGCAAATTGGCAATGTCACTGAAACCTGTGTTGATCCTTAGATGCAAATCAAGCTCCAAAAACATGAAACATACCCCAAAGTTAAATATAGTGTCAGGTTGATTCCTCTTATAATTCAGACAGAATTATACTGCACAGAACATCTTCAGTTACTGTGTGTAGCTTGAACATGATGAAACTCAGTGGTCCAGTTTCTCCCTTCCTCTCCAAAAATGATTTCATGTTCCACAACTATGCATTTTCTCTTTTGTCCATCTTCCATTCTTCTATCACTGAATATTAAGCAACCACTTCTTGTTACTCCTCTCTAAACTGCCCTAATCAACTCTTCCACCTATTTTACCACCCAGAAAAAGAATTTTATTGTTCAAGCATTAGCCATTTTATTGAAATACTATACAATATTAATTTTTTCTTGACTTGTAGATCTGTTTGAAAGCAGGATTTAAACTCATTTACAAATCTCTGAGAGTAAGTTCCTGTGTAACTGGTGTCATAAATCACACTGTAGCAGCAAACTAACTGTACTATCACTTTCATGTGGGATGTTTTTTTTTACTGTTAGGGATAGAGGATGCCACACTCAAAACAAGAGAGTCATAAGCAGTCACCTTGTGACTTCACAATATCCTTGTGATACAGAGATTATATTATGAAATGTTGGAATATGAATATGAGTGTTCTATGAAATTTTTCATACAGTGTGTGAGAATACCTGTTGGTACAATTTTTCCACCTTTTAAAAAAAGTAATTCATAAACATTTAAGTATAGGTTAAGAGCAAAACTTTCTTTCTAAGCATTATCATACCACAGAACGAATGTTTCATTTGAAATGTCAAATGAAAACAAATATTACCAAAGAGCAGACTTTGAGTTCCCTTGAACTCTGCATATTGGTGAAATGTTTATAGCCACAAAGAAGGGACATCAGTTACGTACCTTATTTAACATGGCAGAAACCTTTCCAATACTCTTGTCCTGATCTTAGAAGTTAGAAGTTGAGATCAAAGTCTCAAGACTTCTGCCTCTAATCAGAAGGCAAAAAATCCTCATATTTAACATCAAACACTGAGGTGCAAACACTGAAGAAACTTAATTCAGGACAGGGTTTCTGGAACTTTTTTCTGCTCTGGTTAAGGGCAGTAAAAGAATTGATTTAAAATGGCAATGCCGTAGCTCCTAAGTTAGCTGGCCTGGTACAGGAGAAAAAGAGCTTGTAGGTATTATTCACTTACTGGGTCCTACACTAATCATATCACATATTATATTATTCATAATCACTGATATTACTTAATCATATTTAAACTCTGGGATTTGTTAACTCAGAAAACTTTGAAACTGGTTGGCACTCATATGTACATATTTTGATTTAAATGTTACCTAAATCCTACATGACTTTCAGGATAAGCGTTCTTCAGCCCAGTAATTTGGACAGCAAATTGCAAAACCACTCAGTGCAATTCCTGCAGCAATACTGAGAACCACGCAAATAACCACATAATTATCTACTGTTCTTTTGTTAATTACTTGAAGTGTTCTGAGCCATAAGTTTGAGTGTGAAATACTAACTCTAGGGACTATGTTGCCAGCACCAGGTATTATGGATATTTGTTTCATTACTTGGACCCCTAAATATTGCTATAATGCAAATTAGTGTATTAAAAACACTTCAAATCCACCAAAACACAAACACCCCCCCCGCACCCCCCAAACCCAACATAAGTTCATTTGGTTTTGAGTTTTCCTACATAAGTCAGATATTTCAACAGCTCAAGACCTCTGCTTTGAATCTTGGATAAATCAAGGAATGGTAAACACTGTACTTCCAGTTGCCATTGTCAATATGACCACAATCATTAATGAAAGAAAGCCATAAATAAATGGCAAATCTTAGTATGCTAGAATGTGCTATAGAATTTAATTTAAATTTTTGCAAATTACTTCAGCTCTTTAGTTTGGCAAACACAGAAAAAAGTTAGGGTCTATAAATAATGGACTTGAGCATTTCAGCTGAACCAAAAAACTGAAACCAAAAAATATTGATTTGTGTCAACACAAAATATTTTGTTGACTCAAGAAAAAATGTTTTGTTCAATTCCAGGAAATTCTTCATTTGATCATTTTCAATCCTTCATTTTCAAGTCATGGTATGAGATCACCATTTTTGAGATCTCAGTCACATCAAAAACAAAAGTAAAAATGGAAAACTCACTTAAAAAATAATATCATTATTTCGTTAAGCGACCTCAGCATAGCAGGATGATTATTCAGTGGACATGCATGGATGCTCTGGCCTATCCTGCCCCTGAATTGATATTAGACCTCTTTCTTGCATGGGGCTGTGTGTTGCCTGGAGATATCCCTGGTGCCTGTCTGGCTGTCATGCTCCCTGGATGGGGAAGTGGTCTGGTCCTCGTTGTCAGGTCCTGCCCACCACTCCAGAGGCAGATCCTCACATTCCTGGCACCCACTGACACCTGCCATTGACATTTTCTAATTCTCCTCTTTCATACTTTTATGATTTGGAAAAACACCTTGTGGACTTCTCTGTGAATAGAGGGATTGCTGCTTCCTGTTGAAGCAGCTTGGGTGATTTATATCTGATAAGACCTTACCAATAAAAGATGTTATTTCTAGGCTCAGGCCTAGAAAAGATGGAGCTCAACGTTATATTCTTAGTGCATCAGTGACTCCAACACTTATGTCTTCCACTTTGCAAAGTGTAGATAAATCTCATCTAAATATTCATCCTACCCAATGAATTTTATAGAGTTTTATGAAATAATTGCAGAGGGCATTGAGCAACTTGACTAAAAATTGGGAAGAGGGATGTAGTGGTTTCAGTTCGCCTATTCAGGTTTGTGGCTAAATGCCAGCACACTTACTTATATTTACTTGATTGCTTGTTGTGAGATGAGGATTAGGAGTAGGCAAAGCAGGCTCAAACTTTATAAAGTACAAAGAAGTTTTATTAATATATCTAAGACAAAGGGAAAAAGAAAAAAAACTAAGAAAAACCAGAACAAACTCTTCAGACCACCCCTCCTTCCCCCACCTCTCCATTTCATTCTCCCTGACAACATACAAAAGACAACACTTTGACCTCCAGTCAGTTTACCACCTCAGAAACAGCTCTTGTTCCAGTTCATTTAGGGAGAGAAGTTTCTTTTGCTTACACCATGGGTTTTCTGTAAGAAAAATACAGTTTTTATGGGTCTTCTGCCTCACCATTAGCCGCCGCCCGGAGCAAAGTCCAGCTTAATGGTGGATCCCTCCCACACCAGTAGCCTTCCCACAGCCACTTGGCTGGGTTATGAACAGTCCACAGGGTACCTGTTTTAAGGATGCCCAGTTCAATTGCAACAACAAAGAAAAATCCCTTCTTCTGTGCTTAGCAATTGTCCTGGGTTAGGCCAGAGGGGTCAAAATCTAGGAAGTGATCTGTGCTGTAGGAATGCAGGAAGGGATACAACTTCCTTCCTGCGAGAGAGAGAGCCAATAATCAGGTAGTTTTAAGAATTGATAGGTAGGTAAACCAATTAAAAAGTTGGTCCGCCTTCAAGGAAAAAAACCATATATAAGCAGAGACTCTCTGACGCTCTTCCTCTTTGGACCTGCTGCTGCTGTGTAGAGAGGAGCAGCTCCTGCTTCCCTCGCTGGTAAGGCCTCAGCTCCCCCCCCACCTCCTTCCAAAGGAGGGATGGGGGGGGGGGGAAGGGAGGTTTTACGGCAGCCGTGCCGCTGCATGGGGGAGGAAACTATTGGAATTTTCAGCAGATCCAGCTCAGCCGGTGTGCCAGCTACACAAGAGGGAGAGCCGGGCCAGGCAAGGACCGGGCCGGACTCCATCCAGCTCGGGCCAGGCCCTGCCCTGTCACCCCGGGCCCAGATGGCCCCAGCAGGCCGAGCCAGCTCCGCAGAGCCGGGCAGAGACTCTTGAGAGCGTCTGGCATCCAGCTGGGACCTGTTCAAACAGCCCGGCAGAGAGCACGGGATCGTCACACTGCCAGAGAGAGAGAGATTAACTCTCTCCATGCCTAGACTAAACTCACAGACACCCATCCTTCCTCGCAGAGAGAGGAACGAGTGAGGACATCTACATAGTGCAGCGCGGAGACTTTACAGTCAGTGAGGAAAGCAGAACTGATACCTAGAGGGAGGTGCATGGGAAGTTGCTTCAAAAATGAAGCTGAAAACTCTTTTGGAGAACCATGGTTGGGGACTGAGCTAATAAATTCTCTGTAATATATGAAGATATAGTCCAAAGGAGGATGTGAGGTTCTTATTGCAGCCAATGAACTGAAATACCTAAGTACAGACAAGTAAGTGTTAAAAAAGTACAGCCTGATGAGAAACTAGAACCAAGAGAGAAGAGAAGCTGTGACTCAGAGCCCTGGTCCCGGGGAGAATGCTAGAGAACCTGAGTTGTCAAGAGAACCTGTGCTGCTAAGCACAGAAGAAGGGATTTTCTTTGTTGCTGCAATTGAACTGAGCATCCTTAAAACAGGTACCCTGTAGACTGTTCATAACCCACCCAAGTGGCTGTGGGAAGGCTACTAGTGTGGGAGAAATCCACCATTAAGTTGGACTTTACTCCGGGCGGCGGTTAATGGTGAGGCAGAAGACCCATAAAAACTGTACTTTTCTTACAGAAGATCCATAGTGTAAGCAAAAGAAACTTCTCTCCCTAAATGAACTGGAACAAGAGCTGTTTCTGAGGTGGTAAACTGACTGGAAGTCAAAGTGTTGTCTTTTGTATGTTGTCAAAGAGAATGAAATGGAGAGGTGGGGAAGGAGGGGTAGTCTGAAGAGTTTGTTCTAGTTTTTTTTCTTGAAGTTTTTTTTTCTTTTTTCCCTTTGTCTTAAATATATTAATAAAACTTCTTTGTACTTTATAAAGTTTGAGCCTGCTTTGCCTACTCCTAATCCTTATCTCACAACAAGCAATCAAGTAAATTTAAGTAAGTGTGCTAGCATTTAGCTACAAACCTAAATAAGCGAACTAAAACCACGACAGCAATACAGGTTCTCCTGACAACTCAGGTTCTCTAGCATTCTCCCCGGGACCAGGGCTCTGGGTCACAGCCTCTCCTCTCTCTTGGTTCTAGTTTCTCATCAGGCTGTACTTTTTCAACACTTACTTGTCTGTACTTAGGTATTTCAGTTCATTGGCTGCAATAAGAACCTCACATCCCCCTTTGGACTATATCTTCATATATTACAGAGAATTTATTAGCTCAGTCCCCAACCATGGTTCTCCAAAAGAGTTTTCTGCTTCACTCTTGAAGTACTTCCCATGCACCTCCCTGTAGGTATCAGTTCTGCTTTCCTCACTGACAGTAAAGTCTCTGCGCTGCACTATGTCGATGTCCTCACTTGTTCCTCTCTCTGCGAGGAAGGATGGATGTCTGTGAGTTTAGTCCAGCCATGGAGAGAGTTAATCTCTGTCTCTCTCTCTCTCCGGCAGTGTGATGATCCCGTGCTCCCTGCTGGGCTGTTTGAACAGGCCTGAGCTGGATGGAGTCCGGCCCGGTCCTTGCCTGGCCCGGAGCAGGGGCCTGGCTCTCTCTCTCTCGTGTAGCTGGCACACCGGCTGAGCTGGATCTGCTGAAGATTCCAGCCATTCCTCCCCCATGCCTGCTCGGCTGCAGCGGCACGGCCGCTCCAAACTTCCCTTCCCCCCCCTCCTCCCAGTTGGAAGGAGGGGGGGAGGGCTTGGGCCTTACCAGCGATAGAAGCAGGAGCTGCTCCTCTCTACACAGCAGCAGCAGGTCCAAAGAGGAAGAGCGTCAGAGAGTCTCTGCTTATATATGTTTTTTTCCTCGAAGGCGGATCAACTTTTTAATTGGTTTACCTACCTATCAATCCTTAAAACTACCTGATTATTGGCTCTCTCTCGCAGGAAGGAAGTTGTATTCCTTCCTGCAGCACAGATCACTTCCTAGATTTTGACCCCTCTGGCCTAACCCACGACAGGGATCAGCAATATCAGTGATCCAGAGGTACATTTTTATTGCAGAAAGGACAGTACTTTGTGAAAAATCCCCTCAGAAATACTAATTCTTCAGAATTAGATCTTTTTTCTGAGTACCCTGTTAGTACCTTGGTGACTCCTTTTCCCTGTGGATGACTCTTCCCTTCCCTTCCCTTCCCTTCCCTTCCCTTCCCTTCCCTTCCCTTCCCTGCCCTGCCCTGCCCTGCCCTGCCCTGCCCTGCCCTGCCCTGCCCTGCCCTGCTCTGCATGCACTTCTTCAGTCTATTATTAGTGACCACAGTAAAGCCATGACCAGTTCCCTGCTGCTCTCTTGCCACACACTGTTACCACCAGAGCCCTCAGCCCTGAGTCCATCACAGTGACATCCAGGCCACCACAAAATCATCCTCACACTTGAGATTTCCTTTTTATTTAGCCTTTGAACTTACAGCTATGGTCCAGTGGTGGGCATTGAAACACTGCGTGGGGCACTCAGCAACCCCAGGACTACATCTCTACTCCTCTCCAGTGGTGAAAACAAGAGCTGCTCCTAAGTTATTTCCAGCAATGCATGATTTCCAAAGACTTACCAGAACAATCATGTTTATCCTGGTGGTGAGACTGATAAAGCAGATATGAAATTCCATTAGGCTTATGTCTGGACCAATTTAAAATCTGGACCTTGATATCACATCAAATTATATATTAAAAAGGGGGTCACATTTGTGAGTTTTAAAAGCAGATTTTAATATATTCCACAGAGAACCCAAAGAAAGCATGTAAGAAAAGGTGATGCTTCTAGTGAGCCTCACCCAAACCCAAATGAAACCAGGAATGAAATATCTCTTTCCTTAGAAATTAGATGGAAAACATTGTATGCAGAGGCATTCTTCATTGGATATTGCATGCTTTATGGAATCCTTTGGCAACTAATGTGTAGAAATGTCTAGAAGGCCATATTTTGACCCAAAAGGGCACAGTTCTCTACAGCATATTCCTTAACAAAAAACCTATTACCTATTAGACACATGGGTGTCACATTAATATTTACAACATTTGTTGGTCTTTACTCCAAGAGGTTTCTGACTATAGGATGTCTCTTCTTCAGAGTAGACTTCTTTGTAATTTTTTTTTTTTTAATATTTTGATATATTTTTGTGCTACTGAGAAAAAGTCTCCAAAAAGAGGTGGCGAGAGTACGACCTATCTATATCTAGCAAACAAAGGCAGATTCTTTTCAGGATAACACCATTTGGACTATAGTTGTCAGTTTTGCCTAGTATAACAATTTCATTACTGAAAAGCCTGCAATGGTCAAAGATATTTCTTTAAATTTTCAAATAAGCCTGTCTTTACTTGACAAAAACCAAGAGAAATGTATGCATCCTAATTCTGTAATTGATCCTTGAGACAGGTAGATACAGGCAGATCAAATGCTAAAGTGTGATTCCACCTGACTTAATTTATTGAATAGTGCATTGCTTCTCTTTAGAAAATACGTACTGAAATCCTTTTTGCTAAACATATTTTGTATTTTTATACATATGTGCGTAAACACTATTTTTTCCTCCCTTGATTAGAGGAACACTTCCTTTCCTGGCACCATGTAAGCACATTGGGAAGAATTTATTAGGAGGGATTGGAAAAGATGTATTAGTTGAATATTTTACAGTCAAACAGCAGTTACTTAATTGAATTCCCTACACTCATATTCTAGTCACTTATCTGGCTTATTTTTACCTCAGTTTGACTTTAGCAGCAAATGGATAGGATCTCAAGCATTGCTGATGCTGGATACCTGCAGGAAACTAGAGAGTCTTAATTTAAGAAGGTAAACAAATAAACAAACTCCAAACAACCAAAATCCCAAAGAAGAATAATATAATAACTTGAAAAGATATATGATACAAATATATATAATATATGACAATAGATACACAATCTGTTATACATAATTAAATCCCCCCCCCCCAAAAAAAAAGGTATTGTATCATTTATTCCAGAAATTGAGCACACCAGACTCAGGAAATATTTTGTAGATAGCTCACAACAGTTGAGGTCATGATGTACAGCTATGCCATCAACCTCTGTTTGCTGATGTGAGCTCAGGCTCAGCTGATTGCCACCGCAGCACTAGGTGACTCCAGGGAAAGCTATGGGAGACCTGATGGTGAATGAAACAACACTTGACAGCTCTGAAAATCATGAGTTTTCTGCTCCTTTTATCAGTCCATTGTTAAAAAGACACAAGATTTTCCACTGTAACAGACTTAAATTGCCTTTGCAGAAAGCAGTTGTAGTCAATGCTTTCTAATTTTAATTAGCAGATTCTAGAAAATTAATTGCTAACTAATTCCATTGGTGAATAATACCAGGAAAACCAAAAAAGGAGTAACACCCAAAGTCTTTCTGTAGGACACATAGCCATACAGGTGTTGAAGGCTCCTAAATTTGCATATATCAATTTCAGTTATGTTGTAATACTCTAACATGTGACTCTTTCCATTTGCTTCTAAACTCTTTAGTCAAAGGAGTAATTCACTAGATTATACACTGAAAACAGGCAGAGCTCTTGTTGTTCATTACACAATCATTGTAAGTCCCTTCCAACTTAAAATTATTCTATTCTATAAATAATTGCACAGTGTGAAAATCTGATTGCCATTGAGTCTTAAATAGGATACAATAAGCAGCATGTCAATAGGTTACTTAGGGAGAGCCTGTCTCTTCTCATGTTCTCATACAGTCATTTTATTCCTTCCAACTTGACCACGAGTACCTGAAAATGATAATCATGTGGTTTATCAGCCACATGTTGTCATGGATTTACTGCCATTCCTAATTGACAGCAGATTTTGTCAGTCCTGCTTGACTTTGTAGATTATTCTTGTTATTAACTCCTCCATTTTTATTGACAAGTAGTCTATCTGCAGGAGATGGAAGTGTGTACGGATTACTAGTAAATAAAAACAGGGCCAGACTTGAAAATTAGTCATGTCACATAATCATTTAAAAAGTTCAGATTAAGGTAATCAAGGCAATTACTGGACTGTGGCTTTCACTAGAGCTTTACTCTACCTACAAAAACATTTGAGATTGGATGCCAAATTGAAGTGTTTTTGTTGCTCAATAGGATGCAGGTTTCTTCACCAGAGCTGTTATCTACATATTGTAAATTTATTTTTGTTTCGGGTTCAACTAGTTGCCTGTTTTCCCTCTTTTTTTTAACAATGTATGCATATGTTTTAGTGTTTCACTAAAGCCCCCCATAACTTCTGTCATTTTCACTGTCTGCTGCTGCGCAGAGTGCATGTTCTTGCCATGAAGGTCATGTTCTTGCCATGAAGATCATGCCCTTTTATTTTCCCTTACCACAGCAGGATGGATAAAAATCAGCAGTCTTTCTCATTTCAGTTTAGAGCTTCTGGTGGATGAAACCAGAAATGCTGCAGCGTTATCTACGCCTGAGTCAGAGCCACACATCTTACAGAGTGATGTGCTGACATTCAAAAATGAGACCACGGCCTAGAGTTTTCACCTTTCTTGTATTTGAAAGAAGCCTAAAGCAAATCTCAAAGACAGAGACACTAAATGCTGTATCTGCTCCAAGTGAGCAAACCTAGGTGTAAAGTTAGATGCACATTTCAAAAAAATTAAATGAGTGTGGCTGATCACTTCTCCTTTCCGATCAGAGAACTAATAAGAGACTTCCTTGATTGGTGTTAGGTTGTGCTTTATGCTTGGATGGTTCAGTGATGCATATTTTGGCTTGTCTAACCCTTTATTGTTAAATTCTTCCCCAAGGGGCCAGGAGACTACCGAAATATTTTTAAATACATGCATCAGTTTTTGCAATAAAACAGCATGTGTGTAAGTCTGACTCCAATGAAAGTGGTGCTGTCTTCCAGCGGATTTCTGCACGGCCACGTGTAAATAGTGCTGCCCAGCCTCAGAGGCTGCTCCCTGAACAAATCCATGCACCTACAAGAGGAAACAACTTTGACGTAGTATCTGCCACAGGAGTACTACATTGCCCATTTTGACTCCTACCCCAAAAAAACTCAGGAAAATGGCTAATTTAAACGTTGGATACACAGATCCCAACTGAAAGTGGCTGGTAAAGACTGTAAGAAGTCCATAACACAGAACAATCCTCCATTGCAGAAATGTCAGACTTAGAAGGGCTTCAACCAACACTTGCTGATTGACAGAAAGAAGGGAACAAGATAATTTTAGGGTATTGGTATGGGTGCCGTAAGGAAGAAAACTGTTATGAAATACTTTGGAAGATTCTGGAGGGTGTATAAAGGTTACTATTATGTATTTTAAGGGTAGTGTAAGAACCTACAGAGCATTTAGGGGAGTTTTGGAGGAAAGGTTAAAGTTCAAGGAAGAAAAGAATAGGGATGGAACAGCGAGGAACATCACCGAGAAGACAGAAAATGGAAGTAAGAAGGAACTGTGGTCACTCAAGGCCTTCACTTGATGACCACAGTTCTTATTATCTTATTTCCTTTTCTTTTGCACTATTTTGAGTGTGCATTTCCTGTATATGTGTATGTGCAGATGTGATCAGCTAGTGAACTCAGAACTGGATTAATGTGTTAGTAGGGCTGAGAGATGGTTTTGGGGTAAATGCTGTTTTAGGGGCAAACTGCCATGGAAACCAGGAGCCTGGCACCAAGGTAGTGGTGATACCACAAGTCTGGTACCAGCTGCTGAAGACAGTCATATGAACTTGTGACTATGTGCATCCCTGAGATCCAGTGAAATTTGGGTCTTATTTGCTGATAAGAACAAGGTCAGGCCATGGTTGCATGAGAACTGTTCGTGTTTATGCACTGCTCTCCTCTCTGTGCTGGTCTGTGACCATCTCTGTCTATGTAGAGAGTGCACCTCTACTGGGCCTTTGCACCAAGTTTCACCACTGGCTGGACTTGAGAATGGTGAGAGAAGTAGCATCATATCCAGGTGACTGAGAAAAGACCAGTTTCTATGTTGGCATGTCACTGGAATTTAGAAAGAACTCGGTCTATAGCTGCCCTTGAACTGTCCTAAATAGATAGTCCTGCAGGATTTGGGAAGTCCTCCCAAGGGACCCAATGGTATGTCTGTTACCAAGGACCATACAGTCTTCTGAGAAGTGTTATATCATCAATCATGTAGGTATTTGAGATCTAGAACCCAGCAAAGCTTGATGGATTTGGATATTTTCCTTTTCAACAACACCTATGATGGATGAATATGATAAATATCCCACGGAATAAAGGGTTACTAAATCCTGTTCTTCTGGTAGTAATCTTTCAGAGATAGGAGACTAACAGACTTAGACCTGAAGAACATAAGTGGACATACAGTCATGCAAGTGTGGACCAGTTTAATAGCCTGATCCATGTCCATATTTTAATCTTCATCTTCCTCTTGGAATACACAAATCACCATAAGTTCAGTCCAGTGTAACCAGCGAAACATTTTCACATTTTGTTGACAGGAATGAAAGTTTTTTCTGCATTGTAAAGTTCTTCCTTTTCTTTCCTCTGTTCCATGCCATTAAGTGTTTTTCTCCTCTAGCAGCATGTTCACCATCTCATAATGGAAGATGTCCTACAGAATTTTGATTTTCGGTAGCATGAGGAAAATGAGAAAAATAATCATTGTTGGTGTTCTATCCCTGTGCTTGGAGAAGGCTGCTTAGTGTCATCGGTAAAAAAATTAGTCTGTGAATTGCGTACTCATGCTGGGGAATTCTGTGCACATGGATCTGGCTCATTGGGTAAGTAATTGAATATCCATCTTTCCTTTCTAAAGCTGACTAATAAAACAGTAACCCTCACAGCTGATAGTGTTATGCTCTGTAAATAGCTCAGGAGCTTTGTGTTCATAAAGAGCTGAATACAGTCAAGGAGACAATAGTCTCCTCTAAATTCTGTCTTTTTTGACTTCGCTATCTACCCTCTCAGCTAGCTGCTGGTGCTAGCTGCTGAGATAAAAGGTGTCCCAGTTTCTTGCATATATTCTCTATTATAAAAATACATAATTTCCTTTTTCTGTGCCTTTTTATCTTAGGCATAAGACAGTAATTTAGTCCAAGATATTAACTGAATCTCCAGCCTTTACTTTTGTGGGGCATTTCACACAGACTTTACAGCTCTTACAAAAATTTACAAGTGTACAATCCATTCACTTTTTAATAGCATGCACTTTTTTATTTTTCTAAATTTTTCCCAGGCCTACAATGCATGTAGGGCATCCTAAATTCTCACACTTGGTAGCTGCACAGCCCAGCTACTCAAGAACTGAACCAAATCTAAACTTAAAAACACATTCATTGCCTTTAGGAACTCCATCCTGATTCCCTTTATTATTATATTTTCTATTATATATGATAATAAATATGATCTTTGAGAACTGAGACATGGCCTGTGCTGATTTTGTAATGTCATATGGTCACCAAGAATGGATGCAATGAGGGCACATCCCAAAGACTTGTCACTTCCACTTCTTTTCACATCTTTCCTGATTTTATCATGTCCTCAATAAATATGGTTCAACAAATCAACTTTGCTTTGTGACCATTCTGTTTCATATTTACTAGAGCAAGCTTCATCTCTCCTGCTGTTTATTGCTCTTTTCGGACATTCCTTTGAGAATTTTCCTCAGGGTCATGACTTACATGTTACTGTGAATTTGATGTTTTGCTCTGGATTTCCATTTCTGTATGGTTTGGGGACCTTCTAGCTCAGTTTTGCCTTGACTCAGCTTGTTGACATGTTCTTCCTCTTCTGTCTCAGCTTTTAACGGTTCCCATCCAGTCTTCTCGTGCCCTCTACCATCCATTCCAACCCTACTTATGATAGGATTTGTTCAGCACTTGTTCTAGAAAAGAGATCAAGGGACCAGTCTCTTTCTTTTACTGCCTTCCCTTGTCTCTGTCGCTTCTTCCATCCCTCTCTCTCTCCTGTATTTCAGGAAGAAGCAAATTTCCTATTAAAAAAAAAAAAAAAAAAAGCTTTGTCACTTCACAAGAAAGAGCAACATAAAGCTGGATATGGAGATGTGGGGAACAATGGGAACAGAATACGCTCTGCAAAAAAGTGATATCTGTTTTTCTTCAGAAACAAGTGGATAAGCAAAGGAAATGGGTGCAGTAGGACTAGCCATGAATTCATCAGTTTTTTGCTTTAAAGGGAGATGTACAGAACATGTATTTCTTTGTTTCTACTGTACTTAACACAAATATGCAGGGAGAAAATTTTGAGAGAGGATGCAACCAAATTGAGTGTTTTGTTGAAGGCAAAGCTGGGAGAGGACTGTTTCAATGCTGAAAAACATTTCCTTGCCTTGTGCTTCTTCAGGGTTTACTGTGATATTGCTTGGAAGCTCAAAGAGCCAACACGGATGAGTTATGGAAGGGCAGCAAGACTCTTGGATTGTGCCCTGAATGAAAAAGGACAGCAGTAATTTCAGTTTGCCCTTCCTCTGGTTTTCATGCAAGCTGCTTGTATTATCATGCTTATTTAAGTCCCAGGTAATAAACTGGAAACTTTAGTAATACCATATAATTTCACTCCTTACGATACTGTGTCCACAGATGATGGCAGTTTCATTGCTACTACATTGCACAGACAAAATGATAACATCTTCCAGAGCCCAGTGCAGCAGGGAGGTTAATGATTTTTCCCAGAATAAATTGTAGATATTTGCATGATACATAAATATTAAAAAATCCTGAATTTTCAGGTTGCCCTAGAAAAGTAGCAACAGAACACTCAATTAATCAGATCTGTTCAAGATATGGCACCCATAGTCAAGGATTATTGGTCTGGATTTAAAATATGATTATTAACCTTTTTTTAAACAGTTTATCTTATCTAAGCTTATATAATTTCAACGTCAGCTACCCTTCTGGTTGAATGGTGCAAAATCCCAATGTTATTCATACATCAAATAGTTGTCGGGATAGAAGATAAATTTATCCAAATGGCATTCAGTCCACCTACTGACCCATGCAACTTATTAAAGTCCAGAAATTTGTTCTTTTTTCTATTTCTCTTACTGCAAGACAACAGCACTGTGTGAGAGCCTGAGTTGGAAAACTGTGATTGGCAGGGGAAGGATTTGCACATCTCACTTTTGGAAAAGGAATGTCCAAATTCCACAACTTTGCTCAATAAACTCTCAAGCAAAAAAAATTTACAGCACCTTAATTCATTGAAAAGAAAGTTTAAAAATATATTGTCTTCAGAATAGTATTTACAGTTCAGTAAGATACTTCCATTACTTTATGTTGTGATTACTGGCAAGCCCAAAACAATAAAAATACTTTTTTTTTGGTATTTACCATTGCAATAAATGACAATTTGTTTTAGAACAAAAATTATCAGTAAATTTTTCTCAGTAGATTGTTTATTTTAAAGATAATTTCTGAAAGTCCACTTCTGAAAAAAACAACTTTTCATGAGTTTGGCAAATATTATGTATTAGATAAAACTTAAAAAGGAAAAAGCATTTATTTGTAGTTCTTCTTCAAACTAGGTATCATTTCTTATAGTAAAAATACAATTTATATTTATTGGATTTGAGTTACGCTTATGATATATTCATGTAGGGCTATTCTTGTTTTATACATGAAAGGATAATCAAAACTTTGTAGACTGGCACCAGGTAACAATTTATCCTGACAGATATGACCTTATCAAGACTGTGAGGAACTTACTTTTCATTTGAATGTTCAATAGAACAGAAGATATGTTATTGTAGGTTTCAGAATCTGTTTATTAACTGAAAGATTTCCGATGGTTACATGAGATTTTAGAACAGCCAAAAAAAAAAAAAACAAAAAAAAAAAAAAAACAAAAAACCACCATTTGAATACTGAATTTGGAAAGTTTAATTGCAAGGTAGCCTGTTGCGGTGGTTCGGAACCAGAGGACT